>CM055116.1:353038084-353382258 GCA_029206835.1 Rana muscosa | reverse complement strand
CTTCCTACTCCAGGGGGGTGAGTATACTGGTGAAAAGGGGGTTGTCGTTAGTTTGTAAAGAGGTTAGGATAGGCGAACCAGGTCGTTTTATCTTTTTGTATTGCTTGATAGAAAATGAACCATATGTACTAGCAAATATTTATGTTCCACCACCTTTAATATGGAGATCCTGTACAAAGTTGTGGAATTTGCGTTAAATAAGGAAGAATGTCCCATAATAGTAGTAGGGGACTTTAACACAGTATTGGACAGGACAATAGATAGATTTCCACCAGGGACACGGACAGATGGGAGGGGAGAGGGACAATTAACCCCAGTTTTTGGAAGAGGTTGGATGGTGTGATATCTGGAGAGTGGGAAATCCAGATGAGAGGCAGTACTCCTGTTTCTCAAGCTCATACTCTACATTATCCAGAATAGATATGGCCCTAGGAAATGAAATGAGCCTGCAGTGGATTGGCAAAATTGTTTTATTACCCAAGAGGGGTGTCGGACCACTCACCACTGGTGCTGACCATAAATACAGGTAAAAAGTGCCTCCAAGTAATTGGAAAGTGAGCCCCTTCTGGTAGAACTAATGGGAAAGCCAGAAGAGATAAATATAAAATTAAGCGAGATGGTGGGCTTTAATGAAGGGACAGCACCGGCGGGAGTGATATGGGATACCCTAAAGGCCTTCCTTAGGGGAATATTGATCCAACAAATAGCCAAGATTAAAAAAAACTCTAGGGCATGGGAAGAGAAGATTAGGAAAGAGTTGAGAGAGGCAGAAGAACAATATGTGGAGGACCCAACCCCGATGAAACAAAGAGAATGGCTTGAGAAACAACAGGAGTACAAAATGGCAGTTGTGAGGAAAGTAGAGAACAAGCGCCTATTTCAAAAACAGAGTACCTTTGCAGAAGGGGAGAGTGTAGGTCACACACTGGCCCTACTGGCTAAAACTAACTCAGCCCCATCTAGCATTCCCACAATAAGGAAGATGGGGGGAGAGATATCCTCTCAGTCATCTGAAATACTGAAGACGTTTGAGATCTATTTTCAGGACTTATATATAGGGATGAGCTCGGTGTTCGAGTCGAACATACGTTCGACTCGAACATCGGCTGTTCGATCGTTCGCCGAACAACGAACGATTTGGGTCGTTCGCAGCCTAATTCGCGGCCCACAATGCACTACGCCATTGCAGTGTCATCCAGGCGCTGTGATTGGCCAAGCATGCACTGTGACCCCGCATGCTTGGCCAATCACAGCGCCGGCAGCGAGGAGAGCAATGATTGGCCACAGGCAGGATGCCTGTGGCCAATTATTGCTGAGGGTGTTTAGTACACGCCCCCACACTATAAAAGGCCGCCAGCACGGCGGCCTAGTGTAGTGTGTTCCGGAGCAGGGAAAGAGAAGCATAGGCAGGGACAGTGACATTTTTTTTTCTTGCTTAACCTGGATTCCTTTAGTTTAGGGAAAGAGAAGGATAGGTAGGGAGAGTGTCAGTCTGTTTTACTGTGCTAAACCTTGTTTGTAGGGACAGGGAAGGAGAGTGAGGGAAATTCTCATTGTGCTATACTGTGCTAAAGCATTCATCATCAACCATCTTTAAAAAAACATTTTTTATAGGGACAGAAAACTATAGGTAGGGAGAGTGTCAGTGTGTTTTACTGTGCTAATCCTTGTTTGTAGGGACAGGGAAGGACAGTGAGGGAAATTCTCATTGTGCTATACTGTGCTAAAGCATTCATCATCAACCATCTTTAAAAAAACATTTTTTATAGGGACAGAAAACTATAGGTAGGGAGAGTGTCAGTGTGTTTTACTGTGCTAATCCTTGTTTGTAGGGACAGGGAAGGACAGTGAGGGAAATTCTCATTGTGCTATACTGTGCTAAAGCATTCATCATCAACCATCTTTAAAAAAAACATTTTTTATAGGGACAGAAAACTATAGGTAGGGAGAGTGTCAGTGTGTTTTACTGTGCTAATCCTTGTTTGTAGGGACAGGGAAGGACAGTGAGGGAAATTCTCATTGTGCTATACTGTGCTAAAGCATTCATCATCAACCATCTTTAAAAAAACATTTTTTATAGGGACAGAAAACTATAGGTAGGGAGAGTGTCAGTGTGTTTTACTGTGCTAATCCTTGTTTGTAGGGACAGGGAAGGACAGTGGGGGAAATTATCATTGTGCTATACTGTGCTAAAGCATTCATCATCAACTATCTTTAAAAAAAACATTTATTATAGGGACAGAAAACTATAGGTAGGGAGAGTGTCAGTGTGTTTTACTGTGCTAATCCTTGTTTGTAGGGACAGGGAAGGACAGTGAGGGAAATTCTCATTGTGCTATACTGTGCTAAAGCATTCATCATCAACCATCTTTAAAAAAACATTTTTTATAGGGACAGAAAACTATAGGTAGGGAGAGTGTCAGTGTGTTTTACTGTGCTAATCCTTGTTTGTAGGGACAGGGAAGGACAGTGAGGGAAATTCTCATTGTGCTATACTGTGCTAAAGCATTCATCATCAACCATCTTTAAAAAAACATTTTTTATAGGGACAGAAAACTATAGGTAGGGAGAGTGTCAGTGTGTTTTACTGTGCTAATCCTTGTTTGTAGGGACAGGGAAGGACAGTGAGGGAAATTCTCATTGTGCTATACTGTGCTAAAGCATTCATCATCAACCATCTTTAAAAAAACATTTTTTATAGGGACAGAAAACTATAGGTAGGGAGAGTGTCAGTGTGTTTTACTGTGCTAATCCTTGTTTGTAGGGACAGGGAAGGACAGTGAGGGAAATTCTCATTGTGCTATACTGTGCTAAAGCATTCATCATCAACCATCTTTAAAAAAACATTTTTTATAGGGACAGAAAACTATAGGTAGGGGAGAGTGTCAGTGTGTTTTACTGTGCTAATCCTTGTTTGTAGGGACAGGGAAGGACAGTGAGGGAAATTCTCATTGTGCTATACTGTGCTAAAGCATTCATCATCAACCATCTTTAAAAAAACATTTTTTATAGGGACAGAAAACTATAGGTAGGAGAGTGTCAGTGTGTTTTACTGTGCTAATCCTTGTTTGTAGGGACAGGGAAGGACAGTGAGGGAAATTCTCATTGTGCTATACTGTGCTAAAGCATTCATCATCAACCATCTTTAAAAAAACATTTTTTATAGGGACAGAAAACTATAGGTAGGGAGAGTGTCAGTGTGTTTTACTGTGCTAATCCTTGTTTGTAGGGACAGGGAAGGACAGTGAGGGGAAATTCTCATTGTGCTATACTGTGCTAAAGCATTCATCATCAACCATCTTTGAAAAAACATTTTTTATAGGGACAGAAAACTATAGGTAGGGAGAGTGTCAGTGTGTTTTTACTGTGCTAATCCTTGTTTGTAGGGACAGGGAAGGACAGTGGGGGAAATTATCATTGTGCTATACTGTGCTAAAGCATTCATCATCAACCATCTTTAAAAAAACATTTTTTATAGGGACAGAAAACTATAGGTAGGGAGAGTGTCAGTGTGTTTTACTGTGCTAATCCTTGTTTGTAGGGACAGGGAAGGACAGTGAGGGAAATTCTCATTGTGCTTATACTGTGCTAAAGCATTTATCATCAACCATCTTTAAAAAAACATTTTTTATAGGGACAGAAAACTATAGGTAGGGAGAGTGTCAGTGTGTTTTACTGTGCTAATCCTTGTTTGTAGGGACAGGGGAGGACAGTGAGGGAAATTCTCATTGTGCTATACTGTGCTAAAGCATTCATCATCAACCATCTTTAAAAAAACATTTTTTATAGGGACAGAAAACTATAGGTAGGGAGAGTGTCAGTGTGTTTTACTGTGCTAATCCTTGTTTGTAGGGACAGGGAAGGACAGTGAGGGAAATTCTCATTGTGCTATACTGTGCTAAAGCATTCATCATCAACCATCTTTAAAAAAACATTTTTTATAGGGACAGAAAACTATAGGTAGGGAGAGTGTCAGTGTGTTTTACTGTGCTAATCCTTGTTTGTAGGGACAGGGAAGGACAGTGAGGGAAATTCTCATTGTGCTATACTGTGCTAAAGCATTCATCATCAACCATCTTTAAAAAAAAACATTTTTTATAGGGACAGAAAAACTATAGGTAGGGAGAGTGTCAGTGTGTTTTACTGTGCTAATCCTTGTTTGTAGGGACAGGGAAGGACAGTGAGGGAAATTCTCATTGTGCTATACTGTGCTAAAGCATTCATCATCAACCATCTTTAAAAAAAACATTTTTTATAGGGACAGAAAACTATAGGTAGGGAGAGTGTCAGTGTGTTTTACTGTGCTAATCCTTGTTTGTAGGGACAGGGAAGGACAGTGGGGGAAATTATCATTGTGCTATACTGTGCTAAAGCATTCATCATCAACCATCTTTAAAAAAACATTTTTTATAGGGACAGAAAACTATAGGTAGGGAGAGTGTCAGTGTGTTTTACTGTGCTAATCCTTGTTTGTAGGGACAGGGAAGGACAGTGAGGGAAATTCTCATTGTGCTATACTGTGCTAAAGCATTTATCATCAACCATCTTTAAAAAAACATTTTTTATAGGGACAGAAAACTATAGGTAGGGAGAGTGTCAGTGTGTTTTACTGTGCTAATCCTTGTTTGTAGGGACAGGGAAGGACAGTGAGGGAAATTCTCATTGTGCTATACTGTGCTAAAGCATTCATCATCAACCATCTTTAAAAAAACATTTATTATAGGGACAGAAAACTATAGGTAGGGAGAGTGTCAGTGTGTTTTACTGTGCTAATCCTTGTTTGTAGGGACAGGGAAGGACAGTGAGGGAAATTCTCATTGTGCTATACTGTGCTAAAGCATTCATCATCAACCATCTTTAAAAGAACATTTTTTATAGGGACAGAAAACTATAGGTAGGGAGAGTGTCAGTGTGTTTTACTGTGCTAATCCTTGTTTGTAGGGACAGGGAAGGACAGTGAGGGAAATTCTCATTGTGCTATACTGTGCTAAAGCATTCATCATCAACCATCTTTAAAAAAACATTTTTTATAGGGACAGAAAACTATAGGTAGGGAGAGTGTCAGTGTGTTTTACTGTGCTAATCCTTGTTTGTAGGGACAGGGAAGGACAGTGGGGGAAATTATCATTGTGCTATACTGTGCTAAAGCATTCATCATCAACTATCTTTAAAAAAACATTTATTATAGGGACAGAAAACTATAGGTAGGGAGAGTGTCAGTGTGTTTTACTGTGCTAATCCTTGTTTGTAGGGACAGGGAAGGACAGTGAGGGAAATTCTCATTGTGCTATACTGTGCTAAAGCATTCATCATCAACCATCTTTAAAAAAAACATTTTTTATAGGGACAGAAAACTATAGGTAGGGAGAGTGTCAGTGTGTTTTACTGTGCTAATCCTTGTTTGTAGGGACAGGGAAGGACAGTGAGGGAAATTCTCATTGTGCTATACTGTGCTAAAGCATTCATCATCAACCATCTTTAAAAAAACATTTTTTATAGGGACAGAAAACTATAGGTAGGGAGAGTGTCAGTGTGTTTTACTGTGCTAATCCTTGTTTGTAGGGACAGGGAAGGACAGTGGGGGAAATTATCATTGTGCTATACTGTGCTAAAGCATTCATCATCAACCATCTTTAAAAAAACATTTTTTATAGGGACAGAAAACTATAGGTAGGGAGAGTGTCAGTGTGTTTTACTGTGTGGAAGATGGAATTCCAGAAGCTAGTGAGGTGTCTGCAAGTCCACAGCATATGGAGTAAGTTGCCTGTTGTTCCGCAGTTTCTCCAACATAGTGGGGAACTGTGGGACCCGAACTTAGAAAGTCTGTAGGGAGTAAGATACCACCGAAGAGCTATCTTTTGGGACAGCTCCCAATGGTTGACGCACTTGGATACTTTGTAGAGCGAACGAAATGTGTGTTGCCACTGGGGAATTGAGATATCCACACCTAGGTCTTCCTCCCATTTCCTATATGGTTGGGATTTTATAAATGTCATTTTATGTTGAAAAAGGTTGTAAAATAGGGAGATTCCCTTTGTGGGGGTAGGATTGGTGTTGTAAAAGCGCCAAACCGCTGTAGGGAGACGAAGCCTATGTGAACTGAGTGATTTGAGAAAGTGGAAAATTTGAATATATTTATATAGGTCGGTAAGTGGCAATGAGAATTTATTTTGCAGGGAAGTGAATGGAAGAAGGATATCGTTTTGGTAGAGGTCATCTATAGTCCTAATACCTCCAGCCAGCCAACTTTTGATAGAGAGATTGGGTATAATCTGAGAGAGAATCTCAATGGGTAACGGGACATCTATTAGATTGGCGAGTGGGACTTGTAAATTTCTCAGGTCTCTCCAGACTAGCAGAGAGGCTTGGATGGTGGGGGGTAGACCTCGTAGAGGTAGTGGCCTCCACATATCTATAAGGAGGAGGGATTTCAGGTCTGGGTTGGGTATGAGAGTCTGTTCAATGCCTCTCCATATGGAATGGGTCGTTGGATCAAGCCAACTCTTAAGTTGTGTTAGGAGAGAGGCACGGTAGTAGTCTCGGATATCAACTAAACCCATCCCTCCTGCCATTCGGTGTTTAACTAGTAGGGTTTTGTAACATCTTGGTCTTTTTGCTCTCCAAATAAAGTGAGAGAGAAGGGAGTTGAGATTTTTGAGGTGTATACCAGAGAGAGGAATGGGGAGCGTCCTAAATACATAGAGCATCTGAGGGAGGATTAACATTTTAAATGCCGCCAGCCGCCTGGACCAAGATAATTCAATATTAGAGAGTCTTTTCATTTCTATTGTTAATTTGTTGATCAAGGCAGAGTAGTTAACTTCTGCTAGTAGTAGGGGGTCGGAGGTAAGTTTTATACCCAAGTAGGTGATGTGGGATTTGCTCCAGGAGTATGGGAAAGTATTTTGGAGGTGGGATCTCATAGTGGGTGGTAAACCTAGGTCTAAGATAATTGATTTCGAGAAATTGACTTTATAGAAAGAGATTTTACTGAATTCAGTAAGAGTATCGTGGGCATAACCTAGGGATGTGGAAGGGGTGGTCAGAAACAAGATTATGTCATCTGCAAACAAGTTAACATCATGAGATTTACCTTGAATAGGGAAGCCTTTAATGTCGGGTGGGACCTGATCCTCTCGGCCAGTGGCTCAATAAGAAGGTTAAAGATGGAGGGGGAGAGAGGTCACCCCTGCTGAGTGCCATTAGAGATAGAAAAGGTCCCCCTGCCATTAGCTGGTACTAGAGTGATCAATAACAGTTGAGGACTGTACTGTAGTGCAATGAATTACATTGAATTGAACTGTGATCCGACAGCAAGTCAAAACTTATCCTACCCCTACTTACTCTCAGCTTGGGCCTCCATCTCTCTCTTACCCAAATTACCTAATTAAACAGTGGTCACCAGTAGCTGGCCCGAGCATAGAGTATAGGATGTCATCAAAAAAAGAACAGGCTAATCTAGAGAGTGGGGGGCCTCAAACAACGCGTGCGGCAAAAGAAAAAGAAAAAGAGAGAGCAATGCAAGCAGTGGCGGCAGCTACTGCAGCTAAATTGGAGAGGTTTGCCCATACCTCGGCAATCTCACCAGGTAAAGGGACTCAACATCAACAAACACAGGGGGGAAAAAATCAAACAGGCGCTGCGGCAGATAGAAAAAGCTTAGGCCATGGTACAACAGGCCTGAAAACAGGGAGTAAAAAGGGCTCTGTGGGAGAGACTCTAGGGGCTGCAGCTGTACCTGTAATAATCCAAACAGTAAACCTTATAATAGGCCCGGATGCTGCCTTACCTGGGGAGGAAGAGCCAAAGCTAAAAGAGGTACTAAGGGCCATGAATGCATGCAGAGGGTCATTGGATAACGTATCTGAACAGATAAAAGGGATAAAGGAGCAACTAGCGACTATGGGCCAAGAACTGCAGAGGACGGTGTTAAGGACAACAGCTGTAGAGGAGAGAATGAGCCAAGTGGAAGATGAGGTGTACCCATTGAAACTGGAGATTAAGGCAATGAAAGAACAAATGGGATGGCAGGCATCAAAACTTGATGAAATTGAAAATAGGCTACGCAGAAACAACATACTGGTGGTGGGTCTCCCGGAACGAAGTGAGGGCACCCACCCCATCAGCTTTCTAGAGAATTGGCTCAGAGATACGTTTGGGGAGAACGTCTTTTCACCACTCTTTGTGATAGAAAGAGCTCATAGAGTTCCATTTAGGGCCCAGCTAAAAGATGGATATCCTAGACCCCTACTAGTGAAATTCCTTAACTACACTGATAAGACAATCGCATTGCAAAAAGCAAGAGAAAAGAGGGATATCTTCTATGAAGGGTCAAGAATATCATTATATCCAGATTTCTCGCCGGAATTAAGCAAACGTAGAGCCGAGTTTACATCAATCAAGCGTAACCTTTTAAAAAATAAAATCACATACGCATTATTGTACCCAGCGCGCTTAAGAATAATGACTTTGGAGGGCCCTCAATTCTTTGACTCACCGGAAAAAGCAGCACAGTGGCTTGGAAGAAAATAAAACTAAATTATAGACATTATACCTATGGGAAAGTTTAGACAAGGTCTTAAATTTTGGGAGGATTGGAGTATGTTTATGATATTGTTCCTTCTTGATTGGCGGTTTCTTTGAATCTTTTCGATGCACAATAATTTTTTTTGGGGGGGGGAACAGTGGGAGGGGATGGGGAAGGTCATAAGTGGAAATTAATTTGAAGGGGTATGAAAGGGAGGGATGGCAGGTAGTGGTCACAAGTACAGCCCCTAGGGTATGCCTAGATAGGCTGGGGGAGGGAGGGAGGGTGGGTGGGGGGTGGGCTAAGAGACAGAAGGGGGGGACAAAATGGCACAAATTCACAAATGTCACATTTCAAGTACAGAAGAAAGGGAAACAGGAGATAAAGGTAATTTGGGGAAATTCACACTTCAGGAAGAACACATTTATAAGAAGAGAAGAGAAAGAGAATTTTTTTTTCTCTTTCTTTTCTTTTCTTGCTTTTGCACTACTGATGAAATTTTTTATTTTTTTTGTTGTTTTTCTTTTTCCCTTTTTTGTATTACCCATTTTTTATTTATTTTTTACCCATTTTTCTTATGATAGGAAGTAAAGCTTCCCTGCATGATGCACAAAAAGACGATACTATGATATCACAGTTTAAACTAAAAGATGGGATCCTTTGTTTTTTTACACTTAAAAAAAGCAATTTAGTACCAGTTCAAGGACAAAGATGGAACAGTAGAGTAATCGTTTTTTTTTGTATTTGTCTATTTTTTTTCCTTTTGATCTTGTGCATTAAGGAATTTTTTCGTAGGTTATGCGTGTTTAGTACCTTTTGCCCAAGGTTTAATATCTTGGGGCCCAGATGGGTCTCTTGTTTCTATATGCTTTTTTTTTTTTTTATTATGCTGTTGTATAGATATGCGGCCTAAAACATTTATGTCCGGGGGTTGGGTGACCCAATAAAAAGGGCTGCAGTATTTTCTACGCTTGAACGGTATAGGGTGGAATTAATTTGCATTCAAGAGACTCATTTAACAAAAGAAACAAAGGGAAAACTATCCAATAGGAAATATCAGTGCCAGTATCACTCAGTCCATTCTTCCTACTCCAGGGGGGTGAGTATACTGGTGAAAAGGGGGTTGTCGTTAGTTTGTAAAGAGGTTAGGATAGGCGAACCAGGTCGTTTTATCTTTTTGTATTGCTTGATAGAAAATGAACCATATGTACTAGCAAATATTTATGTTCCACCACCCTTTAATATGGAGATCCTGTACAAAGTTGTGGAATTTGCGTTAAATAAGGAAGAATGTCCCATAATAGTAGTAGGGGACTTTAACACAGTATTGGACAGGACAATAGATAGATTTCCACCAGGGACACGGACAGATGGGAGGGGAGAGGGACAATTAACCCAGTTTTTGGAAGAGGTTGGATGGTGTGATATCTGGAGAGTGGGAAATCCAGATGAGAGGCAGTACTCCTGTTTCTCAAGCTCATACTCTACATTATCCAGAATAGATATGGCCCTAGGAAATGAAATGAGCCTGCAGTGGATTGGCAAAATTGTTTATTACCCAAGAGGGGTGTCGGACCACTCACCACTGGTGCTGACCATAAATACAGGTAAAAAGTGCCCTCCAAGTAATTGGAAAGTGAGCCCCTTCTGGTAGAACTAATGGGAAAGCCAGAAGAGATAAATATAAAATTAAGCGAGATGGTGGGCTTTAATGAAGGGACAGCACCGGCGGGAGTGATATGGGATACCCTAAAGGCCTTCCTTAGGGGAATATTGATCCAACAAATAGCCAAGATTAAAAAAAACTCTAGGGCATGGGAAGAGAAGATTAGGAAAGAGTTGAGAGAGGCAGAAGAACAATATGTGGAGGACCCAACCCCGATGAAACAAAGAGAATGGCTTGAGAAACAACAGGAGTACAAAATGGCAGTTGTGAGGAAAGTAGAGAACAAGCGCCTATTTCAAAAACAGAGTACCTTTGCAGAAGGGGAGAGTGTAGGTCACACACTGGCCCTACTGGCTAAAACTAACTCAGCCCCATCTAGCATTCCCACAATAAGGAAGATGGGGGGAGAGATATCCTCTCAGTCATCTGAAATACTGAAGACGTTTGAGATCTATTTTCAGGACTTATATATAGGGATGAGCTCGGTGTTCGAGTCGAACATACGTTCGACTCGAACATCGGCTGTTCGATCGTTCGCCGAACAACGAACGATTTGGGTCGTTCGCGCCTAATTCGCGGCCCACAATGCACTACGCCATTGCAGTGTCATCCAGGCGCTGTGATTGGCCAAGCATGCACTGTGACCCCGCATGCTTGGCCAATCACAGCGCCGGCAGCGAGGAGAGCAATGATTGGCCACAGGCAGGATGCCTGTGGCCAATTATTGCTGAGGGTGTTTAGTACACGCCCCACACTATAAAAGGCCGCCAGCACGGCGGCCTAGTGTAGTGTGTTCCGGAGCAGGGAAAGAGAAGCATAGGCAGGGACAGTGACATTTTTTTTTCTTGCTTAACCTGGATTCCTTTAGTTTAGGGAAAGAGAAGGATAGGTAGGGAGAGTGTCAGTCTGTTTTACTGTGCTAAACCTTGTTTGTAGGGACAGGGAAGGAGAGTGAGGGAAATTCTCATTGTGCTATACTGTGCTAAAGCATTCATCATCAACCATCTTTAAAAAAACATTTTTTATAGGGACAGAAAACTATAGGTAGGGAGAGTGTCAGTGTGTTTTACTGTGCTAATCCTTGTTTGTAGGGACAGGGAAGGACAGTGAGGGAAATTCTCATTGTGCTATACTGTGCTAAAGCATTCATCATCAACCATCTTTAAAAAAACATTTTTTATAGGGACAGAAAACTATAGGTAGGGAGAGTGTCAGTGTGTTTTACTGTGCTAATCCTTGTTTGTAGGGACAGGGAAGGACAGTGAGGGAAATTCTCATTGTGCTATACTGTGCTAAAGCATTCATCATCAACCATCTTTAAAAAAACATTTTTTATAGGGACAGAAAACTATAGGTAGGGAGAGTGTCAGTGTGTTTTACTGTGCTAATCCTTGTTTGTAGGGACAGGGAAGGACAGTGAGGGAAATTCTCATTGTGCTATACTGTGCTAAAGCATTCATCATCAACCATCTTTAAAAAAACATTTTTTATAGGGACAGAAAACTATAGGTAGGGAGAGTGTCAGTGTGTTTTACTGTGCTAATCCTTGTTTGTAGGGACAGGGAAGGACAGTGGGGGAAATTATCATTGTGCTATACTGTGCTAAAGCATTCATCATCAACTATCTTTAAAAAAACATTTATTATAGGGACAGAAAACTATAGGTAGGGAGAGTGTCAGTGTGTTTTACTGTGCTAATCCTTGTTTGTAGGGACAGGGAAGGACAGTGAGGGAAATTCTCATTGTGCTATACTGTGCTAAAGCATTCATCATCAACCATCTTTAAAAAAACATTTTTTATAGGGACAGAAAACTATAGGTAGGGAGAGTGTCAGTGTGTTTTACTGTGCTAATCCTTGTTTGTAGGGACAGGGAAGGACAGTGAGGGAAATTCTCATTGTGCTATACTGTGCTAAAGCATTCATCATCAACCATCTTTAAAAAAACATTTTTTATAGGGACAGAAAACTATAGGTAGGGAGAGTGTCAGTGTGTTTTACTGTGCTAATCCTTGTTTGTAGGGACAGGGAAGGACAGTGAGGGAAATTCTCATTGTGCTATACTGTGCTAAAGCATTCATCATCAACCATCTTTAAAAAAACATTTTTTATAGGGACAGAAAACTATAGGTAGGGAGAGTGTCAGTGTGTTTTACTGTGCTAATCCTTGTTTGTAGGGACAGGGAAGGACAGTGAGGGAAATTCTCATTGTGCTATACTGTGCTAAAGCATTCATCATCAACCATCTTTAAAAAAACATTTTTTATAGGGACAGAAAACTATAGGTAGGGAGAGTGTCAGTGTGTTTTACTGTGCTAATCCTTGTTTGTAGGGACAGGGAAGGACAGTGAGGGAAATTCTCATTGTGCTATACTGTGCTAAAGCATTCATCATCAACCATCTTTAAAAAAACATTTTTTATAGGGACAGAAAACTATAGGTAGGGAGAGTGTCAGTGTGTTTTACTGTGCTAATCCTTGTTTGTAGGGACAGGGAAGGACAGTGAGGGAAATTCTCATTGTGCTATACTGTGCTAAAGCATTCATCATCAACCATCTTTAAAAAAACATTTTTTATAGGGACAGAAAACTATAGGTAGGGAGAGTGTCAGTGTGTTTTACTGTGCTAATCCTTGTTTGTAGGGACAGGGAAGGACAGTGAGGGAAATTCTCATTGTGCTATACTGTGCTAAAGCATTCATCATCAACCATCTTTGAAAAAACATTTTTTATAGGGACAGAAAACTATAGGTAGGGAGAGTGTCAGTGTGTTTTACTGTGCTAATCCTTGTTTGTAGGGACAGGGAAGGACAGTGGGGGAAATTATCATTGTGCTATACTGTGCTAAAGCATTCATCATCAACCATCTTTAAAAAAACATTTTTTATAGGGACAGAAAACTATAGGTAGGGAGAGTGTCAGTGTGTTTTACTGTGCTAATCCTTGTTTGTAGGGACAGGGAAGGACAGTGAGGGAAATTCTCATTGTGCTATACTGTGCTAAAGCATTTATCATCAACCATCTTTAAAAAAACATTTTTTATAGGGACAGAAAACTATAGGTAGGGAGAGTGTCAGTGTGTTTTACTGTGCTAATCCTTGTTTGTAGGGACAGGGGAGGACAGTGAGGGAAATTCTCATTGTGCTATACTGTGCTAAAGCATTCATCATCAACCATCTTTAAAAAAACATTTTTTATAGGGACAGAAAACTATAGGTAGGGAGAGTGTCAGTGTGTTTTACTGTGCTAATCCTTGTTTGTAGGGACAGGGAAGGACAGTGAGGGAAATTCTCATTGTGCTATACTGTGCTAAAGCATTCATCATCAACCATCTTTAAAAAAACATTTTTTATAGGGACAGAAAACTATAGGTAGGGAGAGTGTCAGTGTGTTTTACTGTGCTAATCCTTGTTTGTAGGGACAGGGAAGGACAGTGAGGGAAATTCTCATTGTGCTATACTGTGCTAAAGCATTCATCATCAACCATCTTTAAAAAAAACATTTTTTATAGGGACAGAAAACTATAGGTAGGGAGAGTGTCAGTGTGTTTTACTGTGCTAATCCTTGTTTGTAGGGACAGGGAAGGACAGTGAGGGAAATTCTCATTGTGCTATACTGTGCTAAAGCATTCATCATCAACCATCTTTAAAAAAACATTTTTTATAGGGACAGAAAACTATAGGTAGGGAGAGTGTCAGTGTGTTTTACTGTGCTAATCCTTGTTTGTAGGGACAGGGAAGGACAGTGGGGGAAATTATCATTGTGCTATACTGTGCTAAAGCATTCATCATCAACCATCTTTAAAAAAACATTTTTTATAGGGACAGAAAACTATAGGTAGGGAGAGTGTCAGTGTGTTTTACTGTGCTAATCCTTGTTTGTAGGGACAGGGAAGGACAGTGAGGGAAATTCTCATTGTGCTATACTGTGCTAAAGCATTTATCATCAACCATCTTTAAAAAAACATTTTTTATAGGGACAGAAAACTATAGGTAGGGAGAGTGTCAGTGTGTTTTACTGTGCTAATCCTTGTTTGTAGGGACAGGGAAGGACAGTGAGGGAAATTCTCATTGTGCTATACTGTGCTAAAGCATTCATCATCAACCATCTTTAAAAAAACATTTATTATAGGGACAGAAAACTATAGGTAGGGAGAGTGTCAGTGTGTTTTACTGTGCTAATCCTTGTTTGTAGGGACAGGGAAGGACAGTGAGGGAAATTCTCATTGTGCTATACTGTGCTAAAGCATTCATCATCAACCATCTTTAAAAGAACATTTTTTATAGGGACAGAAAACTATAGGTAGGGAGAGTGTCAGTGTGTTTTACTGTGCTAATCCTTGTTTGTAGGGACAGGGAAGGACAGTGAGGGAAATTCTCATTGTGCTATACTGTGCTAAAGCATTCATCATCAACCATCTTTAAAAAAACATTTTTTATAGGGACAGAAAACTATAGGTAGGGAGAGTGTCAGTGTGTTTTACTGTGCTAATCCTTGTTTGTAGGGACAGGGAAGGACAGTGGGGGAAATTATCATTGTGCTATACTGTGCTAAAGCATTCATCATCAACTATCTTTAAAAAAACATTTATTATAGGGACAGAAAACTATAGGTAGGGAGAGTGTCAGTGTGTTTTACTGTGCTAATCCTTGTTTGTAGGGACAGGGAAGGACAGTGAGGGAAATTCTCATTGTGCTATACTGTGCTAAAGCATTCATCATCAACCATCTTTAAAAAAAACATTTTTTATAGGGACAGAAAACTATAGGTAGGGAGAGTGTCAGTGTGTTTTACTGTGCTAATCCTTGTTTGTAGGGACAGGGAAGGACAGTGAGGGAAATTCTCATTGTGCTATACTGTGCTAAAGCATTCATCATCAACCATCTTTAAAAAAACATTTTTTATAGGGACAGAAAACTATAGGTAGGGAGAGTGTCAGTGTGTTTTACTGTGCTAATCCTTGTTTGTAGGGACAGGGAAGGACAGTGGGGGAAATTATCATTGTGCTATACTGTGCTAAAGCATTCATCATCAACCATCTTTAAAAAAACATTTTTTATAGGGACAGAAAACTATAGGTAGGGAGAGTGTCAGTGTGTTTTACTGTGTGGAAGATGGAATTCCAGAAGCTAGTGAGGTGTCTGCAAGTCCACAGCATATGGAGTAAGTTGCCTGTTGTTCCGCAGTTTCTCCAACATAGTGGGGAACTGTGGGACCCGAACTTAGAAAGTCTGTAGGGAGTAAGATACCACCGAAGAGCTATCTTTTGGGACAGCTCCCAATGGTTGACGCACTTGGATACTTTGTAGAGCGAACGAAATGTGTGTTGCCACTGGGGAATTGAGATATCCACACCTAGGTCTTCCTCCCATTTCCTATATGGTTGGGATTTTATAAATGTCATTTTATGTTGAAAAAGGTTGTAAAATAGGGAGATTCCCTTTGTGGGGGTAGGATTGGTGTTGTAAAAGCGCCAAACCGCTGTAGGGAGACGAAGCCTATGTGAACTGAGTGATTTGAGAAAGTGGAAAATTTGAATATATTTATATAGGTCGGTAAGTGGCAATGAGAATTTATTTTGCAGGGAAGTGAATGGAAGAAGGATATCGTTTTGGTAGAGGTCATCTATAGTCCTAATACCTCCAGCCAGCCAACTTTTGATAGAGAGATTGGGTATAATCTGAGAGAGAATCTCAATGGGTAACGGGACATCTATTAGATTGGCGAGTGGGACTTGTAAATTTCTCAGGTCTCTCCAGACTAGCAGAGAGGCTTGGATGGTGGGGGGTAGACCTCGTAGAGGTAGTGGCCTCCACATATCTATAAGGAGGAGGGATTTCAGGTCTGGGTTGGGTATGAGAGTCTGTTCAATGCCTCTCCATATGGAATGGGTCGTTGGATCAAGCCAACTCTTAAGTTGTGTTAGGAGAGAGGCACGGTAGTAGTCTCGGATATCAACTAAACCCATCCCTCCTGCCATTCGGTGTTTAACTAGTAGGGTTTTGTAACATCTTGGTCTTTTTGCTCTCCAAATAAAGTGAGAGAGAAGGGAGTTGAGATTTTTGAGGTGTATACCAGAGAGAGGAATGGGGAGCGTCCTAAATACATAGAGCATCTGAGGGAGGATTAACATTTTAAATGCCGCCAGCCGCCTGGACCAAGATAATTCAATATTAGAGAGTCTTTTCATTTCTATTGTTAATTTGTTGATCAAGGCAGAGTAGTTAACTTCTGCTAGTAGTAGGGGGTCGGAGGTAAGTTTTATACCCAAGTAGGTGATGTGGGATTTGCTCCAGGAGTATGGGAAAGTATTTTGGAGGTGGGATCTCATAGTGGGTGGTAAACCTAGGTCTAAGATAATTGATTTCGAGAAATTGACTTTATAGAAAGAGATTTTACTGAATTCAGTAAGAGTATCGTGGGCATAACCTAGGGATGTGGAAGGGGTGGTCAGAAACAAGATTATGTCATCTGCAAACAAGTTAACATCATGAGATTTACCTTGAATAGGGAAGCCTTTAATGTCGGGTGGGACCTGATCCTCTCGGCCAGTGGCTCAATAAGAAGGTTAAAGATGGAGGGGGAGAGAGGTCACCCCTGCTGAGTGCCATTAGAGATAGAAAAGGTCCCCCTGCCATTAGCTGGTACTAGAGTGATCAATAACAGTTGAGGACTGTACTGTAGTGCAATGAATTACATTGAATTGAACTGTGATCCGACAGCAAGTCAAAACTTATCCTACCCCTACTTACTCTCAGCTTGGGCCTCCATCTCTCTCTTACCCAAATTACCTAATTAAACAGTGGTCACCAGTAGCTGGCCCGAGCATAGAGTATAGGATGTCATCAAAAAAAGAACAGGCTAATCTAGAGAGTGGGGGGCCTCAAACAACGCGTGCGGCAAAAGAAAAAGAAAAAGAGAGAGCAATGCAAGCAGTGGCGGCAGCTACTGCAGCTAAATTGGAGAGGTTTGCCCATACCTCGGCAATCTCACCAGGTAAAGGGACTCAACATCAACAAACACAGGGGGGAAAAAATCAAACAGGCGCTGCGGCAGATAGAAAAAGCTTAGGCCATGGTACAACAGGCCCGAAAACAGGGAGTAAAAAGGGCTCTGTGGGAGAGACTCTAGGGGCTGCAGCTGTACCTGTAATAATCCAAACAGTAAACCTTATAATAGGCCCGGATGCTGCCTTACCTGGGGAGGAAGAGCCAAAGCTAAAAGAGGTACTAAGGGCCATGAATGCATGCAGAGGGTCATTGGATAACGTATCTGAACAGATAAAAGGGATAAAGGAGCAACTAGCGACTATGGGCCAAGAACTGCAGAGGACGGTGTTAAGGACAACAGCTGTAGAGGAGAGAATGAGCCAAGTGGAAGATGAGGTGTACCCATTGAAACTGGAGATTAAGGCAATGAAAGAACAAATGGGATGGCAGGCATCAAAACTTGATGAAATTGAAAATAGGCTACGCAGAAACAACATACTGGTGGTGGGTCTCCCGGAACGAAGTGAGGGCACCCACCCCATCAGCTTTCTAGAGAATTGGCTCAGAGATACGTTTGGGGAGAACGTCTTTTCACCACTCTTTGTGATAGAAAGAGCTCATAGAGTTCCATTTAGGGCCCAGCTAAAAGATGGATATCCTAGACCCCTACTAGTGAAATTCCTTAACTACACTGATAAGACAATCGCATTGCAAAAAGCAAGAGAAAAGAGGGATATCTTCTATGAAGGGTCAAGAATATCATTATATCCAGATTTCTCGCCGGAATTAAGCAAACGTAGAGCCGAGTTTACATCAATCAAGCGTAACCTTTTAAAAAATAAAATCACATACGCATTATTGTACCCAGCGCGCTTAAGAATAATGACTTTGGAGGGCCCTCAATTCTTTGACTCACCGGAAAAAGCAGCACAGTGGCTTGGAAGAAAATAAAACTAAATTATAGACATTATACCTATGGGAAAGTTTAGACAAGGTCTTAAATTTTGGGAGGATTGGAGTATGTTTATGATATTGTTCCTTCTTGATTGGCGGTTTCTTTGAATCTTTTCGATGCACAATAATTTTTTTTGGGGGGGGGAACAGTGGGAGGGGATGGGGAAGGTCATAAGTGGAAATTAATTTGAAGGGGTATGAAAGGGAGGGATGGCAGGTAGTGGTCACAAGTACAGCCCCTAGGGTATGCCTAGATAGGCTGGGGGAGGGAGGGAGGGTGGGTGGGGGGTGGGCTAAGAGACAGAAGGGGGGGACAAAATGGCACAAATTCACAAATGTCACATTTCAAGTACAGAAGAAAGGGAAACAGGAGATAAAGGTAATTTGGGGAAATTCACACTTCAGGAAGAACACATTTATAAGAAGAGAAGAGAAAGAGAATTTTTTTTTCTCTTTCTTTTCTTTTCTTGCTTTTGCACTACTGATGAAATTTTTTATTTTTTTTGTTGTTTTTCTTTTTCCCTTTTTTGTATTACCCATTTTTTATTTATTTTTTACCCATTTTTCTTATGATAGGAAGTAAAGCTTCCCTGCATGATGCACAAAAAGACGATACTATGATATCACAGTTTAAACTAAAAGATGGGATCCTTTGTTTTTTTACACTTAAAAAAAGCAATTTAGTACCAGTTCAAGGACAAAGATGGAACAGTAGAGTAATCGGTTTTTTTTGTATTTGTCTATTTTTTTTCCTTTTGATCTTGTGCATTAAGGAATTTTTTCGTAGGTTATGCGTGTTTAGTACCTTTTGCCCAAGGTTTAATATCTTGGGGCCCAGATGGGTCTCTTGTTTCTATATGCTTTTTTTTTTTTTTATTATGCTGTTGTATAGATATGCGGCCTAAAACATTTATGTCCGGGGGTTGGGTGACCCAATAAAAAGGGCTGCAGTATTTTCTACGCTTGAACGGTATAGGGTGGAATTAATTTGCATTCAAGAGACTCATTTAACAAAAGAAACAAAGGGAAAACTATCCAATAGGAAATATCAGTGCCAGTATCACTCAGTCCATTCTTCCTACTCCAGGGGGGTGAGTATACTGGTGAAAAGGGGGTTGTCGTTAGTTTGTAAAGAGGTTAGGATAGGCGAACCAGGTCGTTTTATCTTTTTGTATTGCTTGATAGAAAATGAACCATATGTACTAGCAAATATTTATGTTCCACCACCCTTTAATATGGAGATCCTGTACAAAGTTGTGGAATTTGCGTTAAATAAGGAAGAATGTCCCATAATAGTAGTAGGGGACTTTAACACAGTATTGGACAGGACAATAGATAGATTTCCACCAGGGACACGGACAGATGGGAGGGGAGAGGGACAATTAACCCAGTTTTTGGAAGAGGTTGGATGGTGTGATATCTGGAGAGTGGGAAATCCAGATGAGAGGCAGTACTCCTGTTTCTCAAGCTCATACTCTACATTATCCAGAATAGATATGGCCCTAGGAAATGAAATGAGCCTGCAGTGGATTGGCAAAATTGTTTATTACCCAAGAGGGGTGTCGGACCACTCACCACTGGTGCTGACCATAAATACAGGTAAAAAGTGCCCTCCAAGTAATTGGAAAGTGAGCCCCTTCTGGTAGAACTAATGGGAAAGCCAGAAGAGATAAATATAAAATTAAGCGAGATGGTGGGCTTTAATGAAGGGACAGCACCGGCGGGAGTGATATGGGATACCCTAAAGGCCTTCCTTAGGGGAATATTGATCCAACAAATAGCCAAGATTAAAAAAAACTCTAGGGCATGGGAAGAGAAGATTAGGAAAGAGTTGAGAGAGGCAGAAGAACAATATGTGGAGGACCCAACCCCGATGAAACAAAGAGAATGGCTTGAGAAACAACAGGAGTACAAAATGGCAGTTGTGAGGAAAGTAGAGAACAAGCGCCTATTTCAAAAACAGAGTACCTTTGCAGAAGGGGAGAGTGTAGGTCACACACTGGCCCTACTGGCTAAAACTAACTCAGCCCCATCTAGCATTCCCACAATAAGGAAGATGGGGGGAGAGATATCCTCTCAGTCATCTGAAATACTGAAGACGTTTGAGATCTATTTTCAGGACTTATATATAGGGATGAGCTCGGTGTTCGAGTCGAACATACGTTCGACTCGAACATCGGCTGTTCGATCGTTCGCCGAACAACGAACGATTTGGGTCGTTCGCGCCTAATTCGCGGCCCACAATGCACTACGCCATTGCAGTGTCATCCAGGCGCTGTGATTGGCCAAGCATGCACTGTGACCCCGCATGCTTGGCCAATCACAGCGCCGGCAGCGAGGAGAGCAATGATTGGCCACAGGCAGGATGCCTGTGGCCAATTATTGCTGAGGGTGTTTAGTACACGCCCCACACTATAAAAGGCCGCCAGCACGGCGGCCTAGTGTAGTGTGTTCCGGAGCAGGGAAAGAGAAGCATAGGCAGGGACAGTGACATTTTTTTTTCTTGCTTAACCTGGATTCCTTTAGTTTAGGGAAAGAGAAGGATAGGTAGGGAGAGTGTCAGTCTGTTTTACTGTGCTAAACCTTGTTTGTAGGGACAGGGAAGGAGAGTGAGGGAAATTCTCATTGTGCTATACTGTGCTAAAGCATTCATCATCAACCATCTTTAAAAAAACATTTTTTATAGGGACAGAAAACTATAGGTAGGGAGAGTGTCAGTGTGTTTTACTGTGCTAATCCTTGTTTGTAGGGACAGGGAAGGACAGTGAGGGAAATTCTCATTGTGCTATACTGTGCTAAAGCATTCATCATCAACCATCTTTAAAAAAACATTTTTTATAGGGACAGAAAACTATAGGTAGGGAGAGTGTCAGTGTGTTTTACTGTGCTAATCCTTGTTTGTAGGGACAGGGAAGGACAGTGAGGGAAATTCTCATTGTGCTATACTGTGCTAAAGCATTCATCATCAACCATCTTTAAAAAAACATTTTTTATAGGGACAGAAAACTATAGGTAGGGAGAGTGTCAGTGTGTTTTACTGTGCTAATCCTTGTTTGTAGGGACAGGGAAGGACAGTGAGGGAAATTCTCATTGTGCTATACTGTGCTAAAGCATTCATCATCAACCATCTTTAAAAAAACATTTTTTATAGGGACAGAAAACTATAGGTAGGGAGAGTGTCAGTGTGTTTTACTGTGCTAATCCTTGTTTGTAGGGACAGGGAAGGACAGTGGGGGAAATTATCATTGTGCTATACTGTGCTAAAGCATTCATCATCAACTATCTTTAAAAAAACATTTATTATAGGGACAGAAAACTATAGGTAGGGAGAGTGTCAGTGTGTTTTACTGTGCTAATCCTTGTTTGTAGGGACAGGGAAGGACAGTGAGGGAAATTCTCATTGTGCTATACTGTGCTAAAGCATTCATCATCAACCATCTTTAAAAAAACATTTTTTATAGGGACAGAAAACTATAGGTAGGGAGAGTGTCAGTGTGTTTTACTGTGCTAATCCTTGTTTGTAGGGACAGGGAAGGACAGTGAGGGAAATTCTCATTGTGCTATACTGTGCTAAAGCATTCATCATCAACCATCTTTAAAAAAACATTTTTTATAGGGACAGAAAACTATAGGTAGGGAGAGTGTCAGTGTGTTTTACTGTGCTAATCCTTGTTTGTAGGGACAGGGAAGGACAGTGAGGGAAATTCTCATTGTGCTATACTGTGCTAAAGCATTCATCATCAACCATCTTTAAAAAAACATTTTTTATAGGGACAGAAAACTATAGGTAGGGAGAGTGTCAGTGTGTTTTACTGTGCTAATCCTTGTTTGTAGGGACAGGGAAGGACAGTGAGGGAAATTCTCATTGTGCTATACTGTGCTAAAGCATTCATCATCAACCATCTTTAAAAAAACATTTTTTATAGGGACAGAAAACTATAGGTAGGGAGAGTGTCAGTGTGTTTTACTGTGCTAATCCTTGTTTGTAGGGACAGGGAAGGACAGTGAGGGAAATTCTCATTGTGCTATACTGTGCTAAAGCATTCATCATCAACCATCTTTAAAAAAACATTTTTTATAGGGACAGAAAACTATAGGTAGGGAGAGTGTCAGTGTGTTTTACTGTGCTAATCCTTGTTTGTAGGGACAGGGAAGGACAGTGAGGGAAATTCTCATTGTGCTATACTGTGCTAAAGCATTCATCATCAACCATCTTTAAAAAAACATTTTTTATAGGGACAGAAAACTATAGGTAGGGAGAGTGTCAGTGTGTTTTACTGTGCTAATCCTTGTTTGTAGGGACAGGGAAGGACAGTGAGGGAAATTCTCATTGTGCTATACTGTGCTAAAGCATTCATCATCAACCATCTTTGAAAAAACATTTTTTATAGGGACAGAAAACTATAGGTAGGGAGAGTGTCAGTGTGTTTTACTGTGCTAATCCTTGTTTGTAGGGACAGGGAAGGACAGTGGGGGAAATTATCATTGTGCTATACTGTGCTAAAGCATTCATCATCAACCATCTTTAAAAAAACATTTTTTATAGGGACAGAAAACTATAGGTAGGGAGAGTGTCAGTGTGTTTTACTGTGCTAATCCTTGTTTGTAGGGACAGGGAAGGACAGTGAGGGAAATTCTCATTGTGCTATACTGTGCTAAAGCATTTATCATCAACCATCTTTAAAAAAACATTTTTTATAGGGACAGAAAACTATAGGTAGGGAGAGTGTCAGTGTGTTTTACTGTGCTAATCCTTGTTTGTAGGGACAGGGGAGGACAGTGAGGGAAATTCTCATTGTGCTATACTGTGCTAAAGCATTCATCATCAACCATCTTTAAAAAAACATTTTTTATAGGGACAGAAAACTATAGGTAGGGAGAGTGTCAGTGTGTTTTACTGTGCTAATCCTTGTTTGTAGGGACAGGGAAGGACAGTGAGGGAAATTCTCATTGTGCTATACTGTGCTAAAGCATTCATCATCAACCATCTTTAAAAAAACATTTTTTATAGGGACAGAAAACTATAGGTAGGGAGAGTGTCAGTGTGTTTTACTGTGCTAATCCTTGTTTGTAGGGACAGGGAAGGACAGTGAGGGAAATTCTCATTGTGCTATACTGTGCTAAAGCATTCATCATCAACCATCTTTAAAAAAAACATTTTTTATAGGGACAGAAAACTATAGGTAGGGAGAGTGTCAGTGTGTTTTACTGTGCTAATCCTTGTTTGTAGGGACAGGGAAGGACAGTGAGGGAAATTCTCATTGTGCTATACTGTGCTAAAGCATTCATCATCAACCATCTTTAAAAAAACATTTTTTATAGGGACAGAAAACTATAGGTAGGGAGAGTGTCAGTGTGTTTTACTGTGCTAATCCTTGTTTGTAGGGACAGGGAAGGACAGTGGGGGAAATTATCATTGTGCTATACTGTGCTAAAGCATTCATCATCAACCATCTTTAAAAAAACATTTTTTATAGGGACAGAAAACTATAGGTAGGGAGAGTGTCAGTGTGTTTTACTGTGCTAATCCTTGTTTGTAGGGACAGGGAAGGACAGTGAGGGAAATTCTCATTGTGCTATACTGTGCTAAAGCATTTATCATCAACCATCTTTAAAAAAACATTTTTTATAGGGACAGAAAACTATAGGTAGGGAGAGTGTCAGTGTGTTTTACTGTGCTAATCCTTGTTTGTAGGGACAGGGAAGGACAGTGAGGGAAATTCTCATTGTGCTATACTGTGCTAAAGCATTCATCATCAACCATCTTTAAAAAAACATTTATTATAGGGACAGAAAACTATAGGTAGGGAGAGTGTCAGTGTGTTTTACTGTGCTAATCCTTGTTTGTAGGGACAGGGAAGGACAGTGAGGGAAATTCTCATTGTGCTATACTGTGCTAAAGCATTCATCATCAACCATCTTTAAAAGAACATTTTTTATAGGGACAGAAAACTATAGGTAGGGAGAGTGTCAGTGTGTTTTACTGTGCTAATCCTTGTTTGTAGGGACAGGGAAGGACAGTGAGGGAAATTCTCATTGTGCTATACTGTGCTAAAGCATTCATCATCAACCATCTTTAAAAAAACATTTTTTATAGGGACAGAAAACTATAGGTAGGGAGAGTGTCAGTGTGTTTTACTGTGCTAATCCTTGTTTGTAGGGACAGGGAAGGACAGTGGGGGAAATTATCATTGTGCTATACTGTGCTAAAGCATTCATCATCAACTATCTTTAAAAAAACATTTATTATAGGGACAGAAAACTATAGGTAGGGAGAGTGTCAGTGTGTTTTACTGTGCTAATCCTTGTTTGTAGGGACAGGGAAGGACAGTGAGGGAAATTCTCATTGTGCTATACTGTGCTAAAGCATTCATCATCAACCATCTTTAAAAAAAACATTTTTTATAGGGACAGAAAACTATAGGTAGGGAGAGTGTCAGTGTGTTTTACTGTGCTAATCCTTGTTTGTAGGGACAGGGAAGGACAGTGAGGGAAATTCTCATTGTGCTATACTGTGCTAAAGCATTCATCATCAACCATCTTTAAAAAAACATTTTTTATAGGGACAGAAAACTATAGGTAGGGAGAGTGTCAGTGTGTTTTACTGTGCTAATCCTTGTTTGTAGGGACAGGGAAGGACAGTGGGGGAAATTATCATTGTGCTATACTGTGCTAAAGCATTCATCATCAACCATCTTTAAAAAAACATTTTTTATAGGGACAGAAAACTATAGGTAGGGAGAGTGTCAGTGTGTTTTACTGTGCTAATCCTTGTTTGTAGGGACAGGGAAGGACAGTGAGGGAAATTCTCATTGTGCTATACTGTGCTAAAGCATTTATCATCAACCATCTTTAAAAAAACATTTTTTATAGGGACAGAAAACTATAGGTAGGGAGAGTGTCAGTGTGTTTTACTGTGCTAATCCTTGTTTGTAGGGACAGGGAAGGACAGTGAGGGAAATTCTCATTGTGCTATACTGTGCTAAAGCATTCATCATCAACCATCTTTAAAAAAACATTTATTATAGGGACAGAAAACTATAGGTAGGGAGAGTGTCAGTGTGTTTTACTGTGCTAATCCTTGTTTGTAGGGACAGGGAAGGACAGTGAGGGAAATTCTCATTGTGCTATACTGTGCTAAAGCATTCATCATCAACCATCTTTAAAAGAACATTTTTTATAGGGACAGAAAACTATAGGTAGGGAGAGTGTCAGTGTGTTTTACTGTGCTAATCCTTGTTTGTAGGGACAGGGAAGGACAGTGAGGGAAATTCTCATTGTGCTATACTGTGCTAAAGCATTCATCATCAACCATCTTTAAAAAAACATTTTTTATAGGGACAGAAAACTATAGGTAGGGAGAGTGTCAGTGTGTTTTACTGTGCTAATCCTTGTTTGTAGGGACAGGGAAGGACAGTGAGGGAAATTCTCATTGTGCTATACTGTGCTAAAGCATTCATCATCAACCATCTTTAAAAAAACATTTTTTATAGGGACAGAAAACTATAGGTAGGGAGAGTGTCAGTGTGTTTTACTGTGCTAATCCTTGTTTGTAGGGACAGGGAAGGACAGTGAGGGAAATTCTCATTGTGCTATACTGTGCTAAAGCATTCATCATCAACCATCTTTAAAAAAACATTTTTTATAGGGACAGAAAACTATAGGTAGGGAGAGTGTCAGTGTGTTTTACTGTGCTAATCCTTGTTTGTAGGGACAGGGAAGGACAGTGAGGGAAATTCTCATTGTGCTATACTGTGCTAAAGCATTCATCATCAACCATCTTTAAAAAAACATTTTTTATAGGGACAGAAAACTATAGGTAGGGAGAGTGTCAGTGTGTTTTACTGTGCTAATCCTTGTTTGTAGGGACAGGGAAGGACAGTGAGGGAAATTCTCATTGTGCTATACTGTGCTAAAGCATTCATCATCAACCATCTTTAAAAAAACATTTTTTATAGGGACAGAAAACTATAGGTAGGGAGAGTGTCAGTGTGTTTTACTGTGCTAATCCTTGTTTGTAGGGACAGGGAAGGACAGTGAGGGAAATTCTCATTGTGCTATACTGTGCTAAAGCATTCATCATCAACCATCTTTAAAAAAACATTTTTTATAGGGACAGAAAACTATAGGTAGGGAGAGTGTTAGTGTGTTTTACTGTGCTAATCCTTGTTTGTAGGGACAGGGAAGGACAGTGAGGGAAATTCTCATTGTGCTATACTGTTCTAAAGCATTCATCATCAACCATCTTTAAAAAAACATTTATTATAGGGACAGAAAACTATAGGTAGGGAGAGTGTCAGTGTGTTTTACTGTGCTAATCCTTGTTTGTAGGGACAGGGAAGGACAGTGAGGGAAATTCTCATTGTGCTATACTGTGCTAAAGCATTCATCATCAACCATCTTTAAAAAAACATTTTTTATAGGGACAGAAAACTATAGGTAGGGAGAGTGTCAGTGTGTTTTACTGTGCTAATCCTTGTTTGTAGGGACAGGGAAGGACAGTGAGGGAAATTCTCATTGTGCTATACTGTGCTAAAGCATTCATCATCAACCATCTTTAAAAAAACATTTTTTATAGGGACAGAAAACTATAGGTAGGGAGAGTGTCAGTGTGTTTTACTGTGCTAATCCTTGTTTGTAGGGACAGGGAAGGACAGTGAGGGAAATTCTCATTGTGCTATACTGTGCTAAAGCATTCATCATCAACCATCTTTAAAAAAACATTTTTTATAGGGACAGAAAACTATAGGTAGGGAGAGTGTTAGTGTGTTTTACTGTGCTAATCCTTGTTTGTAGGGACAGGGAAGGACAGTGAGGGAAATTCTCATTGTGCTATACTGTGCTAAAGCATTCATCATCAACCATCTTTAAAAAAAAATTTTTATAGGGACAGAAAACTATAGGTAGGGAGAGTGTCAGTGTGTTTTACTGTGCTAAACCTTGTTTGTAGGGACAGGGAAGGACAGTGAGGGAAATTCTCATTGTGCTATACTGTGCTAAAGCATTCATCATCAACCATCTTTAAAAAAACATTTTTTATAGGGACAGAAAACTATAGGTAGGGAGAGTGTCAGTGTGTTTTACTGTGCTAATCCTTGTTTGTAGGGACAGGGAAGGACAGTGAGGGAAATTCTCATTGTGCTATACTGTGCTAAAGCATTCATCATCAACCATCTTTAAAAAAACATTTTTTATAGGGACAGAAAACTATAGGTAGGGAGAGTGTCAGTGTGTTTTACTGTGCTAATCCTTGTTTGTAGGGACAGGGAAGGACAGTGAGGGAAATTCTCATTGTGCTATACTGTGCTAAAGCATTCATCATCAACCATCTTTAAAAAAACATTTTTTATAGGGACAGAAAACTATAGGTAGGGAGAGTGTTAGTGTGTTTTACTGTGCTAATCCTTGTTTGTAGGGACAGGGAAGGACAGTGAGGGAAATTCTCATTGTGCTATACTGTGCTAAAGCATTCATCATCAACCATCTTTAAAAAAAAATTTTTATAGGGACAGAAAACTATAGGTAGGGAGAGTGTCAGTGTGTTTTACTGTGCTAAACCTTGTTTGTAGGGACAGGGAAGGACAGTGAGGGAAATTCTCATTGTGCTATACTGTGCTAAAGCATTCCTCATCAACCATCTTTGAAATCCTTGTTTTTTGGACAGTGAGGGAAATTGTCATTGTGCTATTCTGTGCGAAAGCAATCATCCTCAACCATATTTAGAAATCCTTAAGTAAAGGGACAGAGAAGGACACCTGAAGGTAGCCCTTATTGCTTTTTCCCATCTCCCTGCAGGCCATCCATTAGAATGTGCCAACACCAACAACTAAGGGGCCTATTTCTGCAGAGTATATACGGCAGGTCCCTACTTTCAAACATCCAACTTACAAACGACTCCTACTTGCAAACGCAAGAAGACAACAGGAAGTGAGAGGAAATCTACCCCTAGGAAGGAAAATTCTCTCCTGTAAGAATTAATATGGGAGAAAGGTGTCTCCTCTGTACTGATGCTTTATCACCAATCCTTGTTTCAATAAAAACACCACATTTCAAAAACAGTTGTCATTGGGACGGAAAGTGAGGTGAAATGTTCTGAACAGGGGCACAGACAGCAAAACAAATGTTACAGGGGTGATAACCCTTACCTATGTTTTCCAACAAGTTTAAAAATAGATTTTTGGGCTGGAGCTACACTTAAACAATGTACCTGTTCAAAATTACAAACAGATTCTACATAAGAACAAACCTACAGTCCCTGTCTTGTATGCACCGCCTGTATACGGCTGTTCAGAGCATATAGGGCCTTTTTTATTTTGTGTGCGGTGTTCCCCTTAATATCCATACAAGACCCAAAGGGGCTGGTAATGGGCTGGGGTAGGGGGGGGGGTCATGGGGTAGCTATGCCATTTTTCTTAAAGATTTTCATCCATATTACCGGGACCAGACATTACATTAAAGCCGCAAGCAGTTTTAAATGGCTTTTTTTTCCTTTAGAAGTGTCATTTTGTGCAGGGACAGTTCTAAACACGGGAAACACGTGGCACTTCACAGGCATACTTTAGACACCCCCCAGGTACGATATTTAAAGGAATATTTGACTTTTTTTTTTCACTTTATGCATCATTAAAATGACTGCTCCCGAAAAACTACCGTTTTTAAAACTTCTTTTTGCATTGATACATGTCCCCTGGTGCAGAACCCGGGTTCCCAAACCCTTTTTAGGACAATAACATGCATAATAGTCGTTATAATTAGCACTTTAGAATTCGAACGTTCGCATCCATTGTATTTAATAGGGTTCTAATGTTCGTACGAACTTTAGGGCCGTTCGCGGGTTCTGGTGCGAACCGAACCCGGGGGTGTTCGGCTCATCACTACTTATATAAGTCAAAGAGGGAAGACGAGACGTTACAAATGGAGGAATTTGTGGGGGGGATAGAGACACTGGCTTTATCTGTGGAGGATAGAAGAGCTATAGAGTCACTGATAACCCTAGAGGAAATCCAATTAGCAGTAGCGGAAATGGCTAATCAGAAGTCCCCTGGGCCAGATGGCCTACCGGTGGAAATCTACAAACAATATGGGGAAGTGCTCCTCCCGGAATTGTTAAGGGTGCTAAATTGGTCGGTAGAAGAGGGGAAATTGCTGGCCTCAATGTCAGAGGCCACTATAATAGTACTCCATAAAGAGGGGAAAGATCAATTAGATACATCATCTTATAGACCAATTTCACTGCTGTGCTCAGATGTCAAGATATTGGCTAAAGTGCTGGCAGCCAGGATGAATAGATACATTCAGAAATTAATACATCCGGATCAATCCGGATTCATCCCTAATAGAGCTACCAGCACCAATATCAGAAGACTGTATCTGAATTTACAGACGCCAACTGAGAACAGTAGCGGCAGAGCTATCCTATCCCTGGACGCCACCAAGGCTTTTGATAGCCTAGAGTGGAATTACCTCTGGCATGTGTTGGAGAAATTTGGATTTGGTTCCGTCTTTATTAAATGGGTAAAAACGCTTTATAACTCCCCAAGTGCAAAAATAAAAATTAATAATGAATATTCAAAGAGTTTTAGGCTGGAGAGGGGGAAAAGGCAGGGTTGCCCTCTGTCCCCCCTCCTTTTTGCGTTAGCTATAGAGCCATTAGCAATAGCAATTAGATCTAAAAAGGCGATACAGGGATTTCAGAGGAAAGTGGGGGAGGAGAAAATTGCACTTTACGCAGATGACATCTTGCTCTTTTTGGGGGATTCCTCAACATCATTAAAAAAGGCGATGCAGACGGTGGAAATATTTGGCCGTTTTTCGGGCCTGACGATAAATTGGGAGAAGTCTGCACTCCTGCCAGTGGACCCTGTAGATAATGCCCTCTGTGAAGGTATCCCTCTACTAAAAGTAGTGGAAAAAATGAATTATTTGGGGATAGTGGTGACACGAGACCCAGAACAATACATCGATAATAATTTAAGACCACTCTAAGCTAAGTTTAAGCAAAAGGCCGATATCTGGGAACGTCTCCCCCTATCAGTAGCTGGATGAAGTAATCTTAGTAAGATGATTTGGATGCCACAACTACTTTATGTGCTCCATAATGCCCCAGTATGGATTGGGAAAGCCTGGTTTAAAAAAATAGAGACCCTTTTCAGAGAATTATTCTGGAAGAAGGGCAAGGCAAGAATCAGTCTCCAAAAATTACAGTTATCAACAAATGAGGGAGAGCTGGCCATTCCACACCCCTATAGCTATTTTATAGCGGCCCAGTTACAGCACCTGAAGGGATGTACAACAGAGGGAGGAGGAGGGGCCAGTGGGAAAATGATGCTTATGGGGGCCCCACATAACACCATAATAGAAAATTTGGAGGCTGATTCCTTCCCTGTTAAGAACCCAACACTGAGAGCGGTCATAAGAACATGGCGGGAAGGTAAACAGGCTATGGGATATAAAGGGTTAACGGAATATTCCCCTCTCTGGGAAAATAAAAATCTACCAGAAATTCAAGCATGGGGAAGTTAAAGGATTGGGAGCAGCGTGGTATAACTAGATTGAATCAGTTGTATGAAGGCAACATATTGAAGGCATTTTCAGAACTAAGCAGAGAGTACGCTATCCCAAATTCATTATTTTATACTTACTTGCAGATAAGACACGCACTTCAAATCCAATTTAAAACACACCCGGTGTGCTGGCAAAAAATTCCCCACCTTCAACGGCTAATTAAGACAGGAACATCAAAAGGCCTTATTTCAGAATTATACTCACAGATTAAAGGGGGTTTTATAACTGAGAAGAGGCTGGGTAAAAATAAAGCAAAATGGGAGGAGGATATAGGACCCATAACAACTGCACAATGGGAATGGATACTGGAACAGGGAACAGTGGTGTCACTCTCTCCATCACAGAGAGTGTCACACTTGTTCTTAGTGCACCAGAGTTTATTACACCCCAAAGAGGTTACACATGTTTGGAAGGAGAGCAGATGATAAATGCCCTAGATGTCAAGATACAGGGGACCTCATACACATGATGTGGAAATGCCCGAAACTACATAGGTATTGGGTTGGGGTATTGAACATCATAAACACGACTTTTGGGACAACTCTGGAACCGGAGGCCAGGGTATGCCTATTAGGTATAGAGGAGGGAAATGGATTAAAAGACAACTTGGAAGTAGTGCTGAGGTGCCTGTTTCAGGCCAGGAAGGTAATAGCACAAAACTGGCAAGCACAGAGAGCACCGACATTAGCAGAGTGGGTTAATGTAATAAATGTAACAATGTGGAAGGAAAAAGTAGTCTTGACTAGACGGAGTAATTATAAAAAATTCAAAACAATGTGGGATCCCTGGCTGAGGAAAACGGGGTGTCCGCCATAATTGATGTGGGAGTGAGAAGAGTAAAAGAATGGACCTAAAAGTTGAAACTGGACTGAGGAGATAGGAGGGGTGGACAGAGGATAGATGGATAGAGAAGTTATGGGCTTAAGATAAAGAAGCTAAACACGCTGGAAGATCAAGAGGAGAGAAGGGTAAGGGGAATGGAAGTAGAGGGAAAGAAAAGATTAAATGAGGTAAAAATAAAATAGTTTTTAACATTAGAGAATGGTAGAGTGTACTTTTTGGTTCTTCTTCTTGTTTTTGGAGTGTGCAAAGGGACTAGGGAGGGAAGGGGAGGTAGGGGGGAAGTGAGGGGGAAGTGGTTAATCGTAGAAAACAATACTAAAACATTTTACGTGAAATAAGGATAAAATAAATGTATGTAATTTTATAAAATGTTATGTAACATGGAAAAATAATAAAAACTATAAAGTTAAAAAAGAGATAGAAAAGGTATTCAATAGCATGTTAGAGGTGTAGACTTGGGCACAGGGAGAGGAGTATAAAGCCAATATGGCCGAGAGGATGGGCCCTGAGAATCCAAACTTCTGTAAGGTCTGGTTCATGTAACCCCAGTGTATCCGGTCGAACGCCTTCTCTGCATCCAAGGAAAGGAGCAGAGAAGGCGTTCGACAGAACTTCGTACACTGTATAACTCCTATCACGCGTCTTGTGGCATCTGATGACTGTCCACCCTGCGTAAAGCCTGACTGATCAGGGCCAATTAGAAGGGGGAGGACAGGCATCAACCTGTGCGCCAAGAGTTTAGCATAAATCTTAACGTCAGTATTTAGTAGAGATATCGGTCTGAAGTTCGCTGGGTTAGTAGGTTCCTTTCCAGGTTTAGGGGTAGTAACAATGTACGCCTTAAGCATCTCTGAGGGAAAGGAGGCAGAGGACATTGCAGCACTGAACACTTCCCGAAGAGTTGGTGTTAGGTTGTTTTGGAAGAATTTATAATAGTCATTAGGGAGTCCGTCAGGACCAGGGGATTTGCCTAGGGGGAGTGTTTTGATAATCTCCCTAATTTCCCGTTCTGTGATAGGCGAATTAAGGGAGTGAAGTTGATCTTGGGATAAGGAGGGGAGGTTGATGTTAGCTAGAAAGTCCTGTATAGCTTGTACATTGGGTTGAGGGGTATTGGGGTCTACATGGAGGTTGTAAAGGGAGGAGTAATACTCTGCAAAGGAGTTAGCTATGTCTTTAGGGTTGATTATTTTATGATGATTAATCGGGTGTAAAAGGAATGGGATTTTTGTTTTGACCCTAGATGATTTAAGCCTTTGGGCCAGAAATTTGCCCGCTCGTTTGCCCGAGGAGTAATGATTTAATTTCAAATATTGAAAATGCTTAGCATGTTGCTCAATAAGGAGGGTTCTGAGATCAGAACGTTGTTGTGAAAGCTTTTGAGAGATACTTGCATCAGGGGCGGATTTATTCAGTGCGTCTAATGTCTTGATACTATTAAGGAGTTGCTCTAGTCTGTGAGTCCTCTGCCTCTTTTCCCGTGCACAAATCTGTAGAATTATCCCTCTAATAAATGCCTTATGGGCACACCATAACATTGCGTGGTCCGAAACAGAGCCCACATTTTACTTAAAAAAGTTAGACAAGCTACTTGTTATTGTTGATACATGCGAGGGCACCATAAAAATATGGGAATTGGCTCTCCATATGTAGGCAGGGCTAGGGGTGTGCCCCTCCATCACCGTGATTGAAATAGGTGCATGGTCAGACCATGTGATGTCATGGATGGTGGAGGAGGACACCGCCTGCAGAAGCAATTTGTCCACAAGAATCAAATCTATTCTTGAGTAGGAGTTATGTTAAGTAGAGTGAAAGGTGTAATCTCTCTCGTTAGCATGTTGGCATCTCCAAACATCAAAAAAGTCCTCCGAGTGAAGTAGGTTTTGAAGTTGGGGCATCGAGCGTTTGGATTCAGAAGAAGAGTCAATTGAGTAGTCGACAGTTAGTTTATGGTCGCCACAAATAACCAGGGAGCCTTGTTTAAGCTTGGTAATCTTACTATATAACCTTTTCAGGAATCTGAGTTGGTGGGAGTTTGGGGCATATAGGTTGACAATGGTGAATGGTTTATTATTAAGCTCTCCAATCAGTATGATGTATCTTCCTTCGGGGTCAGCATATGAATTCAGCAAGGTAAAGGCTACTGAGTCTCTTACGGCAATGAGAACGCCCTTCTTTTTGGAAGAAGCTGAGGCAGAAAAAATATGGGGGAATCGTTTATGGTGAAAATAGGGAGGATTGTCTGAGAGGAAATGTGTCTCTTGGATGCATAGGACATCAGCCTGGAGTTTGAGCGCCTCTCTCCAGACCGAGGCCCTTTTGGCCGGATGGTTCAGGCCATTCACGTTGAAGGAGATTATTTTAAGCGCCATGTATGTGGGAGAGGTGTGGATGATGACTGTACCTTATTCGTGTTGAAAGGATCAATATCACAGGGTCAGGTGATGTCCGAGAGAGATGATGTTCCTCTTGAGATGGGTAGATTTTCAGCATTTCCGGAGCAGGATCAACCAGGAAAGGGATGGAGGAGGTGAGACAAGGAGGAATAAGGAGATTAAAACAAAAAGGGAGAAAAACTAGAAAAAAAGAAACAGTGCGTATCTCAATATAAAAAACATGTTCAAACAGGAACCAGAGGGAAGAATCGCTCCCTAAAACTTGACGGAGGGGTATCAACTTAGAGTTAGTGGGCTACGTGCTCCAGAGCACATCGGGAACCTTGAAGAATGTAAATCAGTAGAGGTTATGAGACAAGTGGTCAAGGGGTACGTTTTTTACTGCTCTTCTTTTTTGACACCTTTTGCCATTCATATTGTGGATTAAGCCTTGTTGGGGGTGAAGGCTCTGCAGAGGACCTTTCAGGCAAGATATCCAATGTACGTAGCAAGGAAAAACCCTCTTCTATATCTGTGATCACACTGGACTTACCATTGTGCGTGATCGTAAGTTTAACTGGATATCCCCAACGATATTGGGGATATCCTGGTTGCGTAGGGCTTTGGTCACCTGCAGAAGGGATTTGCGCTTCTGCATAGTGAATTGCGACAGATCCGCAAACAGTTGGATATGTGTAAACTGCTCAGAAGGCTGTTGAGTCTTGCGGAATGCAGTCATCAACTGTTCCTTCACTTGGTAGAAATGTACATGCATCAGGACATCTCTGGGGATATTATCCGGAAGATGGGAAGGTTTGGGTAGTCTATGGATGCGGTCTATTTGCATTTCCGCCTCTGGGACAGAGGGTAGGAACTGTTTCAATAGGTCGCGGGCATATTGCTGGAGTTGTGCTGGGAGGATGGTCTCAGGCATCCCTCTAATTTTAATGTTGTTTCTTCTTGACCTGTCCTCGAGGTCAGCGACCTTTGCCCTGAGCCACGAGAGTTCATCTGAGTGGTCAGCATGCGCATCAATGAGTGTATTGTGGGATGCAGCAAACTCTCCCATTTTCCCTTCAATATGATCAACTCTGCCCGCTAGGTCTCCTATATCACATTCTGCATGCAGTGCATCAGGTCAGCGTGCATAGAGCTGCAGAGGGAGACAAGCATGTCTTTAAGAGTAGTGTCCGAGACAGGCTGACCTGATGTGGGGAATGAGGTGAAGGGGTCAATCAGCTCCCTCGTGTCCTCCATAGGGCTGTGTATATTGCTCACCTGCATACTGTTGCTGTCCAGGCGAGGTTTGGACTTCGCCTGGCTGCGGGACAGAGGGGTAGAAGCCGGTGGAGATGTCTGTGTTAGGCCCTGAAGCGATCCTGGGCTGGCAGCTGCGGACCGCGAGCTGCAGGAGGAGGATGGTGAGACATTCCCCGTGTCGGCGCCATCTTGGATAGGCCCGCGGCCTTTCGGAGGGTAGAAATCTTCTAATTTCTTGGGCTGAGTGTGGTCTTTCCTTTTTCGGGTCATTCCTCACGTGTCCCGGGACCTTCAGGCGGGTTGTGGTGAGGAAAATAGCGGCCGGTGTCGTGCTAATTACTAGCGGTTCCCGTGTCTGGAGCGGAGCTGTGCAGTCACACATCCATGCAGTTGCGCGGTAGCCACGCCCCCCCCCAAATCTAAACAATTTTTTATTGACTGAACAAAAAAAAATTCCTATCCAACTCTCAAACTTTAGTGTCAGACGAGGTTTGCAGTGTACACAACATTGTCCTTCCTCTTTAAGTGGTTTCTTATGACTTTGTGGAGTCTTTTTAAAACTGCAATTTAGCTCACTTTTATCAAAACAGCACAGCCCACACCCTGTATTTTTTATATTCTCTGTAAAGTAGAAATAAACGGTTAAGACTCTAGTGAAAGGAATGCACCAATGCTTATAGAATTTCAGCTGCTAATGCTAACATGGGACCTTATAAAAGCTGACTTTTTGTCATAGTTCCTGAACTGCTGACATCCATAAGAACTGGTGTGTGGTTTAAGTCAACAAATCCCACCTAAAACTGAAGTTTTCATTGAAAAGCAAAATTATGCTTTTATTAGCTAGTGTTGTTTAATCTAATACGGTAGATCAGTTTGACACAATAGAGAAGACTTGCAAGGGCAGAGAAGGGCAAACAATTCAAAATTCACTACATCTCATATGACCACTAGTTTTCAAGTGTTTATTGACCTATTTGCGAAAGGTGAAGTTTGCTCATGTCTCCCTGTTTTCCCTAGACAGTTTTTTTTTTACTGTGTATTATTTTTTTTTTTCATGATTGCTGACTTGAAATAGAACTGAAAAGACCACAGAATACGGCCTTTACCAAAGGTTTTCCACTTTTCCACATTTTCCACATTTGAATAAAATGTTGGCTTTCACTAATGGCTAATAATTTAGAGTTGCATCTTTTTATACCCAAAATCAGCAGTTTAAATGGTACCCCAAGCAACGCTCACATCCAATTTTGTATATACAGTACGTTTCAGCTTTTGATAGGAACTAGCCTGGCCCTAACCTCCACAAAAGAAGAAAAGGTTAACAAATTAGGATGAGCTGCTGGTTCAGTCCAAACCCATGTTTGGACAAAATTTTGCTTGTTTGGCAAGCAACCAAATGAAATGTAATACAATATTATTACTACTGTGGCTAAATGTGACAGATTCCCGCTCCTGGTTGTTAGCGAGCAACCGCCGCCGCATCCTAAAAACCAGTGACTCATCCCCGGGAATTGTGAATGTAAACAAAGGGGCAGGGATTAAGCACAAACACACTATTGCCCCTCAAAGTTAATACCAGGTTTTCAAGTCTGGTAAAGATTTTAAGACCGACCCACACAACAAAAATGCCATGGGGTTCCCCCAAATTCCAAACTAAACCCTTTGATCTGGTATGTATTTTAGGTGGAGATGAAAAAAATATAAATTTTGGATCACCCACAAAATCCACACCAGGTCCTGGTTTTGCAGCTTTGCATAACAGGAAAGACAAAGATTGCCCCCTCTCCAGGCAACATGCCCTTAACATGATTTTTGACTTATATTTAGTTATGTGTTCATTTGATAATTGAATTATGAGCATAAAGTCATCACAAAGACATTATTTAAACCGGAATTCCACCCGCGATCTTTAATTTTTTTTTAAAATCAGGAACAGGAACAGGAAAGACGAAGATTGCCCCCTCTCCAGGCAACATGCCCTTAACACGATTTTTAACTTATATTTAGTTATGTGTTCATTTGATAATTGAATTATGAGCATAAAGTCATCACAAAGACATTATTTAAAGCGGGATTCCACCCGCGATTTATTTTTATTTTTTTAAAGTCAGCAGCTACAAACACTGTAGCTGCTGACTTTTAATAAGGACACTTACCTGTCTTAGGCGCCTGCGATGATGCCCCCCCCCAATGCCGATCCCTCAATTATTGCAGGTCCCGCGCCGCCATCCTCACTAAGGGAAACAGGCAGTTTCACTGCCCGTTTCATACTGCACATGGGCGGCTGCTCTCTGGGATTACACACAGTTCCAGAAGACAACGCGAGGAGGATGCGGAAGAAGACCCACCGCGGATAAGGAAGAGGCAGGTTAGGGACTTCCGCATAGCAACCGCTATTTCGGGTGAGTAAACATTTTTTATTTATTTTTTATTTATTTTTTCAATTTCTTTGCAGCATTTTTGTGTATTTTTTTTTCAGGGTGGAACTCCACTTTAAATATTGCTGTTTAAGCAATGAGTTTCCTTTACTTTTTAGGGAATAAACCAGTTTGATGAGATCTGTTTCCCAGACCTGTTCTCAAGTCCCACCAATGATTCATGTTTTGTGAATATCCATATAGCTAAAGACCATTGCTAAGACACTAAACACTCCACCTATGCATATTTAGAGTAATCATCATGCCATTTTTTGTGAGACTTGAGGACCAAATTCTTGCCCTAGAAGACTCCCTCTATCTGTGTAACTGGTCCTCTGAAGTTGTTTCAGTCAGATGTCACCCAATTATATTATCAAATACAATGTATGACCAATAGCCCTGCATTGTGTGTGAGGGTAGCAAAGAACCATCCACAAACCTGAGTGGAGGAGAATGCCAACGCCTGGCAGAGTGAGGAGTGAGGTATTACACCTTATCTTCATATCCTAAAGTTAACAAATGTTTAACACTTGCAGGTAAGGGGACCCATTACAAGGATAGTTTTTTGGGATTCTAATGCCGCGTACACACGATCGTTTTTAATGTCATTTTCAAAAACAAAGTTTTTCTCGACGTGATTTTTCTTGTTTCCTGTCAAGCCTGTCTTGCATACACACGTTCATTAAAAAAAAAACGCTTGAGCAAAGCGCAGTGACGTTCAACACGTACGACGGCAGGGAAGTTCCGTTCGAATGGCGCTACCCTTCATGTTAGTAAACTTTGTTGAGCGACGATTCGCGCTTTTCAGCCTCGTGCTTTTCAGTCCGTTACAGCGTGACGAATGTGCTATCTCCATTATGAACGCTAGTTTTATCAGAACGAGCGCTCCCGTCTCATACTTGACTCTGAGCATGCGCGTTTTTTTCCTCTCGTAAAAGCATACACACTACCATTTTTCACGTCGTTAAAAAAAACGACGTGAAAAAATAGAGCAGGTTCTCATTTTTTTTAGGCCATTTTTCACGTCGTTAAAAATGCTCTGGAGCCTACACACGATCGTTTTTAATGCCCAATTTAAAAAATTGCATTTTTAACGTTGTAAAAAACGGTCGTGTGTATGCGGCATCAGAGTTGCACTTTATGTGCTCATTTACACAAGCTTTAGCCCTCTGAAGAGTGATCCATGGTGCAAACAGTGAGTTTAAATAGTGGTAAGGAGGCATTATATTACCTCCTCACCAATGATTGCGGATTGAGTGGCGCATCTCCATTCATGCGAGTGAGTCATGTTCAGTGAGTGATACTGCCCACCAAGTATAACATTTTTGTTGTGCCATGATGCAAAGCATTACGGACTGTGTATTCCCCTGTCCGCTGCATTTGCAACTTTAGGGTGAGCAGTTGTGGGGTAAAAATGTATTTTTACTGCCTTAGTTTTATCATGAATTAGGCATCACTGTCAGTAGACAACAGTTATGTAACAAAATAAAACTGTTTTATCCTGCTTATGTGCATGCTTTTATAAAGCTGCAATACTGTCCCTGAAAAATTAAAAGAAATACAAATTGAAAACATGAGGCCTTATTCTGATAAATTTTTAAATCTTATTAAAAAAAATCTAACAATCAAAATATGAAACCCAATCAGGCAAAAAATGTGGGTCAAATATTACTGTTAAAATAAATATTACACAATAAAGTAAAAATGTGTTGTCTGCCTTTTATTACAAGAAAAAAAAAAAAAAGAAGATATTTGTGGTCACTCCTTAATGATATCAGCTATATATGTGCATCAAAGCATAGGGTCTTGTATTCCCATGGCTTGAGGGCTTTAAGTGTCGAACAGGGTCCACTCAAGTCAAATTACCAGGTTAGTGCTAGGGAACATCTAACTTTTCCACAGCACATCCCATCCCAGCTGAAATGCGTGGGAATTGTCTTATGTGCAACTTGCCTGTCCTCCTTGGAGGTAAACACGTTCAAACACCTTACGTAGAGTACTAGTATAGTTTTGCTTTGGAAACCTTACCTATTCACATTTATGTGAGTAAAATTATATTTTTCCCTGTTCCTATCTGTGTTGTGGTTGCTGAGCTAACATGGTTCACAGCACACCTCCATTCCCTTACCACACTGGTCGGAAGAAAAAAAAATGAATTGGTTGTGCGTGACAGTGCACACAGAGGTGATGGGGCATGATAGACAGCACACACAGTGGAGAGAGGGTAGTGACAGTGTTTGTCTCTGGCAGCACTCTTGAATAGAGCCACTTGCCAACTGGTGTCTCCTCCTCTAACAACATCTGCCACTCTGCCATCTTCCTGTCCTGTGCACCTCTTCCTTCACAACAACACAACCTGGCAGCTAGTGCTCTAGTATCTCCTCCCAAAATAACAGGTGGGATCTGTATTCAGTTGTCTGCCCTCCTATGTACAAGGAAAAGATGAACAGGGCAGTAAGATGCCAGAGCTGCAGATGTTGTTAGAGAAGTAGCTACTGGCCAGAAAGTGGGGTTTGCTTAACCACTTAAGCCCCGGACCAATACGGGCCATTATGACCAGGCCCCTTTTTGCGATTCGGCACTACGTCGCTTTAACTGACAATTGCGCGGTCGTGCGACATGGCTCCCAAACAAAATTGGCGTCCTTTTTTACCCACAAATAGAGCTTTCTTTTGGTGGTATTTGATCACCTCTGCGGTTTTTATTTTTTGCGCTATAAACAAAAGTAGAGCGGAAATTTTTAAAAAAATTACATATTTTTTACTTTTTTCTATAATAAATATCCCCAAAAAAATATATAAAAAAACATTTTTTTTCCTCAGTTTAGGCCGATACGTATTCTTCTACATATTTTTGGTAAAAAAAATGCAATCAGCGTTTATTGATTGGTTTGCGCAAAAATTATAGCGTTTACAAAATAGGGTATAGTTTTAAGGCATTTTCATAATTTTTTTTTTTTTTTTACTAGTAATGGCGGCGATCAGCAATTTTTTTCGTGACTGTGACATTATGGCGGACACATCGGACACTTTTGACACATTTTTGGGACCATTGTCATTTTCACAGCGATCAGTGCAATAAAAATGCACTGGTTACTGTGAAAATGACACTGGCAGTGAGGGGGTTAACCACTAGGGGCGCTGAAGGGGTTAAGTGTGCCTAGGGGCGTGTTACTAACTGAGGGGGGGCGTGGCTACGACTGACATGTCACCGATCTCCGCTCTGATTACACAGAGCGGAGATCGCTGACAGTGTCAGTAGAGGAGCGGGGAGATGTCTTTACACACACATCTCCCCACTATGAGCCTCCGTGAGACGATCCCGGGGATCCCTGCGGCGATCGAGTCCACGGGACCCGCGGTCCCACTCACGGGGAAGGCGGGGGGGTCGCAAACGCGCCACCGGCGGCGCGCGCGCAACCCTGGCGTCGGCAGTTAAAGGGCCACGTACAGGTACGTGATTGTGCCTGTACGAGCCATTCTGCCGACGTATATATGCCGTGAGCAGTCGGCAAGTGGTTAAGAGTGCTGCCAAAACCCCACCCAAGTGGCTGAGTATCACCCCAGCAGCTACATCCAGGTGCCAGCTGCTAATGGATTGCAGGAGAGGAGGGCCACACACGCACAATACAGGTAAACAACGTTCAGCTCAACAAGAATGAATGAAAATGAAGAAGGGGCAGTGGCTATAGTGCTGTGCTGAAGCTCCTCCATAGGAATGTCAATAAACTGGGCTTCAGCCTAAGGTGGAGCTGAGAGCAAGCATGTTTCGCCACATCAAACTGATTACTTTTTTCTCTATTTGAAGTGTCAGCAACTTTTCATTCATGCCTTCCAAAGTAGCTTGGTGTGTTGCACTCAAGAAGAATGCTGCATGTCTGCATTTTTTTCATACCACACCCCATTGTATATCATACCAGTTGGAGCACATGAAAAACAATTGTTTTCTATGTGCCCCAGTGGTAATATGCATTTTACTTGTGCATAAAAAGCAGATCAATATATAAAATGTAAGCTTCTCCTCAAAAAGAAGGGTTGGAACTTCTGCTAGGTTTTTCTTGATGTCTCTGATTTCTCTACTTCCTATTTTGTCACTGGGACAGAAAGTGAAGGAATAATTCAGCAAGAAAATAACAATTAAATCCTGACAGATGTTCTAATGCCCTGTACACACGATTGGTTTTTCCAATGAAAAAAGTCTGATGGACTTTTTTTTCATGGGAAAAAACGATCGTGTGTGGGCCCCATCGGACATTTTTCCATCGGTGTAAAAAAATAGAACATGTTTTAAATTTTTCCAATGGAAAAAAAAAAAAAACAATAGGAAATTCCGATCGTCTGTGTGAAACTCCAACGGAGAAAAAACCCACGCATGCTCAGAATCAAGTCGACGCATGCTCAGAAGCATTGAACTTAATTTTTCTCGGCTCATCGGAGTGTTATACGTCACCGCGTTTTGGACGGTCGGAATTTTGTCTGATGGTGTGTATGCAAGACTGATGTAAGTCAGCTTCATCGGAATTCCGATGGAGAATTCGATCGGATTTTATTCCAGCGGAAATCCGATCGTGTGTACAGGGCATAACTCTTTCCCACTCTATTAAAAACAAAAAAGTGTAAACTAAATTCTCTGATACTTGCCATGCAAATGCTCATTTTAGACCAGTGATATAAGTGATATAAGAAATTAATATATAAAGGAAGTCATTCATAGCAGCACACACAAAGTTTTCCTAAAAGATTCCTTTTAAATGATGGCAGACTGTTAAAGTGGTATTAACCAAAGGATTTATACACCAGAATTTGATTTGAAGTGTTGCCAACATCCCGTGTGTTCAAGAACAATAGGAAATGTCCCCCTGACTAGGGGTTGGGACTTTAAGGGCAACAAATGTAACAATAAAGTATATGAGTACAAAAATGTATTAAATTATTAGTTTTAAGAAGCCAAATAAATGGCAGTATGTAACAACTGAATGTGCGTTTAAACAAACAGGTAGAAATATATATAAAAAATAGTAACATGATTCATTCTTTCCAAATGGGGATGGTTGTCCGACGCGTTTCAGGGATTATACCCTTTCCTCAGGGACGAACCTCAATTGGAGAATAAAGTATCTATAAAATATACAAAAAATATGATCGGTAAAATGCATACAAAGGAAGAATGAGCATCGTTGAGAAAGAAAATACCAAACAGATGGTACAAAAACATGCAGGGTCAAGACACCTTTAGTTTTTTGCTGATCTATCATAATTGCAACTGGCAGTCCCATCAGGTTAGAATTTTCAATCAATGTGGAAAGATATTGTTGTGTGGCTTGACCCTGCATGTTTTTGTACCATCTGTTTGCTCTTTTCTTTCTCAACGATGCTCATTCTTCCTTTGTATGCATTTTACCAATCATATTTTTTGTATATTTTATAGATACTTTATTCTCCAATTGAGGTTCGTCCCTGAGGAAAGGGTATAATCCCTGAAACGCATCGGACAACCATCCCCATTTGGAAAGAATGAATCTTGTTACTATTTTTTATATATATTTCTACCTGTTTGTTTAAACGCACATTCAGTTGTTACATACTGCCATTTATTTGGCTTCTTAAAACGAATAATTTAATACATTTTTGTACTCATATACTTTATTGTTACATTTGTTGCCCTTAATGTCCTAACCCCTAGTCAGGGGGACATTTCCTATTGTTCTTAAAGTGGTATTAAACCCAAAAATAAAAATGTAATATATTGCAGCTTCTATATGTAAAGTGTGGTTCATTGAAATCCTTACATCCTTTAATAAAAATATAATATTACATTTACAAGTGATGTTAAGAAATATAATATTACATTTACAAGTGATGTTAAGAAATATAATATTACATTTACAAGTGATGTTAAAAAATATAATATTACATTTACAAGTGATGTTAATGCTAATATTTCATATTTTATATTTCAACCATATGTTTAAAGCGGAGCTCCACCCAAAAGGGGAAGTTCCACTTTAAGGACTTGTTCCCCACTCCTCTTAAACAATTGGCACTTTGGTACCGGGTTTTGACAGGTACCCGCTTCCCACTTCCCCGCGGTGTTCAGAAATAGAAGTTCTCCTCCCTCCCTCCTGCAGTCTTCTGGGACACTGACAGGAACCAGAAGACTGAATCCACCATTCATGATGCCCACAGTGAAGATGTCGGCGCCGGTGACCGAAGTCCATAAAATCCAAATATTAATCTGATGTGAATTACAGGGTAATTCCACATGCACTGATGTGATCACTTTCAGTGTGAAACCACCACCATTCACTCTCTACACTCTTCTTGGCTTTAGACCTTTTAAAGGTTTCAATGCGCTTTCCCCCTTAAGGGGCCAATCCAGGATACTCAAAAAAATACTCCAATTCCTTATTCCTGATAGATATCTCCAGGGCTATCTCTAATACCAGGTAGGTCCAACAAGCTCTCCACTTTCTCAATTACTTCTGCTGAAAAGAAACTGCTGTTTGTTGCACCATGTCCTGTATTTCCAGACTGATCCCTAAATGACAGGATCTGCCTTGATAATCAGATTTGAATACACTAATGCCACGTACACACAAAACCGTGTTTTTTTTCCCAACGGATGTTGGCTCAAAACTTGCCTTGGATACACACGGTCGCACAAATGTTGCTCGGAAATTACGATAGTCAAGAACGCAGAGACGTACAACACTACGACGAGCCGAGAAAAATTAAGTACAATGATTCCGAGCATGCGTCAAATTGGTTCCAAGCATGCGCAGCACTTTTGTGCGTCGGAAATGGCTACACACGATCGGAATTTTCTACAAGAACTTTTGTTGTTGGAAAAATTGAGAACCTGCTCTCAAACATTTGATGTCGGAAAATCTGATAACAAATGTCCGATGGAGCCTACACACGGTCGGAATATCCGACTAAAAGCTCACATCGAACATTTGTTGTCGGAAATTCTCATCGTGAGTATGCAGCATAAAAATAGAAGCCAAACTCAACCTACCACTTTATAAGCAGTTACAGCAACCATTTTTTTATTTTTAGTATAAAGGTTTTACATAAATAAAAGCTGATCATTGTAAGCACCCCTGCCACTGTTAAACGGTTTGTCTCAACCCACTATTGGCTACATCTTCAGAACAGCTTGCCAGGTAAAAATTAAAGAAAGCCTAAAAAAAGAAAATTAATGCAGCCCCCACACCTACGAATTGTCAGGCTGCAATATGTACAGTATTTATTTATCTGAGGAACCTATATAGTGCTGACATTTTGCATATGTATTGTGCATTGATTTCAGTCCCTGTCCTCAAGGAGCTTACAATCTTAACTCCCTAACTCACATTCATACATACACATGCTGGGGCCAATTTAGACAGGAGCCAATTAACCTGGCAGTATATGTTTGGAGTGTGGGAAGAAATCCACACAGGCACAGGGAGAACATGCAAACTTCAGTGAGGTAGTCTTGTGGTTGGTATTTGAACTAACAACTCTAGATCTGCTAGGCAAAGGTGCTAACCACTAAACTTCTGTGCTGCTAATAAATTAAATGCAATAGAGCATCATTAGATTCCACATTTCCATAAAAAGTCACCTTAGAGGCAAAGTATAGTATATTTTCAATCAGCCCATATTTTCAGTTAATATTGTGATACATGGGCTTCAGCTCCATAGGGCAAGGGGGGTCGTTTGCCCCCCCCGGAATCAAGAAGGTGTTGGCCAAATTGGCAGTGTTCTACACCCTCCGCTGCCCTTACACCTACTTTCAGATCCGCACAGAGCTGCACCGCAGCGCATGTACTCCCTCCTCCTCCCCACGGGCCCACCACACCTCCCTGTCACCGCTTTAAGGCGGCCGCGTCTTGTGGTTTGGTAGCGCTGGCTGGGTGGGGCCTCGAGCTGCAACCCGATTGGGCCCTGCTCTTCTCGTTCTCCCGGGCACAGGCCAGCTCCGCCCCAGGCCCTTGGACTGTGCAGCGCGCCCGGGGAGAGAAGAAGAAAAAGAGCCGGGGGGGTGGCGGAGCGAAGGGTGTCTCGAGTCGGTGGTGGTAATACCTTGGGGGCCTGGCCTCCTGTGGGACGGCCTGCTGCACACAACCGCTGGACCTGCTGAAGGTGAGAAGGAAGGAGAGCCGGGCTGTGTGTGTGGTGTGGAGGGAGGAGGAGATGTCCTAGAACACGTGTGTGTGTGTGACTGCAGAGACATGACATCATAGGACATGTCACACATATGGTCAGTGTGGTCAGTAGGGTGCTGTGTAATGTAAAGGGGTCTAGTGATGCAGGGTGCTGTGTAATGTAAAGGGGTCCAGTGATACATGGTGCTGTGTAATGTAAAGGGGTGCAGTGTGCTGTGCAATGTAAAGGGGTCCAGGGTGCAGTGTGCTGTGTAATGTAAAGGGGTCCAGTAATGCAGGATGCTGTGTAATGTAAAGGAGTGCAGGGTGCTGTGTAATGTAAAGGGGTGCAGGGTGCTGTGTAATGTAAAGGGGTCCAGTGATACAGGGTGCTGTGTAATGTAAAGGAGTCCAGTGATGCAGGGTGTTGTGTAATGTAAAGGGGTCCAGTAATACAGGGTGCTGTGGAATGTAAAGGAGTGCAGGGTGCTGTGTAATGTAAAGGGGTCCAGTGATGCAGGATGCTGTGTAATGTAAAGGGGTTCAGGGTGCTGTGTAATGTAAAGGAGTCCAGAGGTGCAGTTGTGGAGAAGGGGTACACAGTAGTGACAAAGAGATATTTAAAGATGCAGGGGGCACAGTGGGGTGTTTTTACATTTTAACGTGGGGGGGTCGCTTTTAACCCCCGCAAGCGGTCAAAGAAAGGGTAATCGCCGCTACCGAAGCGCCCCCCCCCCTGAAAAAAATTCAGCGGACGCCCATGTTGTGATGTTCAAGTTAAAGTTTTGTTTTGCACAAGTTTCACATTTTTTAAACTTGCTTTTTATAGTTTATTTTTCTACTAAACATGGACATTTGTTAATTAGTCACTACTGAGATATCTGTATTCCACTGTCATCGTTCTGCCTCTGTGTCAACAGCTTATTTGCTAAGCCATGTAGTAAGTTCATTATTTTAATGTGTTGTTAACCAGCTAATAGACCTGCACTAGGAAATGGCATAGTAAAGCAAAGCCACTGTGCAGCTTCTCAGTAGGAAACAGAACCTGTGTAAAAATAAATAAAATTGACACCTCATCTTCATGCATAATATACATAGAAATATTTTACAGCATTAACACACATTAATTAGATTATTTACATCTAGCTGATCTCTTTTCCATGTACATTGTTAAAAACTATGAATGTTCTTTAACCCCTTCTCGATCACATGCTCATTATGATCATAACCCCCAACTTTCTGAGATGGGAATGGGGGACACCTATTAGCAAAAATATGTAGGCATAGGACACTTCCCGTGCCACGCCCCCTTTAAAGGTGAATTGTACAAAAAAATTATTGGTTAAACCCACAAGTGCTTTTTTCCCACTACAATTTCATTATACTGGCTTTTGGAATTTACAAATGCAGCAAATTTAGAAATTGGACGAAAGGTTTAGCTCTGGGAAACACTTTTTGATAGCTAAATATTGCATTTTATATACGACTATATAGATCAGACCAAAATGGAACATATGAGGAGGAAAGAGGGACAGAGGGACTTTGTTCCAAATCAGGGACAGTCCCTCAAAATCAGGGACAGTTGAGAGCTATGTTATAATTGGCTGTCACAGTGGTCACAAGATTGGGACATCACCTTTGAAAAAGTCACATGACGAAACGCATCATCTGACCAGTGAACGCAGACGTCTTACGTCCTATCTGGTTCAGGGGAGAGCAGCGTTGGAACGCACGCTGCCATCACTACACATCCCCAGTGTGATTTATAAGGTTTTTTGTATTTTCATTGCTTTAACAATACCTTGCATGGTATCAAGTCCATTGGAACTGTTTTTACATAATAAATCCATATTTTTTAAATCAATATCACACCATGCAGGCTTTTTTCCATTTATGACCTGCCTATGTGAGACGCCGACATCAGTGGATTATCCATCCAGGATCAGTATTGGAATCGGTGCAGCAGGAGATGACCATCTGACCGAAAGAGGAGCGGCTCATCCACCCTATTGCTCCTTTGTTCATCACCCCTGCAGGGGTATACAACTCTGGTGAGTGGGGAACCATAGGGGGAAGCACAAAGTCACCGTGATACCCATCTGATGTTCACCGTTGGAAGATTTCACAAAAGTCCCAATACAACACATTGGGGCTGATTTACTAATAACAGTGCGCTGTGCTGGTTCTAACCTTAATTGCTGCGCCGGATAACTCCTTCACTGGGCGCAGGAAGCAGCGGCGCACTGTTATAGTAAATAGAAATGTCAGCGGCGCTCTATTGAAAATGAATGGTTCCCTATGGGAGCCCATTGATTTGAATAGAGGTCGCCCGGGAAGTCGGATCCGACTTGCGGGCGACTCGTGTGCCGGCTGACACAGGGACAGCGCAACATTGCGAGGCGATCTGGACACGACCTGAGCGTGCAGCAGCCGCTCAAGTCGTGTCCTAGAGGCGACTAGCCGGCCGAGAATGTGTCCAGCACGATGTGATTGCGCTGGTCCTCGGCAGCCTCGCTGTCCCATGTTTGGTATGAATCATGAAGGGGAACTCCAGGCCAAATTTTAATGAAAAAACCGGCATGGGTTCCCCTTCAGGAGCATACCAGGCCCTTAGGTCTGGTCTGGATTCTAAGGTGAACCCCCCTAAGCCGAAAAACGGCGTGGGGGTCCCCCCAAAATCCAAACCAGACCCTTAGGTCTGGTCTGTATTTTAAGGTGAACCCCTCAAGCCGAAAAACGGCGTGGGGGTCCCCCCAAAATCCAAACCAGACCCTTATCCGAGCACGCAAACTGGCAGGCCGCAGGGGAAAAGGGGGGACGAGAGCGCCCCCCCTCCCTCCTGAACCGTACCTGGCCACATGCCCTCAACATGGGGGGTTTGGTGCTTCGGGGCAGGGGGGCGACCTGCGGCCCCCCCACCCCAAAGCACCCTGCCCCCATGTTGATGGGGACAAGGGCCTCTTCCCGACAACCCTGGCCGTTGGTTGTCGGGGTATGCGGGCGGGGGGGCTTTTCGGAATCAGGGCGCCCCCTTTAAAAAGGGGGCCCCCAGATGCCGGCCCCCACCCTATGTGAATGAGTATGGGGTATATCGTACCCCTATCCATTCACCTGGTGGCAAAATAAGTCAATAAAAAAAGACAACACAGGTTTGAAAAGTAATTTATTGGGCAGCTCCGGGGGTCTTTCTGCCGGGCCCCCGCTATCTTCTGCTAGCTCTTTTGCTAGCGGGGGTCCCGGGCTTCCTCGCCGTCTTCTTCCGACTTCGGAGGTCTTTCTGCCGGGCCCCCGCTATCTTCTGCTAGCTCTTTTGCTAGCGGGGGTCCCGGGCTTCCTCGCCGTCTTCTTCCGACTTCTGGGGTCTCTTGTTCTGTTCTCCGGTTCTTCTCCCGCTCTCCGACACCTTCTCCTCGATCTCCGGTTCTTTCTGCTGGACGCCCCGCTATCTTGTGCCAGCTCTTTTGCTAGCGGGGGCTGGTCTTCTACGTCGCCTTCTTCCTTCTTCTCTTTGCCCGATGTTGACTCGTCGCTCTCCACCGCCGCAATGATCTGTCCAAGCAGCGGTGTCACTTTTATTGGCATGGGGCGTGGTCACCGGATGATGCCACCGCTGACCCCGCCCCCGTTTCACATCACAGTCCCATCATTCCCCGGGACTGTGACATCATACGGGGGCGGGGTCAGCGGTGGCATCATCCAGTGACCACGCCCCATGCCAATAAAAGTGGCACCGCTGCTTGGACAGATCATTGCGGCGGTGGAGAGCGACGAGTCAACATCGGGCGAAGAGAAGAAGGAAGAAGGCGACGTAGAAGACCAGCCCCCGCTAGCAAAAGAGCTGGCACAAGATAGCGGGGCGTCCGGCAGAAAGAACCGGAGATCGAGGAGAAGGCGTCGGAGAGCGGGAGAAGAACCTGAGAACAGAACAAGAGACCCCCCACTCGGAAGAAGACGGCGAGGAAGCCCGGGACCCCCGCTAGCAAAAGAGCTAGCAGAAGATAGCGGGGGCCCGGCAGAAAGACCCCCGAAGTCGGAAGAAGACGGCGAGGAAGCCCGGGACCCCGCTAGCAAAAGAGCTAGCAGAAGATAGCGGGGGCCCGGCAGAAAGACCCCCGGAGCTGCCCAATAAATTACTTTTCAAACCTGTGTTGTCTTTTTTTATTGACTTATTTTGCCACCAGGTGAATGGGTAGGGGTACGATGTACCCCATACTCATTCACATAGGGTGGGGGGCAGGTATCTGGGGTCCCCCTTATTAAAGGGGGCTCCCGGATTCCGATAAGCCCCCCGCCCGCAGACCCCGACAACCAACGGCCAGGGTTGTCGGGAAGAGGCCCTTGTCCCCATCAACATGGGGGCAGGGTGCTTTGGGGTGGGGAGGGCCGCAGGTCGCCCCCCCTGCCCCGAAGCACCAAACCCCCCATGTTGAGGGCACGTGGCCTGGTACAGTTCAGGAGGGAGGGGGGCCACTCTCTCGTCCCCCCCTTTTCCCCTGCGGCCTGCCAGGTTGAGAGCTCGGATAAAGGGTCTGGTGTGTATTCTAAGGGGACCCCATGCAATTTTTTTTTTGTTTTTGGCACGGGGTTCCCCTTAAAATACATGCCAGACCTGAAGGGCCTGGTATGGATTCTGGGGGGGCCCCCACGCCATTTTTTTTTTCATTTTTTTGGGGGGGGGTCCCCTTTGAATCCATACTAGACCCAAGGGCCTGGTATGGACCTGGGGGGACCCCCACGCCATTTTTTTTTCATTTTTTTGGGGGGTCCCCTTTGAATCCATACTAGACCCAAGGGCCTGGTATGGACCTGGGGGGGACCCCACGCTGTTTTTTTTGGGGTTTTGTTTTTTGAACCATTTTTTTTTTTTTTTTACATTTCCTTTAACAACCAGCTATAAACAGGTCAAACAAAAAATAGCCGCAAAATTGCGGTACTTGCGTTTTGGATGCGGGTCCATTGAATTCTATTACATCCAAAACACTGTTTTTGTCCTGGCAAAAAAAATCAGCAGTTGCGTTTAAAATCGTTTTTCACAAACCCTCAAAATGCCTTCAGACGCCAAAGATTTCCATGTTTCAGACGCGGTACCAGCGTTTAGCCGCATTTTAGTTTAGAAGCGTTTTTAAAGGTGACCTTTTTTTTTACATTGATAAACTCCAAATTTATGGCAAATGAGGAAAAACCATAATATATATATATATATATATATATATATATATATATGAAATTGCTTCCAATGCATTGTGGACAATCCACAACTTGGGGCAGCTGACGTGGCAAGTGGACAATCCATAACTTGTGGCAAGTGATGTGGCAAGTGACATGCTAAATAACTACACTGCTGCTCCCAGCTGCTCATATCACTCTGGTCTCACTAAATAGCTAAAATCGTAAATAATACTGTTTTTGGAGCTTAGGGCGGCTCCTTATCATATACATGCAAATGTGGTAAAACACGGCATGCAAACGCCACAAAGCACGCCTTTCTAAACGCCACTTTCAACCTTAGTTCAGAACATTTTGCACCAGCGTCCCGTCTACATGGGGCCTAAAAACGCCTATGCCATTTACAGCTCCAAAACGCCATGGTGGCCATGAGGCCATAGGCTAACATGGAGAGATGTTTTTAAGCTGCAAAAAACGCTCAAACAAGCGGCTTAAAAAACGTCTGTGTGCATGTAGCCTTATATTAACCACTTGCGCACTGCCCAGATCAAGTTTCACATTTCAGCGCTGATGCACTTTTAATGACAATTGCGCGCTCATACAACACTGTAACCCAATGAAAATGTTTTATTTGTTGGCACACAAATAGAGCTTGCTTTTGGTGCTATTTGATCACCTTTGTGTTTTATTTTTTATTTTTTTCTATAAATACAAAAGACCGAGTTTAAAAAATAAATAAATGGATATTTTACCCACTTCAGCACAGGGCCTATTCTGGCACTTCTCTCCTTCATGTAAAAATCATAAATGTATGGCTATAAAATTACTTCAAAACACCAAACATTATATATTTTTTTGGAGCAGACACCCTAGGGAATAAGATGGCGGTCATTGCAAATTTTTATCTCACTCGGTATTTGCGCAATAAATTTTCAAACGCTTTTTGTTTGCTAAAAATATTACAAAACAGTAAAGTTACCGCCAATTTTTTGGTATAATGTGAAAGATGTTGTTATGCTGAGTAAATAGATACCTAACACGTCACGCTTTAAAATTGCGCACACACATGGCATGACACCAAACTTCAGTAATTCAAAATCTCCCTAGGCGATGCTTACATTTTTTTTACACGTTACCATTTTGGCATTACAGAGGAGGTCTAGTGCTAGAATTGTTGCACTCGTTTTAACGCACACAGCAATACCTCACATGTGTGGTTTGAACGGCGTTTACATATGTGGGCGGGACTTACGCGTGTGTTCGCTTCTGAGCACGAGCTACCGGGGACATGGGCGTTTTTTCTTTTTTTTTGTTTTGTTTTTTTGACTTTTTTGTATTTCTTACTCTTTTTTAATTTTTTTTTAATTTTTTGGGATCTCTTTTATTCCTATTACAAGGAATGTAAACATCCCTTGTAATAGGAATGTGTGTGACAGGTCCTCTTTATGGAGAGATGCAGGGTCAATAAGACCCCACATCTCTCCTCCAGGCTGGAAAGCATGATATTGTTCCAAAAAAAATCACCAATCTCATGCTGACAGCCAAGATCACGGCTTGGTTAACATACGGGAACACGGCATGATGTCATAACGTCGTGCCCGCGCCTCCAACGGTCATAGAGATGACTGATGACCATCTGGTCACCAGTCATCTCCAAATCGTACTCCGAGCCCCAGATGGCACGGGAGAGCCCGGAGAAGCACCGGATGGCGGCAAGAGAGGGGGGAACGTCCCCTCCCCCGCCTATAAGAACGATCAAGCGGCAGAACTGCCACTATGTTCATTTTTATTGTGCACAGAATCGCAGGCTGAAAAGAATGATATCTGAATGATGCCTGCAACTGCAGGCATCATTCAGATGTCACTGCCCAAAGCCAAGGATGTCATTTGACGGTGGGCGGTAGGAAACTGGTTAATATTTTTTAAAAAGGTAATTTTTCTTCTTCATTGATGTACACTGATGAGACTGCACTGATGGGCACTGATAAGGTGGCAAGGGTGGGCACTGAGAGGTGGCATTGCTATTTGGCACTGGTGGGCAGTGAGAAGTGACACTGCTAGGTGGCAATGATAGTTGGCAGTGATGGGCACTGATAGGCAGCACTGCTAGGTGCCACTGATTGGCACCAGTGGTGGGCATTGATAGGTGGCACTGGCAGGGGCTACTAATTGTCACAGATGATGCAGAATTACCTCTTCCTCTTCGGGCCCCATGTCCCTTGCACATAAGCCGGTGATTGCCTTTTTTTATGCTCACGCTGTCAGCACAAGGAGAAAACAAAAACCATTACCCAGCTTTTGTTTACATCACGTGATCAGCTGTCATTTGCTGACAGCTGATCACATGGTAAAGGGCAGGGATCGGCCCCTTACTCGGATCTGTCATCACCCGAGTCTCAGTGATTCTGTGACCACAGCGCGCGCAAAGGGGAGGACGTTTATTGACGGACTCCCGGCAATTGAGGACCATGCTGTGGCCGTCGATCAGTTATAGCGCTGATCTCAAGTGATTAAAGAGGGTCAAAATGGGCCATTGACATGCATCACAATTCAACTTAGGAATGAGTCTTTGAAAAGTTAAAATAAATAATTTGGCCACTTTATCCTTCCAAATAATTCACTTCCTGTCACATAGCCACACAGGAAGTGAGGGAAAATCCCTAACAATGTCTTTCCTTGGGGACACACAGGTCAGTCTAAATACTTTCCCCATTATGCACATTGCACTCCAGCATATTGCGGGGTACACCACAAATTATTATTAGGTAGTTTGGACTGTTGGGTTTATTTACTAAAGGCAAATCTACTTTCCACTACAAGTGCACTTGCTGTATATCTGAGGGGGACATGCAAGCCAAAAAAAAACATCTTTGCTTTTACATGATTGTAACATCCAATCATCAATACTTTCCCTCAGATTTTCAGCAGCTACACTTTTACTACAGAGTGGATTTGTCTTTACTAAACCCCAAACTACCCAATGATTTAGGGTGTACACAACAAAGTGCTAGAGTGCAATTTGCTTAATGGGGACACTAGTTAGATTGATCTGTGTGTCCCCAAGAAAAGCCATCGGTAGGGTTTTACCTTCACTTCCCGTTTAGCTGTGTGACAGGAAGTGAAGCCAATGTTAAGAAAAGGAGACAAAGGCCAAACTACAAAACAAATATCTAAAAAACAAAAAAAAACAAACACGCAGGGGTTCTAACACTTACTTAGTTTCCCTCAAAATGCCCACAATTAGAATTGTATGGCCTTGAGCTATTTTTAAGTGCAGTGCTCTAAATCAGTGCTTCTCAAGTACCCCCAACAGGCCATGTTTGCAGGTTTTCCTTCATCTTGCACATGTGCTTTAAATCACAGTCAATGGTTTTGATTTTTGGACAGCAATTCTCGATAAGCTAAATTCACAAAACATGTCCTGTTGGGGGTACTTGAGGACTGAGGCTGAGAACCACTGCAGTAAAAAAGGAAAATTGAATACTTACCGCTCTGTATTTTTAATTTCCTGGTGACACTCCATGGCAGCATACAATACAATCCATGCATATGCTAGCATGAAGGCACCAGATTAGACAAATCACACCTGTTTTGTTTTGACATGCCAATCAGCTGTCACATTTGTTGCAAAGAAAACACAAAACAAACATCAAAATTTTCCATCTAATTTTATTGTTCAACAAAACAAAAAGGGAAGGCAAAATAAAAAACATAGTCAATTTGAAACAGTTACAGACTCAACATCTTGAGCAATTTTTGGTCAAAAAAATGCAGCAGACAATTAAATCAAAGTGAACAAACAACACACATTAACAACATCAGAATTATTTCAGGGGAACATATCTCCCCCACACCAAAAATACACACACACACACACTTGCCTCTTCTCAAGGCAAGCGACCGAATGCTCTGTGAGCTTTACATAACATATGTTTGTGTGCTAATGAGGCAATTGAAAACACATGCACAGTCCATGAAACACCCAAAATGCAAGTTCTCCCAATGTAGAGACTGAAATTCAAAGTGGGCACACCTGTTAAGGATGTCCTTAAATTTGTAACCCATAAAAACACTCTCTGAGTGAGCATGCCCAGAAATATCCAGGCGCTGTTCACACACAAAAAGCACGCCAAAAAAAACGAACTGGCTGGGCATGTGCAGAACAACACCAATGCAGCTAGCAAAAAATAACGCCCCCCCCCCCGTCCAAAATTAAGCACATCATCCAGCATGCTTCAAAATTAGAGATGGGACAATCACCCCTCCCCCCCACCAACAAATACCATTGCAGTCTATGCTGACTTGTTAATTTTGCTAGTCCCCACTTGGCTGGCTTATCTTCTAGTTATTGGCCTTAAAATGGGGGCCCAGGTCACACCCTAAGGGACATATATCAATGTCACCAATTTGGAAAACACCAAAAACAAAACAAGGAGAAGTGCCTTTAAATATGCCAAATTGCTTAAGGGCCATTTCACACCACATGCAGTGCATTGCGTTTTTATGCATCCAAAATGCATGGAAAGTTGGTTATATGGTTCTAAATGGCAGTGTTTGTTCCAGTGCATTCCAGTTCCACCAAAAAAGTAGAACATGCTGCATTTTACCTGCACTGGACTGTACTGGAACGCATCAAAACGCATCATAAACGCACTTGAACGCACAGGAACACACCTAAATGCACCAAAAACGCACTGGAACACACTTGTCCTTATCTATGGTTAATAAAAAAGAGGGGTGAAAAAAAAGCACTGGAGTGCATCAAAAACTTACCAAAAATGCACTGGAACGCATGAAAAACGTGCATGCAGAAAAGCACCTGGAACGCATCCGGATTGCGTTTCTATGGTGTGAACTGGCCCTAGTTCACACTATAGAAACGCAGTCTGGGTGCGTTCCAGGTGCTTTTCTGCATCCGCGTTTTTGACACATTCCAGTGCATTTTTGAGGCGTTTTCACTTAGGACAAGTGTGTTGCAGTGCGTCTTTGGTGCATTTAGGTGCGTTGCGGTGCATTCCAGTGCATTTTTGGTACGTTCCGTTGCATTTTTGATGTGTTTTACTGAGGTCCAGTACAGTTTTGTACCTAAAAAATGCAGCATGACCAATTATTTTTTGGCTTTCTGAAATGCACTGGAACGGACTGCAGTGGTGTGAACTATGCCATTGGCATTAATGTGATAAACTTTCTTTGCGTTCAGGCATCAAAAAAACGCACTGCACTGCATCCGGTGTGAACTGGCCCTAAATATCATCCCCGGGGGGTGTCTATAGTATGCCTGTAAAGTAGCACATTTTTTCCATGTTTATAACAGTTGGAGAGCAAAATGACATTTCTAAAGTAAAATAATAGTCATTTAAAAGTCCTTGCGGCTGTAATGAATTGCTGGTTCCTGTCAATACAGATAAAAGTAATTGAAAGTCTTTGCTAACTAAAAAAAAAATGCGTGGGGGTTCCCCCAAATTCCATAACCAGGCCCTTCAGGTCTGGAATGGATATTAAGGGGAACCCCGCTGCAAATTAAAAAAAAAATGACGTGGGGTTCCCCCCAAATATCCAAACCAGGCCCTTCAGATCTGGCATGGATTTTAAGGGGAACTCCACCCCAAATTTAAAAAAAAATGGCGTGGAGTCCCCCTAAAAATCCACACCAGACCCTTATCCGAGCACATAACCTGGCCGGCCGCAGGGGAAAAGGGGGGGACGAGAGCGGCCCCCCCTCCCTCCTGAACCGTACCAGGCCACATGCCCTCAACATGGGGAGGATGTCCCCATGTTGATGGGGACAAGGGCCTCATCCCCACAACCCTTGCCCGGTGGTTGTGGGGGTCTGCGGGCGGGGGGCTTATCGGAATCTGGAAGACCCCTTTAACAAAGGGGACCCCCATATACCGCCCCCCCCTGTGTGAAATGGTAATGGGGTACAAATGTACCCCTACCATTTCACAAGGAAAGTGTCAAAATGTAAAAAATGACAAGAGCCGGTTTTTGACAATTCCTTTATTAATGTCTTTTCTTTTCTTCCATCTTCTTCTTTCTTCTTCTTCCATCTTCTTCTTTTTTCCATTCGGGTTTCTTCCATCATCTTCATCTTCCTCTTCATCTTTATCTTCATCTTCATCTTCCTTCTTCCTTCGGTCTTCTCGTCCGCATCTTGCCCCGGCGTCTTCCCTTCTTCTTTCTTCTCCGGCCGCTCCGTTTGAATTGACTTTCAAAGACTTTTCTCTGTATTGCCGGGAGCCGACAATTCATTACAGCCGCGGCTGCTTTTAAATGGTTTTTTTTTTCCTTTAGAAATTTCATTTTGCTGGCGCACTGGCAATTTCAGAGCTGCGCCTGTTCAACTTATGCAAATTGACTTAGGTGAGTTGACATTTACTAAGATTTTGCCGGCGCAGTGTCCCGGCGCATTTAAACCATTGAAATTCCCGCGCTGAGCTCAAAAAAACCTCCCGCAGCTCGAATCGTACTTGCCGGCGCAGCGGGCTGGTTTTGAAAAAGTTACTTTCCCACTCTATTTTGGGCATATTAGTTATTTGGGCAGGTGTCCCTACACTTCCTCACATCACCCCACATCACCCCCATTATATTCTCACTTCCAGCTTCTTTATATTTAGATTTTAACATGCCCTGCGCCAGGTCTATAGTAGCGCACTGAGCGCCTCCTCCCGGGCGCAGAGAACACTATAGTAAATGGGAAATAGGGCTGCGATATCGGCGCTAATGTCTTGTAAATACCAAAACAGCCATTGCGCACGCAGATGCGCCAATACTCATGGCGCAAACGTTTTGTAAATCAGCCCCATTGTGTGGAACTATAATCAGCTTTTCACCTCATCCTTTATTCATACATATATTTTTGGCAAGTGCATGTTTTTTTTTGCATAAATATTAAGTGTTTCAGGTCAGGGACATTGCTCAAGGACATTGCACAGGGTTTTTTTCATTGAGCACAGCAGCACTTTACTGGCTCCACACAGCCAGCACAGCATTTGCACAACAATTGTTGCCGTTGTTAGGCTGGGAAGCCTTTGGACTATCTTTTTTTCAAGTTACAGTTTAGTCACTTTGTATAGACTTTCATTGTTTTGTTTGCGGCATATGTTTTTTGTTTAAATAGTGCACTGCACATGTATTGCACTGCAGGTGAGGAATCCTGCCACATATTCACAACTTACTCACCATTCTCCCACGAGGAGACTCAGATTTCTGGCTTTGTTTTTTTTAGTTCAATTACTTATCCTACAAGGAGCTGACATTTCACAAATTTTTTTCATCCACTCATCTCCTAGTGGCCACAATCAACTATACTACACACCACGGGAAGAGTTATCCACTCACATATTGCTGTTCAACAATAGGGTAACCTACTGTCTTTGGAGCCTACTACGCATGCTCTGGTTCCTCTCATAAAGCTTAACGGAGCAGCTGAAGGGAGTTCACACTTTATGTGGGTTTACCCTTCCATTCGGTTACCCGACATTTATTTTTTAATTATCTCCGTGGACCTAACATTACCTATTTTTTGCATTCTACTCACCAGGATTTAGCAAGATTGGTTCCAGCCCTCTACCCACACTTTAGCACAGGGCAGCGCCATATACCCCTTTCACATACAAGATTGGGAGCTTGCCCGCTTGCCAGTTCCTGATCGCAAACAGAGACTGGGAGCTGTCCATAACAGCTTGGTCCTTTTGCTGAGCGCGTACAGTGGGCATGCTCTCAGCCAGGGCCATCTTTACCGCAGGGCAAAACGGGGCAGCTGCCCAGGGCCCTGTCACTGTTAGGGGCCCAAAGCAGAGCCGCCCGTTATGCCCGCGTGCTGCCCGCAAAACGGCGCAGAAAATCCCCAAACAGACAGACAGTGTCTGTCACTGTCATCAGCGGCATGCCGCGCTCAGCCAGTGCCAGGTCTTTTTTTTTTAGATAGAGGAGCTGGAGCGGCCCGGGCTGAGGGTGGTTGGGACTTGAGTTTCACTGATGATCTTGCCCCGCCCCTTGCTATGCGTGCAGTGTGCCGTGTGCAGTGTTCAGTGACCACAGTCACCAGTGTACCTGATCGGAGGAGCCGGAGGAGTGAGAGATCAGAGCCCGCGGAGTGGAGTGCAGCTGCCTGGTGGCTAAGCTAGAACTAGCAGTGTGTGTCAAACACTGGAGAATTGAGGCTAGAGCTGAGCTTGCCAGGACACTAGGACAGGACAAGGTAAGGAGGTCTTCTTTCTCCTCCCCTGGCTCCCGCTCCCTATCCTAGCCCCATGCCATGCCATCCGTGTAAAACAGAACTTCAGTGTTTTAAAAAGTTCTTCTATTTTACACATGGCATGCAGGTCTGGTCAGTATTTTAAAAACTTCTTCTATTTTACACATGGCATGGCATGGGGGCCACATGCCATGCCATGTGTAAAATAGAAGACCTTTTTAAAAACACTGACCAGACCTGCACCTGCAATGCATGCCATGTGACATGGCATGCAGGTCTGGTCAGTGTTTTAAAAAGTTCTTTCTATTTTACACATGGCATGCGGTCTGGTCAGTGTTTTAAAAAACGTTGTATTTTTTACACATGGCATGCAGGTCTGGTCAGTGTTTTTAAAAAGTTCTTCTATTTTACACATGGTATGGCATGTGGTTCCCATGCCATGCCATGTGTAAAATAGAAGAACTTTTTAAAAACACTGACCAGATCTGTTTACATTATTAAAGTTTTTTTTTTTTTTTTTTTTTAAGATAATTTTATGTGTGTGTCTGTTTTTTCAGATGTTGGGGTAAAGAGCAAAATTGCATGGGGGGGGGGGCAAAAAAATGTTTTGCCCAGGGCCCAAACCATATTAAAGACGGCCCTGTTCTCAGCACAGAAACCTCAGCCACCATGAACTCATATGTGCAGTGCATGGGCATTAAAAAGGCGCTACAGCAGTTCCTAAAATAATTAAATGTCAGCAGCTACAAATATTGAAGCTACTGACATTTAATAAACACTCACTTACCAGCCCAGGGATCCAGTGCTGTCTTCTCCCGGGCTGGTTCTTCTCCAGTCTTTGGTCCTCTGGCATCATCATCTTGCTTGTGTGTAGCAAGTCAGATGTGACTTCCTGTGGCTTCACAGCCGGCTTTCCAATGTGCATGTACGAGTTGCGCTGTGCTTTGTAAATAGACATGGAGGTTGTGAGCAGGTAAGGAGTGTAACGCTGAGCGCTCCGGGTGTCCCATCCTTCCCGGAGCGCTCACGGCGTCGGTCCCCCTGCAGCGCCCCGGTCAGCCCCCCTGGCCGTGGGCGCTGCTCTGTCACCGGCGGGGATGCGATCCACACGGCGGCACATCTCTGTCCGCGGATCGCATCCCATCCTTCTCACCTTCCCCCTCCTGCTCCTTCCCGGGGCGCGCGGCTCCGTAGCGCTCTAGGGCGCGCGCGCCGGCCTTCTAAGATTTAAAGGGCCAGCGCACCATTGATTGGTGCCCGGCCCAATTACTGTGTGCACACCCAAAACATATATAAACCCACTTCCCCTTCCTGTCCTTGCCGGATCTTGTTGTCTTAGTACCCTGTGGAAGCGTTTTGTGAGTTGCCTTGCCTGTGTATCTGACCTGCTGCCATTGTCTCTGACTACGAACCATTGCCGCCTGCCCTGACCCTCTGCTACGTCTGACCTTGCCTCTGCCTAGTCCTTTTATACCGCGCCTATCTCAGCCGCCAGAGAGGTGGAGTCGCTACTGGAGGACACGACCTGGTTGCTACCGCCACAGCAAGTCCATCCCGCTTTGCGGCGGGCTCTGGTGAAAAATGGTAGCTCCTTAGAACCGGTCCCTCAGTACGACCCGTGCCATCCCCTCTCTGGTACAGAGGATCCACCTCCTGTATTCCCACTAGCCGTCAGTCCGGCTCGTGACAGTAGATCCGGCCATGGATCCCGCTGACGTGCCGCTGCCTAGTCTCGCTGATCTCACTACCGTGGTTGCCCAGCAGTCGCAATTGATTGCCCAACAAGGACAGCAGCTGTCGCAGTTGACCGCCATGATTCAGCAGCGTCTGCCGCCACAAGCTCCAGCATCTTCCCCTCCCCGAGCTGCCGCTACTACCTCGAAGATCTGCTTGTCTCTTCCGGAGAAATTTGACGGGGATCCTAGGAGGTGCCAGGGATTCTTGTCCCAATGTTCCCTGCATCTTGAGATGATGTCAGACCAGTTTTCCACAGAACGGTCTAAGGTGGCATTCGTGGTCTGTCTGTTGTCTGGGAAGGCCTTGGCCTGGGCCACGCCACTCTGGGACCGCAATGACCCTGCTGCAGCCACCGTTCAGTCCTTCCTCGCTGAGGTTCGTAGCGTTTTTGAGGAACCAGGCCGAGCCTCATCCGCTGAAACCGCCCTGCTTAACCTTGTCCAACGAAACTCCTCTGTGGGCGAATATGCCATACAGTTCCGCACACTGGCCTCAGAGCTATCCTGGAATAATGAGGCTCTCTGCGCGACCTTCAAGAAAGATTTATCCAGCCACATCAAGGATTGTCTGGCCGCACGAGAGATACCCTCCTCCCTGACGGAGCTCATCCACTTAGCTACCCGCATTGACATACGCTACGTTGAAAGACGCCAAGAGCTTCGCCAGGAGAAAGATCTTGTTCGCCCCAGTCATTATCCGCGCCTGGCTCCTCTCTTCCTGAATCCAACGCATCCTGATACTATGCCTTCTGTCGAGGAGGCCATGCAGGTGGACCGATCTCGCCTGACCCTACAAGAGAGAACTCGCCGTAGGAATGAGAACTTATGCCTTTATTGTGCGAGCTCTGAACATTTCCTAAAGGACTGCCCTATTCGTCCTCTACGTCAGGGAAACGCCCGCACCTAGTGAACGTGGGAGAGGCGTTACTAGGTGTGAATTCTTCCTCTCCACGTCTGGCTATTCCTGTGCGGATTTCCCCTTCTGCTGGCTCCCCCTTCTCTGCGGTGGCCTTCCTGGACTCTGGTTCTGCAGGAAACTTTATTGAAGCCTCTTTCATCAACAGGTTCAACGTTCCTGTTATCCGTCTCATCAAACCCTTCTTCATTTCCTCTGTAAATGGAGAGAATCTGGATTGTACCGTGCGTTACCGCACCGAACCCCTGCTCATGTCCGTTGGTGTTCTTCACCAAGAAAAAATTAAATTCTTTGTTTTGCCGAACTGTACTTCTGACATCCTTCTTGGCCTACCCTGGCTCCAGCGCCACTCTCCTACCCTCGACTGGACCACTGGGGACATCAAATCCTGGGGCTACTCCTGCCACAAGCATTGTCTTAAGTCTGTAACCCCCAGTCAAGTTCCCATCGCTACTCCTTTGCCCGGCCTTCCCAAGGCCTATCAGGACTTTTCTGATGTCTTTTGCAAAAAACAGGCGGAGGTCTTACCACCACATAGACCCTACGACTGCCCCATTGACTTGCTCCCAGGTACTACACCACCCCGTGGCAGAATTTACCCTCTCTCCTCTCCTGAAACCAAGGCCATGACTGATTACATACAGGAGAACCTCAAGAGAGGTTTTATTAGGAAATCATCTTCTCCAGCCGGAGCGGGGTTCTTCTTCGTTGCCAAGAAGGACGGATCACTACGCCCTTGCATAGACTATCGTGGTCTCAATAAAATCACTATTAAAAATCGCTACCCTCTGCCTCTCATCTCGGAGCTCTTTGACCGTCTGCGCGGAGCAAAAGTTTTTTCGAAATTGGACCTCAGGGGAGCTTATAACCTCATCAGAATCTGTGAAGGAGATGAATGGAAAACCGCATTTAACACCAGAGATAGTCACTTTGAATATCTCGTCATGCCTTTCGGACTTTGCAACGCTCCTGCAGTCTTTCAGGATTTTGTCAATGAAATCTTTCGGACTTACTGTATACCTGTGTGGTTGTCTATCTTGACGACATCCTAATCTTCTCTACCAACGTTGAGGAACATCGGCTCCATGTCCGTCAAGTGCTCCAGCGCCTCCGCGTAAATCATCTTTACGCTAAATTTGAAAAATGCCTTTTTGAGCGCAGCAGCCTTCCTTTCCTAGGTTATCTGGTCTCAGGACAAGGCCTTCAAATGGACCCTGACAAGCTCTCCGCAGTCTTGGATTGGCCACGCCCCTCTGGACTCCGTGCTATCCAACGCTTCCTTGGATTCGCCAACTACTATCGTCAGTTCATACCCCACTTCTCCACCATCGTTGCTCCTATAGGGGCACTGACTAAGAAAAACGTGAATCCAAGGTCCTGGCCGCCTCAAGCGGAAGAAGCCTTTACTCGCCTTAAGACCGCCTTCTCCTCTGCACCTGTCCTGTCTCGACCAGACCCCACAAAGCCGTTCTTCCTTGAAGTTGACGCCTCCTCGTTAGGAGCCGGAGCTGTTCTTCTTCAAAAAAATGCTAAAGGAAGAAACGTCACGTGTGTTTTTTTCTCTAAAACCTTCTCCCCTCCTGGAAAAAACTATTCCATAGGTGACCGTGAACTGTTGGCCATCAAGCTGGCATTAGAAGAGTGGAGACATCTCCTGGAAGGATCCCTTCACCCTATCTCCATCTACACTGACCATAAAAATTTGTCCTACCTTCAGTCCGCTCAGCGCTTAAATCCTCGCCAGGCCAGGTGGTCATTGTTCTTTGCCCGGTTCAATTTCCAGATCCATTTTCGTCCCGCAGACAAGAATGTCAGGGCTGATGCCTTGTCCCGTTCCTCCGATGCCTCTGAAACCGGGACTCCCCCTCAACACATCGTACCCCCTGAGTGTCTGATTTCCTCTGCTCCTGCGTCTCTGATGCCAGTTCCTCCAGGAAAAACTTTCGTTCCTCCACGCCTTCGTCTCCAGATACTCAGGTGGGGCCATTCCTCCCATCTAGCCGGTCACGCTGGGATCAAAAAATCCATAAAATTGATGGCCAGACACTATTGGTGGCCTACCCAGGAAAAAGATATGACTGACTTTGTACGGGCCTGCACTATCTGTGCACGTGACAAGACTCCACGCCAGAAGCCTGCAGGTCTTCTCCTTCCTCTACCTGTGCCTGAACAACCATGGTCCCACATTGCCATGGATTTCATCACGGACCTTCCTTTGTCTCATAGTACTACTGTCATCTGGGTGGTCGTGGACCGCTTTTCGAAAATGGCTCATTTTGTCCCGCTTCCTGGTCTGCCTACTGCACCTCAGTTGGCGAAGCATTTTTTCTTCAAATTTTCCGTCTCCATGGGCTACCCTCACATATCGTCTCTGATAGAGGCGTTCAATTCATCTCAAAATTTTGGAGAGCTCTCTGTACTCAACTAAAGATTAAGTTGAATTTTTCTTCCGCTTATCACCCGCAATCCAATGGACAGGTGGAGAGAGTTAACCAGGTCCTTGGTGACTACTTACGACATTTTGTCACGGCCCGTCAAGACGATTGGGTCGACCTATTACCCTGGGCAGAATTCTCATACAATTTCAAGAACTCTGAATTGTCCTCCAAATCACCTTTCTTTGTGGTCTACGGCAGTCACCCATTGCCCCCCCTCCCCATCCCCACTTCTTCTGGAGTTCCTGCCATGGATGAATTAACCCAAAACTTCACCTCTATCTGGAAAGAGACTCAAAAGTCGCTATCACTGGCCTCTGCCCGCATGAAGAGACATGCAGATAAAAAAAGAAGAATTCCTCCTGTCTATGTCCCGGGTGACAAAGTGTGGCTCTCCTCCAAATATGTTCGGTTTCGGGTACCTAGCTACAAGCTGGGCCCTCGTTACCTCGGACCTTTTAAAATCAAAAACCAAATCAATTCTGTCTCTTACAAACTCCATCTTCCTCCTTCTCTTCGTATCCCCAATTCTTTTCATGTGTCTCTTCTCAAACCCCTCATTCTTAACCGATTTTCCCCCAAGGTCACTGCTCCTGCTCCTGTCTCTGGTTCTTCCGATGTCTTCTCGGTGAAAGAAATCCTCGCCTCCAAGGTCATCCGAGGTAAAATATTTTTTTTCATTGATTGGGAGAACTGTGGTCCTGAAGAGAGATCCTGGGAGCCTGAGACCAACATTTTAGACAAGGAGCTCATCCGTAGATTCTTGGGTTCCAAGAAAAGGGGGAGACCTAAGGGGGGGTACTGTAACGCAGAGCGCTCCCGGTGTCCCATCCTTCCCGGAGCGCTCACGGCGTCGGTCACCATGCAGCGCCCCGGTCAGCCCTCCTGGCCGTGGGCGCTGCTCTGTCACCGGCGGGGATGCGATCCACACGGCGGCAAATCTCCGTCCGCGGATCGCATCCCATCCTTCTCACCTTCCCCCTCCTGCTCCTTCCCGGCGCGCGCGGCTCCGCTGCGCTCTAGGGCGCGCGCGCGCCGGCCTTCTAAGATTTAAAGGCCCAGCGCACCATTGATTGGTGCCTGGCCCAATTACTGTGTGCACACCCAAAACATATATAAACCAACTTCCCCTTCCTGTCCTTGCCGGATCTTGTTGTCTTAGTACCCTGTGGAAGCATTTTGTGAGTTGCCTTGCCTGTGTATCTGACCTGCTGCCATTGTCTCTGACTACGAACCATTGCCGCCTGCCCTGACCCTCTGCTACGTCTGACCTTGCCTCTGCCTAGTCCTTTTGTACCGCGCCTATCTCAGCCGCCAGAGAGGTGGAGTCGCTACTGGAGGACATGACCTGGTTGCTACCGCCGCAGCAAGTCCATCCCGCTTTGCAGCGGGCTCTGGTGAAAACCGGTAGCTGCTTAGAACCGGTCCCTCAGTACGACCCGTGCCATCCCCTCTCTGGTACAGAGGATCCTCCTCCTGTATTCCCACTAGCCGTCAGTCCGGCTCGTGACAAGGAGGGTGGCAAACTTCTGCTTGGATCGCCTAGGTAATCCGAGCGGAAGTGGAAGTGTGTACCTTGTCAAAACTAGGTACCCGCTCTCAGAAAAAAAAGTTTTGAAAAGTGGTAGAAGAAGAAGGAGCAGGAGGAAAAGCGGAATTTCCCTTTTTAGGTGAAGTTCCACGTTAAGGCCCATCCTCCTTGCAACGGCACATACACAGTACATGACAGGAGGGTAAAGTGTATGTCAATATACTGTATATATTCGGCATATCTCTTTAATACATGCACATGTCCCCATGTTTTATCTTTTTACAAATGGTGCAAGTGCAGAAAAAGCACCTGTTGATCTGTCAAAAATCCAGTTTACTCCTAATTTCCTGTTTGCTTTGGCAACAGTGTCTCCACTGAAATGCCACACAGTACTGTCAGCTTTGCCTGTTGGACTACAGAAATCCACAAATTCTGCACCACTATGTTCCACTCCATATGCTTACATTGATTTCTTTCCCAGGAAAACAATGATGCTGTCTTGACTTCTACAAATCTTCCTACACAGAAAGGGGTCTTGGGAGATGTAGTTTTGGGGACATGCCTGGGTCAATAGGAAGAATAGGAACCAAGCTTTTAGAGCTACTCTGCAAGAATTATACAAGGCCGGTGATGATGTCCTAGGGCAGTGATGGTGAACCTTGGCACCCCAGATGTTTCGGAACTAAATTTCCCAAGATTGCTCATGCACTCTGCAGTGTAGTTGAGCATCAGGAGAAATGTAGTTTTCAAAACATCTGGGGTGCCAAGGTTCCTTATCACTGTCCTAGGAAGTAATAAAGTATGTTTCTATTTACAGGAACAAGGTAAGATAAAACAATAATCCTAAAACATGCTTTATAGGTGGAGGAGGTAAATTTGGATAATGCTTAAACATACCCCTTAGAGAAAATATGTGCTGCCAAACATATGAAGATTGTCATTGCTAACCTTCTTCTGATATGCTGTCTCTTGCTTTAACATTGAGCAGTGGGCCTGGAATAGGTATGCAGAAAATGAAGTTGGTACTTGTTGTGGGTGATTGCCAGTCATTCATCTGGGATACTCAAAAGAAGTCAGCAGTAATGGCATCCCATGTATTGTTTAATGACCTCTTTCTCGAGAATCCAATGTTTTTTTATTTATTTTCTTCATGTTTTATTTTTTTATTGTACTGTAAAATTATGATTAAATATACTGAATCTACTATCAATTAAAATAACCTTTTCATAATCTTGTTATTTTGTTAAACAGTTATAGGTAAGCTAAGTTTTAATACCTGTTACTTTTTTTACAAGGAGACAAATGCTGTCAGTAGGTGGCAGTGTAACCTTAGGATTGGAATGCATCCAATATTTCAAGTTCCTTTAACGTAATATTTTCCAGCTGTAAGCCTTTGGGCCATATTCAATTCAGAAATCCACTTCTCATTGCTTGGGATGTCTCATTAGAAGATTAACTGGTTAAAATGCAACGCTAATGTGAAAGTTTTAATTGGGAAATCCTGAGCGTGTTAAATTAATCGTAAGTACTTTTATCAGGAATTTTAGCATCCTAGCACAGAGCTTTCTTGTTTTAAATCCATATGAAAGAAAATTAAAATTAATTAAATCCTAAAAGTATAATTTCATTTTTCAATTACAAAATGTTTTATGCAGTAAAAATTTTAAACATTTTCAAAACATGAAAACTATCAAGAAAAAAATCTACTTGTTTATTCTTCATGAAAGAAGAAATCCATGCATACATTTATTTTTATTTTTTTCATTTTCACTATAAAGATGATGCACAGAATGAATTTATGTGTATAGAAATATCACTCTTTAAAGGTTGCACTTTTAGATTCAATGGCTACCTCTTGCTTTATTCTAAAACAAATACACCTGAAGCCTCTCCAGCACTGACAAATTTTCATTCAGCACAAACATTTCAAGGTAACTATCCTATCATTATACATTTTTATCTCCAGGAAAATAAAGCAGTGCTTCCTGCTGAAAAAGATAAGTAATAATCATACTTTTACATTTTTGAACTAGACTTTTAGGCTACTTTCACACTGAGGCAGCTTTCAGGCATTTTAGCGCTAAAAATAGCGCCTGTAAAGCGCTTGAAAACTGCCTATCATGCCTCCCCAGTGTGAAAGATCGAGAGAAAAAAGTCCTGCAAGAAGCATGTTTGGGGCTGTTTGAGAGTGCTCCTAAACCACCCCTGCTCATTGAACTGCTATTCGGAAGCACTGCAACACAGCATTTTAACCCTCTCTTTGGCCCCAGCAGGGGTTAAAAGCGACCCGCTAGCGGCCGAAAAGCACAGCTAAAATGACGGTAAAGTGCCGCTAAAACTAACAGCGCTTTACCGCTAATGGACCCGCCACCCCAGTGTGAAATCAGCCGTAAGTGGATACGCTACACAAATTTCACCAGCATGTTAATGCTCATTTTCAAATAAGTCACTGTGTGGAGCAATCCATGTTGGATCACTGTTTACTGAGTGGTACAGATGTGGTTGCCCCATTCACTTAAAAATGTTGTGTCCAACAGTGGTGCTCCTGGGGGCGTGGCGACTGTTTACCACAATGGCCGCTCTGCACTGGGGGAATCATCAGCGCTATGGCTGTCAGGAGATCGCTGAACGACCTGCCACTGACCCATCGGACTGCTGAGTGTCCTGGGACATCACCCGCTATGAGGAGACGCCTGCAAGACCAACCACAGGCGCTAAAATTGCCCAATTTCTTCCTGGCGGTGAATCGTGAGCTTCAACAAAATGGCGGCGAGAGCCACCCAGCGCCGATGAATGCTGGTCCACAGACGGAGCTCACAGGCTCATCACAGGAAAGCACAGATGCAGTTGCTGCTGCGGAGGGAATCAGCTCCAGTGGATCTAATTCACCTTGCGGTTCTCCATCTACAAGGAGCCCTGTTAAATCAAAACCACGGCTGGATCCAGAGGAATTCACTAACAACAGATACTCAGCCCTAAATATGGAGATGAGTGACCCCCAAGGCACTGAATCTAATAACATGCCCTACATTGACCCCATAGCCCACTTTCCTACTACGGGACAACCCATATCTGATATCACAATGAAGGAGAAGTTGATTTCACTACAATCCTCAATACAATCAGATATGGTTTCATGTATACAACAATGCAGAGCAGAAGTGCGTGATCTGGGAGATAGGGTTCACCAAGTAGAAATAAGGATGTGCGATGTCACGTCATCCTTTAATGCATTAGTGGACTCTCATTCATCACTACAGGAAGCCATCACGAAAATCCAATTGAAATTAGCCGATCTCGAAGATCGTTCCCGCAGAAACAATTTAAAAATCAGGGGTATACCCGAATCCATCTCTGCACAACTCCCACAATTTTCTTGTGAAATCCTCCAAGCGGTCATTCACTCACTGTCCCCAACAGACCTCATCATAGACAGAATACATAGGGTACCAAAACCAGCCTTCCTACCATCAGAGGTGCCAAGAGACGTGTTGCTGAGAGTTCATTTTTTTCAAGTTAAAGAAAAAATTCTCGATGCATTTCGCAAAGCAGACAACCTACCAGAACAAGCTAAAAGCCTGCAAGTCTTACCAGACCTCTCGCAACACACACTTCAATAACGTCGCAACCTGGCGACACTAACCAAAGCCTTGAGAAATCACAAGATAATATACCGTTGGAAATACCCAGCCAAATTCAACATCTCCTACAATGGCTCCAACCATCTTGTCGACTCCTTAGAGGAAGGCCCCCAGCTCCTGAAAAATTGGCGCATGTTACCATATGAGCCAGGTCCTGGCCCACCCTCACGACACCAATCTTCTATTAACAAAGTCCAACAAGATTGGCAGAGCATGCCTCAATGCAAAGCATCCACCAAACGCACTTGAAATTTTCTGTGTTTGGATTTATTTGTCTCAGTAGGATTTCCCCAGTGCCCGTGGTACCTGTCATCGTACCTCAAAACCCCACTGAAATTGGCAGTTCTCGCTGCCTTGTCCTTTTGGACCCTTTCTTTTCCTAACTTTGTTTTACTGTTTGTTAAGCCAGACACCTGGTTCCCTGTTGGGAAAACTGAAGTCCTCATTCTCTACATTGAACATTTCTCCAAGCAAAAGCTTTGGTACAGAATGAACCCACCCAGCAGATATAGGAATATCCTTCCCACCACTTTCATGTTCTTCCTTTATTTCTACTTGGAAATCCGTTTATCCCAATTTCTTGTTCCAAGAACCTACCACATTGACTCTCCACCTTTGTTGTATAAAATAAAGCAAGCCGCCCCTATGGACCTCCACATCATCTGGAACCCACTTCCACAAGTCCCCCGACCCCAAAATGCTCCCATGTAAGCTTCCCTCATGTTTATATGTCATCTATCCTAGCAAAGAAGAGGGGAGTAATGTTGGCCATAAGGGACACGGTTTATTTTGAACTCAAAAATTCCGTCATTGATCCAGATGGATGCTATATCATCCTGGTTTGTATCATTAACAATATGCCTATTACTTTGACAAATGTTTATGCTCCCAACTCGCACCAAATCAAGTTTATCAAAAAAGTTATCAGAAAAGTATCCCAGGTGCGAGTTGGGAGCGTATTATTTTGTGGAGATTTTAACGTCATTGTTGATAGAAATCTAGACACTACCTCTTCGATCAGGAGTCACTCCCCTCTTTTCCGGGACCTCCTCATCAAAGAGGAGTTGTACGATGTTTGGCGGTGTGAGAATGCAAGTGAAAAATCTTTTACATACTATTCCCCTAGACACAATTCCTACTCCAGGATAGATTTATTTTTAGCTGACAAGCTGCTGTTTCAGAGAATTTCCAACTCCTCTATCCAAGATATTACATGGTCTGACCATGCTCCAATCCTGATTCAAATAGAGGGGGGGAATAGCTTTGAAACAACATGCATCTGGAGATGTAATGAGTCAGTGATTCAAGACCCAGAGTCATATAAAGAGATCTCCCAGCAGCTAGAAGATTTTTTTCGATTTAATGATCCCAACGCCACTAGTACGTTCACTAACTGGAATGCCCACAAAGCATTTGTGCGGGGAGTCCTTATCAAGTTAAACTCAAAGCTACAACACTCCCGTTCAGCAAAAATAACAGCTCTCCTCACCGAACTCCGCACATTGGAATCACAAAACCAGTTGAACCCCTCTCCGTATTTACCATCTAAACTATCTGACCTTCGCTACACTCTCAGAGAAACATTATGTACCCAACACGATCACTATATGCGGAAACTCAAATTAAATTATTACGCAAATAATAAGGCAGGCAAGCTCTTAGCCAATCATCTCAAAATACAAAGAACCAAAACCAGAATCTCCCACGTCTTTCACCCCAGAACTTCTGCTAAAGTAGAAAACCCACAGGCAATAGCGGATGCGTTTGCCGATTACTATTCTTCACTTTATAACCTTAAAGATGATCCTACAACTCTACAACCAGTAAGCGGGGACATAGATAGCTTTTTAGCCAAAATCAACCTTCCCTCTCTCTCTAACACTCACCTGCAATCACTGAACGCCATAATTTCCTCAGAAGAACTAGAACGCACTATAATCTCTCTCCCTTTAGATAAAGCCCCAGGTCCTGATGGACTTTCAAACGCTTATTACAAAACATTCAGACACATCCTGATTCCCAACTTACTACCCATATTCAATGAGGCCATGTGTACGAGCACCTTCCCAGCAGAAATGCTAAAAGCTTACGTCGTCACCCTGCCCAAACCTGGTAAATCCCCTGACGTGCCATGCAATTTTCACCCTATATCTCTATTAAATGTAGACATTAAGCTGTATGCCAAATTACACCTCCACCACTATCCTGAGACGCCATACTGCATGGTTCATGGATCGGTCCCTGCATTTTTGGGACTCCTGGGATTTGAGCATCAGGTCATTTCACCCTTTATTTCCCCATTGTGGTCCTTCCCTCACCGGGCATGAACATGTTTTGACATTTATATTTTTTGTGTCATTTTTTTAGATTGCTCTTGGTAGCCACCTCTGGTTCAATTTGTATTATTAACATCAACACTGCATGTTCCGGTGTTCTTAGGAGGGCTGCAATAGTACACCCTGCCTAAGTGCGGCTATATATCAACTCAGCTCCCATGACGGACTTATCTTTGGTCAGGGCTCCATATGTACCACACCCATTGTACCAGATTCCATGTAAGTACCCAAGATGGGCTTTTGTGTTCCATCACCTATTTCCTTTGACCAGCAACCAGATTTAGTTATTTACACTGTATTATATTTTTTAGATGTCCTGAGCATTAGCCCCTGAAGAGTGTAACTTATACACGAAACGCGTCGGGCAATCAGAAAACGCATCAACTCAGTTGACAACATAATCATTTACTTATGCTCTTACTGGTTTTATATGCTCATTTTTTCATGTTTTTAGCGCTTGTTGCCATGTGATATCTGTACATATGTTATTCACAAAATGTATTCCATTATCCATACGGATCACTGTGTGGCACCTGGTCACACACTGATGTACCTTGTTGCTTATATTGTGCATACCCATACTTATGTGTGTGTAACTCTAGGGAATCGCATCAACCAGAATGTTTTTCCCTCTATGTGATTTCTGTTTGAAGATGTTCATGCGTTTTATTTTGAATAAACATGTACCTTTTTTACCTACACCATGTCTACAGTCTCACTCAAAGTCCCAAACTTCCATTTATATTTTTTCGAATCAGGGATGGAGGTGCACCACATATGCGCCTCATTTAAAGTCCCAAACTTTTCCCCCCCTTGCGTTATGCCAAATTGTTAGCCAATAGACTGTTCAACATTTTGCCATTGCTGATAAGACAAGACCAAACCGGTTTTACTAAGGAACGTCAAGCATCTGACGCCACTAGACGTCTACTAAATATTATCCACCTTGCTGAGTCTCACAAAACGCCTTCTCTGCTTCTTTCTATTGATGCAGAGAAGGCGTTTGACAGAGTCCACTGGGGTTATATGAAAGCGGTTCTTCAAAAATTTGTCTTTCAAGGTAAATTCCTCTCTGCCATTCTCGCCCTTTATTCAAACCCTTCTGCACAGGTCCTCACATCTGGTCTGCTATCTAAAAACTTCATAATCACGAATGGCACCCACCAGGGATGTCCTCTCTCACCCTCCATTTTTAACCTGATGATGGAACCCTTGGCGGAGGCCATCCGATCTCACCCCCACATATCAGGCTTTAAATTGCACCAGAAATCTCACGTAATTAATCTTTTCGCAGACGACGTCATACTACTCCTTTCCACCCCTATTGTCTCATTGCCATTCGCCCACGACACCCTTAATCACTTTAGCACCCTTTCGTACTATAAAGTCAATTTTAACAAATCCTTAATATTGGATCTTGGCATTAACCATTATGCTCGCATGCACTTAAAACAAATGCTCCCTTACACTTGGGCAGAAAATTCCATTCCATACCTAGGTATTCTACTCACGGCAAAAATGTCCCTCTTAGCAGAAACGAATCTCAAACCCCTTCTCTCAGACATCCGTAAGACCCTGTCGCGTATAGCAAAAACTGAGTTATCCTGGGCAGGGAGAATTGCCACCTTCAAAATGCTAGTCCTTCCTAAAATCCTATACATATTTCATACTCTCCCAATTCCGCTTAAATCTTCCCACTTCTCTGAACTCCACAATACGCTCAAACAATATCTCTGGCAGGGGAAAAGGGCACAATGTTCTCATGCTCACCTTATCCAACACCGAAAGGTGGGTGGAATGGGGCTGCCAGACCTAAAAGACTACTACTGGGCCACTTTGTTAGCATAAATCAAGCACCTGATTAGGTCCCCCTCCAAACCTCTCTGGGAAGGTATCGAAGCAGCCCTTCCCAAAGTATCCAACTTGAAACATCTACTGCTTGCGGACACGTGGAAACCAAATTCCCTCTCCACCCTCCCTCCCACTACTGAAGCCTCAATTTTAGCCTGGAGGCACTTACTCTCCCAAGCACAACATGATTCAATTCATTTCCACGCTTAGAATTCCAATTGAAACAGTAGAAATACTTCTTCCTTACTGTTCTGTTACACAATGGAAAGAAAATGGTATGGAGTGGGTCGATGAAATTATGGAGCAAGGATCCCCTAAGTCATTTGAATCCTTACAGACTAAACACAACATATCTAGTTCAAGCACTTTCCTTTATAGACGGATCGCCTTGTTTCTAACTAACCCCCCCCCCCCGTGATTAAAGGAGTTGTAAAGGTACATTTTTTATTTTCTAAATAGGTTCCTTTAAGCTAGTGCATTGTTACTTCACTTACCTTTTCCTTAGATTTCCCTTCTAAATATTTTTTTTCTTTGTTTTCTTTGTCTGAATTTCTCACTTCCTGTTTATCCTCAGTAAGCTGTTCAGTAAGCTGTTCTGGATGACTCCACACCACTCGGATGATGGTGTGGAGTTCAGTGAGGAGAAACAGGAAGTGAGAAATTCTGACAAAGAAAACAAACCTTTAGAAGGTAAATCAAAGGAAAAGGTAAGTGAAGCAACAATGCACTAGCTTAAAGGAACCTATTTAGAAAATAAAAAATGTACCTTTACAACTCCTTTAACCTAAACTCACGAGTGTGGCTGTTTTATACATCCATCAAAGACAAATGTAAAGGTATCTCTCTTATTTACAACACACTCCAACTTAAACAAAAGTTCATTAAATCACCGCCCATGGTAGCCTGGGAAAAAGATCTGAATAAAGTTTTTAATTCCGAACAATGGTCCACAACACTCCATTACAACTACAGTGCTTCTCACTGCATTAACCACTGGGAACTAACTCAGAAGGTTTTGGTGAGGTGGTATAGAACTCCATACCAACTAGACAAAATGTTTCCCTCCCAATCCACTTTGTGTTGGAGGAATTGTGTCATCCCAGGCACAATCCTGCATATATTCTGGCACTGCAAAAACCTGTCTAGTTACAGGAGAAAAATTTTCTGTATTATAGCGGATATCACCAGAGTTTTGAGAACCCCTGAACCAGCATTGGCAATCCTCCATCTGGGTATAGACCAATACCCAATGACATTTCGTACTGTAATTATACATATTCGAATCACTGCAAAACTGGTTATTGCCAGACATTGGAGAAACGCCTATTCTCCTAACCCCTCAGAAGTCCTAGAACAAGTCAACCTCAACTACCATTATGAAAGACTTATTGAAAGCCTCTTGCTCAGATTTCGATAAAAACTGGAAATGTTGGAAAGAGTGGTAAAGGCGGTAATTTACAAATTGTGGTTTGGTGCTATTCCCTTTCTTTTCTTTATCTCTCTTGCTCTTTCTCCCCCTACTGTCCCTTCTCCCCTCTCTTTCCCTCTCTTTCTCTCCCCTCGTCCTTCTTCTAAAACATGTTATCGGTTGCTGATAGTCAATCCATCAAGCCCTGCGAGGCTAACAATTCTACTGTTTGTTTAATTGTTTATATTCAGTGCTGTACTAGCCCCTTTGGGTCTTGTATGGATATTAAGGGGAACCCAGCACACAAAATAAAAAAGGCCCTATATACTCTGAACAGCAGTATACAGGCGGTGCAAACAAGACAGGGACTGTAGGTTTGTTCTTAAGTAGAATCTGTTTTTTAATTTTGAACAGGTACATTGTTTAAGTGTAGCTCCAGCCCAAAAATATATTTTTAAGCTTTTTGGAAAATATAGGGAAGGGTTATCACCCCTGTAACATTTGTTTTGCTGTCTGTGCCCCTGTTCAGAACATTTCACCTCACTTTCCGTCCCAATGACAACTGTTTTTGAAAAGTGTTTTTTTTTATTGAAACAAGGATTGGTGATAAAGCATCAGTAGAGAGGAGATACCTTTTTCCAATATTAACTCTTACAGGAGAGAATTTGCCTTCCTAGGGGTAGATTTCCTCTCACTTCCTGTTGTCTCCTTCCGTTTGCAAGTAGGAGTTGTTTGTAAGTTGGATGTTTGAAAGTAGGGGCCTGCCGTATATACTCTGCTGAAATTTGCCCCTTACATGTTGGTGTTGCCACAACACTGTAAGCCCTCACAGTTACTCTTGGTGGGCGCTGGAATGCCCTGCTGTGAACTAATACATCAGGAATTGTATTTACATGCCATTGTTGAACAGTGGTAGGAAAAATTGGGCCTTTGGTGGTGGTGCTGGTGCCACAACACTGTAAGCCCTCACAGTTACTCTTGGTGGGCGCATGAATGGGCCCTGCTGTGAATTATTAGATCAAGAATTGTAATTGCATGCCCCTGTTGAACAGGGGCTGAAAAATTGGGCCTTTGGTGGTGGTGGTGGTGGTGTTGCCACAACACTGTAAGCCCTCACAGTTACTCTTGGTGGGCGCAGGAATGGGCCCCGCTGTGAATTATTAGATCAATAATTGTAATTACATGCCCTTGTAGATCAGGGGCTGAAAAATTGGGCCTTAGCCACTGGTGCCACAACACTGCAACCCCTCACAGATACTGTACTTGGAGCACAGCAATGAGCCCTGTTGCAAAGTATTGCATAACATTTTTTAATTACACGCCCCTGTTAAACAGGGGCAGAAAAATTGGGCCTGAGGCACTGGTGCCACAACACTGCAACCCCTCACAGATACTGTACTTGGAGCACAGTAATGAGCCCTGTTGCAAAGTAGTGCATCAAAAGATGTAATTACATGCCCCTGTTAAACAGGGGCAGAAAAATTGGGCCTTAGGCACTGGTGCCACAACACTGCAACCCCTCACAGATACTGTACTTGGAGCACAGTAATGAGCCCTGTTGCAAAGTATTGCATCAAAAATTTTAATTACACGCCCCTGTTAAACAGGGGCTGAAAAATTGGGCCTTAGGCACTGGTGTCACAACACTGCAACCCCTCACAGATACTGTACTTGGAGCACAGTAATGAGCCCTGTTGCAAAGTATTGCATCAAAAATTGTAATTACACGCCCCTGTTAAACAGGGGCTTAAAAATTGGGCCTTAGGCACTGGTGCTGATGCCACGACACTGCAACCTCTCTCAGTTACTCTAGTTGGAGTGCAGGAATGAGCCCTGCTGCAAAGCATTGCATAAAAAATTGTAATTACATGCCCCTGTTGAACAGGGGCTGAAAAATTGGGCCTTAGCCACTGGTGGCGGCACCCAGAAACAAAAATGTTCTTCCAAGCTATCATCATGAATCGGATCATTGAGGAGGAGGAGGATAGTCAGTCAACATAACAGGACAGTCACTCAGCATCAGCATCAGTCTTGAAGGGATGTGACATTTGAAAATAAATTATTCTGTTATATCAGCTTCAGGTGCTTGGTAGCTGGTGGTGATCCAAGACTGGTTCATCTTTATGAAGGTCAGTCGATCAACTGAGTCGGTGGACAGGCACACCCTGTGATCCGTGACAAATCCTCCAGCAGCACTGAATGTGTGTTCCGAAAGAACGCTGGATGCAGGACAGGCCAGTAGCTCAATTGCATACTGTGCAAGCTCTGGCCAGTGATCCATCCTCAAGACCCAGTAAGCCAGAGGATTTTCAGTGGGAAAGGTGTCCAAGTCTGACCTTGCCCCTAGGTATTCCTGCACCATGTATATTAGACGCTGGCGATGGTTGCTGGAACCGATCATACCTTGGGGCTGCGGACTAAAGAATTGTCTGAACGCATCGGTCAGACGGCCACCTTCCCCACCGCTCCTTCTTTGACTGACCGAAGCCTCAGCAACTTGTTGTCCAGGACCAGGAGTTTGTAACCTCCCAGTCTCTGGGAACGCGTTGCACAGACCTTTCTGCAAGGCCTCCCGGAGTTGTCTCATCCTCTGCTCCCTCTGCGATGGTAAGATAAGGTCCGCAACCTTACCCTTGTACCGTGGATCAAGGAGAGTGGCCAGCCAGTAATGGTCTCTCTCCTTGATCCGAAGAATACGAGGATCCTTCCGCAGACTTTGCAGGATCAGGGAGGCCATGCAGCGTAGGTTAGCTGAGGCATTCGGTCCGGAGTCCTCTAGGTCACTAAGGACGACATGATCCGCAGCCACCTCCTCCCAGCCACGTACAAGTCCACGTGTTTCGTGGGACTGTAAATCATCCCGAAAAGACTGCTGCTGTTGATGCTGAGTGCCAGCCTCCACCTCCATGCTGACACAATCCTCCTCCTCCTCCTCCTCTTCCTGTGGGATGGGTGGGACAGAAGGAACACTGTCTGGGTAAAGGGGGCCTTGAGAGGCAAGGAAGTCCTCCTCTTCCTGCCTCTGTTCTGCCTCAAGTGCCCTGTCCATTATTCCACGCAGCGTATGCTCCAACAGGTGGACAAGAGGTACAGTGTCACTGATGCATGCACTGTCACTTCTCACCATCCTCGTGGCCTCCTCAAATGGTGCCAGGACAGTGCATGCACCCCTGATCATGCCCCACTGGCGTGGTGAAAAGAACCCAAGCTCCCCTGACCCTGTCCTGGTGCTCATTGATGGCCCTCTGCTGCATGTGCAGCCGCTGCAGCATGGCCAACGTTGAGTTCCACCTGGTGGGCATGTCACATATAAGGCGGTTCTTGGGCAGGTTCAACTCCTTTTGCAGCTCAGCTAGCCGAGCACTGGCCTTATATGATCTGCGGAAATACACACAGACTTTCCTGGCCTGCCTCAGGACATCCTGTAAGCCTGGGTACCTGCCCAAGAACCGCTGAACCACCAGGTTAAGGACGTGAGCCACACAGGGCACATGGGTCAGTTGTCCCTGGCGGAGGGCAAAGAGGAGGTTGGTACCATTGTTGCAGACCACCATTCCTGCCTTAAGCTGGCGTGGCATCAACCACCTCTCGGCCAGCCCCTGCAGAGCTGACAGAACCTCTGCCCCAGTGTGGCTCCTGTCCCCCAAACACACCAGCGCAAGCACGGCATGGCATCTTTTTGCCTGTGTACTTGCGTAGCCCCTTGAACGCCTACGGAGCACCGCTGGTTCCGAGGACAAATCACAGGAAGAGGCCATGGAGGAAGAAGAAGAGGAGGGGTGGAGGAGAGAGGTGTGTCACAACCAGTAGTAGCATTTTGGAGGTGTAGCGGCGGAACAACCTCCAACACTATTGCACCTTGTCCTGCATCCTTCCCAACTGCCAAAAGAGTGACCCAATGGGCCGTGAAAGAAAGGTAACGTCCCTGTCCATGCCTGCTGGACCATGAGTCAGCGGTAATATGCACCTTATCGCTGACCGCCCTGTCCAGCGAGGCATGGACATTGCCTTCCACATGGCGGTAGAGAGACGGAATCGCCTTCCGTGAGAAAAAGTGGCGTTTGGGAACCTGCCACTGAGGAACCGCACATTGCACAAACTCACGGAAGGGGGCCGAGTCTACCAACTGAAAAGGCAGCAGTTGAAGTGCTAGCAATTTAGCCAAGCTAGCATATGTCTGGTCAAGCATGTGGTGCCCAAGCGGCTGATGTTTTGGCCACGCGAGATACGCTTGATACATATGTTTCAAACAGCAGCGGTGTGATCTGATGCACTCGACTCAAAAAAGGCCCACACCAAAGAACTTTTGGAATAACGGGCAGAGGCAGCGCCCTGCACAGGCGGAGCTCTGCGGTGTGATTCAGTCGGTGTGCTGCATCCTGCCTCATTGGAGATGTGCCTCCTCCTCCTCTTCCTCCTCTCTCCTATCAGGCACCCACGTGGAGTCAGTGACCTCATCATCCCCTTCCTCCTCATCACTGGAACCAATCTGGCAGTATGCTGCAGCTGCTGGAACATGACTGCCAGATTGGTGTCCTTCTTGAGCATACCCTCTCTCTGCTCTCACGCTACTGCCTTCCTCTAGCTGGGTATCATCTTCAGACCCTTCGAAACGCTGGGCATCCTCCTGGAGCATGTATCCAACACTGTGCTCAAACAGTTCGGGGGACTCCTCAGGAGGACACGGTGGGTCTAGGGAAGGAGTGACTGATGATGACATTGAGGACGCTTTGGCAGCTGCTTTGCCAGTACCCTGAGCCTGGGTGAGAGAGGATGAGGAGGATGAGGAGGGCTTGATCATCCACTCTACCAAGTCTTCGGCATGATGTGGCTCAACACGTCCAGCTGCCGAAAATAAGGACAAGCGTGTCCCATGGCCACGTGCTGATGACGATGCACCGCGTCCACGACCAGCACTGTTGTCTCTAGACACAGAGCCTGCTTGCCCTCTTTTATTGGCTCCTGACTGTCTGCCTCTCCTTGTTTGCCTTCCAGACATTCTAAAGGCCTGCAGGGAGATGGGAAAACCAGCAATAAGGGGTAGCTTCAGGTGTATATTTTGCAAGAAGCACACTACGTCTGCTGTATGTTCTGCAGATGCCTGCCTGTGTTACACAACAGGAAAACACAGCAATAAGGCCTAGCTTCAGGTGTATATTTTGCAGGAGGCACACTACGCCTGCTGTAAGTGCTGCAGATGCCTGCCTGTGTTACACAACAGGAAAACACAGCAATAAGGCCTAGCTTCAGGTGTATATTTTGCAGGAGGCACACTACGCCTGCTGTAAGTGCTGCAGATGCCTGCCTATGTTACACAACAGGAAAAAACAGCAATAAGGGCTAGCTTCAGGTGTATATTTTGCAGGAGGCACACTACGCCTGCTATAACTGCTGCAGATGCCTGCCTGTGTTACACAACAGGAAAACACAGAAATAAGGGCTAGCTTCTGGTGTATATTTTGCAAGAAGCACACTACGCCCGCTGTAAGTGCTGCAGATGCCTGTTAGTGTAACTCAAAAGAAAAAAAACTACGAGCAATAAGGGGTAGCTTCAGGTGTATAATGTGCAGGAGGCACACTACGCCAGCTGTAAGTGCTGCAGATGCCTGCCTGTGTTACACAACAGGTAAAAACAGCAATATGGGCTAGCTTCAGGTGTATATTTAGCAGGAAGCACACTACGCCTGCTATAACTGCTTCAGATGCCTGCCTGTGTTACACAACAGGAAAACACAGCAATAAGGGCTAGCTTCTGGTGTGTATTTTGCAAGAAGCACACTACGCCCGCTGTAAGTGCTGCAGATGCCTGTTAGTGTAACACAAAAGAAAAAAAACTACGAGCAATAAAGGGTAGCTTCAGGTGTATAATGTGCAGGAGGCACACTACGCCCGCTGTAAGTGCTGCAGATGCCTGCCTGTGTTACACAACAGGAAAACACAGCAATAAGGCCTAGCTTCAGGTGTATATTTTGCAGGAGACACACTACGCCTGCTGTAAGTGCTGCAGATGCCTGCCTGTGTTACACAACAGGAAAACACAGCAATAAGGCCTAGCTTCAGGTTTATATTTTGCAGGAGGCACACTACGCCTGCTGTAAGTGCTGCAGATGCCTGCCTGTGTTACACAACAGGAAGAAACAGCAATAAGGGCTAGCTTCAGGTGTATATTTTGCAGGGAGCACACTACGCCTGCTATAACTGCTGCAGATGCCTGCCTGTGTTACACAACAGGAAAACACAGCAATAAGGGCTAGCTTCAGGTGTATATTTTGCAGGAAGCACACTACGTCTGCTATAAATGCTGCAGATGCCTGCCTGTGTTACACAACAGGAAAACACAGCAATAAGGGCTAGCTTCAGGTGTATACTGTGCAGGAGGCTTAGAAAAAATATCTCTGACACTGTCCCCTGCCTATCCTTCTCTCTCCCTGCACACAAGGTTTAGCAGAATATCACTTACACTGTCCCTGCCTATCCTTCTCTCTCCCTGCACACAAAGTTTAGCAGAATATCACTGACACTGTCCCTGCCTATCCTTCTCTCTCCCTACACACAAGGTAAATTAACAAATATCACTAACACTGTCCCTGCCTATCCTTCTCTCTCCCTGAACCGGAACACACTACACAAGGCTGCCACACTGGCGGCCTTTTATAGTGTGGGGCGTGTACTAAACCCCCCATAGCTATAATTGGCCACAGGCATCCTGCCTGTGGCCAATTATGGTTCTCCTTGCTGCCGGTGCTGTGATTGGCCAAGCATGCGGGGTCACAGTGCATGCTTGGCCAATCACAGCGCCGGGATTGCACTGCGATGGCGCAGTGTATTGTGGGCCGTTCGCGTCACTCGAATTTGGCGTGAACGGCCCAAAACGTTCGATCTTCGTCGAACGATCGAACAGCCGATGTTCGAGTCGAACGTATGTTCGACTCGAACACCGAGCTCATCCCTAGTGACTAGCTGTTTCTCCCTATATAAATCACAGCTGAACAGCCAACAGTACAATTTTATGGTCTTTACCGGGGGAAGTTTTGTATTGCTGTTGGTGAATGCAATCCATTAAGCCCTGTACACACGATCGGTTTTACCGATGAAAACAGTCCGATGGACTTTTTTCATCGGAACAAACCGATCGTGTATGGGCCCCATTGGTCTTTTTTCCATCAGTGATTAAAAATAGAACATGCTTTAAATTCATCCGATGGGAAAAAAAACGATAGCAAATTCCGATCGTCTGTGTGGAACTCCATCGGAGAAAAAACCCAAGCATGCTCAGAATCAAGTCGACGCATGCTCAGAAGCATTGAACTTCATTTTTCTCTGCTCGTCGGAGTGTTTTACATTACGTCGTTTGGGCCAGTCAAATTTTTGACTGATGGTGTGTAGGCAAGACTGATGGAAGTCAGCTTCATCGGAAATCCGATGGAAAAATCCGTCGGATTTTATTCCATCGGAAATCCGATTGTGTGTACAGGGCTTTACTTGCTCATCTCATGTGCCATGATTCCTAGCTTGATGATTTTGCTTTTGGATTACTGCTTGGATATGAAATCTTGCACCTTGTACTCGTGTTTCTAGTCTATGCTTCCTGTAATTTTTATTTAAATTGTTGCTTTTGCATATTCTAGTGTTATAACCCTGCAAAACTCTGAAAGCTACCAAATACCAGTAAGCACATATAGAAATGATAGAAAGGTATGACACTGTTGGTGCTAAACATCTAAGATAAAGTGGCCATATTATTTTAGCCAGGGCAGTGTAAAGTAATAATGATATGAAGGCATATAGAATTATTCTGTGAACTGTTTAAATGCATTGTGAAAAGTGCCAAGGCTCATATTATTTATTATGCTCTAAGGCCTCGTTCACACCCAGGAACTTTTGCCCGTGTTTTGTCTGTACAGGTGTTCCATGCATCCATGTGGAGGCAGTCCTATTCATGTCAGTTGGGATTCAGAGGCTGCACAGATACAGTCACTGTTCCCAATTTGACAGATGTGTGGGTGCATGTGGCTGCAGGTCCCTGAATACAAACAGTGTGAGTTTCGGGGTCCTGCACTCACACACCCACACCCACATGGTTGTAAAATCGGGAGCAGCAGCTGTATCCACGCAGCTGCTGAGTCTTAATTGACAGAAATGAACACCTATGCATCCCATGCAGGAAAAACACGGCCCTCACACAGGTGTACACTTAAGTATGCCCATGTGAACAAGGGCTTGCATTGTTTTTATATGACTTAGACTAATGCTGTATTCAGCATTAATTTTAGGTGGAATTTGTTGAAAATAGATTTGTTGACTGCATCTTTTGTACAATTTACAAGTAAAAGGATGTAACTGAATATGGGCCTGAAACTGTTATTGTTTCTTCTTGTGTACTGGAGGACCTCAGTTTGACAGGTGGCCAGGTCTTGGGAGCACTGACAACATTATACAGAGAAAGACTGACAGTGAAACTTACACCAGAGCCCCAAAAATTGCACCATTACACTTTTCCAGTGTAATTTGCAAGAATGAGCTATCAGTTTGACAGCAAAAGCTCTGTGGCTAAGGAGTGATGGGGACAGTCCCTTTATGAATGAAGACTGCAAACAGGTTTGCAATATTTGCCTTGGAAGGTGGAGGATCTTGTTGCAAAACTGTTAAAAAAAATACTTAAAGCATGATAATGAAGGCCCCTTAAAGGGAGCCATGACTGCTTAAAGCATGACATTTCTGTGGGCGGTAACCTAACAGGGAGGCTCTGTTAGGATTGGCTACTAAAACCTGAGGTGACAGGGTGGAGCCTGAATTCTAGAAAATGGCTAGACAGGGGCATGTCCCACCACTCTAAAGAGATTCAGCTGTCACAAGAGTTGTCCTTCCCCAGCATTATTGTATCAAATTTGGACATGGAAGCACTGTTTATACTGTAGGTCCTGCAGACATAGACCATTGCCAATGCATCTTGTCCTCAACCCAGGAGGTTTTCTGTCAACTGGGCATCCCATTGTCTGCCAATAAAATGGAAGGTCCTGCCCATGCTTTTTCCTTTTTGGACATTGAGATAAATGCTGTGGAGATGGTCTTCTGACTTCCTGTTGATAAATTGGCTAAGCCTCTGTCCTTGCTTAAATTGGCAAGGGATGCCAAGAAGTTCTGGCTACAGCAGCTTCAATCTCTGCCCTTTACATAGTCCAGATGGCCTGCATGAGTCTAATGGGCAGGGGCTTCTATAGGCATCTATCATGGGGTATGAAAGGTGTATTGGCTCCATATAATTATGTATGAATTAGCCAAACATATGCATTATGATTTGGAAGTGTAGCTGTCCTTCCTGCAAACCTGTAATGTTCATTCTTGTTGGCAAATAGAGAAAGTGCCTGACTCGCAACTGGAGTTTTACATGAATGCATCAGGCTTCTGTGGCTTCGGTGCATTTTTACAGGGTGGCTAGTCTGCTGAACCCTGACCTCATGGGCCCAACTTGGGCACTACTCAATTTGTTGTGTAACTTGATGATGTTGGAGCTCTTTCCTATTGTTCCAGGTACAGCTAATGCCATTGCTGATTTGTTCTTTCGTTCACAGTTCAACTGTTTCTGCTCTTTGGCTCTGATGGCTTCCCCTGTGAGTCTTTCTTGCTTCAAGTTTTATGAACACTTCTTTCTAATGGCTGTTAGACCCCATTTGTTCCTACTTCTCCTGGAACGCTTGAGTAACCTAAATTTTGAATTAATGGGTGTTATTGCTTGGAAGTGAGTTCTCCCTTTCCTCCCCACAAGAAAGGCTGGCCTGGCTCTTTTCTCACGCCTCCTAGGTACAGTCTCATGACACTTTGACATTGGGAATCCCAGCTACAACATAGAATTTGTTCTTATTCTGATCCCACTCCTGATGTGTGTTAGGCTGGTACATATATTTGGGGGAAAAAGATACTAAAACAGTGCTACCCTTGTGCAAATACCCTGAGTGTAAAAAATGTTGTACGATGTAAAACATGGGAAAATGTCCCAATGAATATATATTAAAATAAAATATATTCTAAGAACAAGTATATACAATAAACAAGTAAATTCCCAGAGGTTAGGAAAGTGAATAGTGCTTTAAGAAAATGTCTCTGGCTATCACTAACAGTACGCGCAAGGCTGCCTTCCCACAATGGACTGGGAATCCACAAACTGCAAAAGAAGAGGGGAAAGACAGAGAGGGGCCAGGCAGGCATAGTGTAGCACAGTTTATTCAAATTAATTAATATAAACAACAATTGCACTCATATAAGAGAAGGGGAGACAGACTAAGGAGGGAGATGACTGTTCCAGGACAATCCGAGTGTGCTGCAATTAAAAGTCCCGGGGAAGATGTGTAATCCGGTGATCCAGGGAGAGCATGCAAGGCACGGATTCAATGTGGGGATAGCTGATGCCGGAGAGACTGGGGACTGCCCCGATGCAGAGCGATGGCTGAGCATCCTCTCCCTGGACATCCATCCCTGCTCTGCATCATGGTGATCCCCGGTCTCTCCAGCATCAACTATCCCCACATTGAATCCATGCTTTGCATCCCTGCGGCCCTGGATCGCCGGACCACACATCTTCCCTGGACTTTTCACCACATCACACTGTCCTGGAACAGTCATCTCCAGCCTTAGTCTGTCTCCCCTTCTCTTGTGTGAGTGCAATTGTTGTTTATATAAATTCCGTTTAATAAACTGTGCTACACTATGTCTGTCTGGTGCCTCTCTGTCCTTCCCCTCTTCTTTTGCAAATATATTTGGAGGCAATTTGCCTAAAACCCTGCAGGGCCTTAGCAAGCAAGCATGATAAAGATGGCTGTGATACCCCCATCACCTCTCCCACTACCATCTGAGTAGGCATTGCCCAGAAAATTTAGGACAGACAGCAACTTGGTCATGGGTGGTATGGCATGACTATGCAGTATGGGGGACTGCAGAAAAAGTCTCAGTTCCCCAAAAAGAAGCATAATGAGGTCCTTAGATTAAATTTAGAGAGCATTTCAGCTTCAGGGAAATCATCCAGCAAGGTGTGCTGCTTAACCATTTAAATACAGGGCATTTTCACCCTCTTCCTGCCCAGGCCAATTTTCAGCTTTCAGTGCTGTAACATTTTGAATGACAATTTTTAATTTTTTTCCCCACAAACAGAGCTTTCTTTTGGTGGTATTTGATAACCTATGCGTTTTTTATTTTTTGCACTATAAAGAAAATAAGAGCAACAATTTAAAAAAAATACACAATATTTTTTACTTTTTGCTATAATATTTATCCCAATTTTTGTTTCTAAAAAAATATATTTTTCCTCAGTTTAGGCCAACATGTATTCTTCTACATATTTTTGGTAAAAAAAATAGCAATAAGTGTATATTACCATATATAGTCGAGTATAAGCCGACCCAAATATAAGCCGAGGCACCTAATTTTACCACAAAAAAATGGGAAAACTTATTGACTCGGGTATAAGCCTAGGGTGTCCATCTGCATGCCTCACTTTGCCTCACTGTGTCCATGTGCATGCCTCACTGTGCCCATGCCTCACTGTGCCCATGCCTCACTGTGCTCATACCTCACTGTGCCCATGCCTCACTGTGCCCATGCCTCACTGTGCCCATGCCTCACTGTGTCCATGACTAGACTGACGTTTAACATTGGAGTTTATGGAAGGGGTGCCCGGATTTGAAAAATTGGTGCTCCCTGTCCGTAGGTCCCCCAGACAACAATATTTTCACACTTGTGGAGGAGAAATGGGGCTACATGTGTGCCAAGTTTCGGGTCCAGGGGACCTACGACTGTCCGATACCGGGTCCCCAAATTCATCAGAGAAATTACCGTTTAACATGGGAGTCTATGGAAGGGCTTTGAAAAATCGGTGTTCCCCGGCCGTAGGTTCTCCAGACAACAAGCTTTTCACACTTGTAGAGGAAGAGTGGGACTACATGTGTACCAAGTTTGGGGTCCAGGGGACCTACAGCCGGCCAGTAACGGGTCCCCAAAGTCCAGGAGATCAGGCGCAAAAAGGTGACTCGAATATAAGCCGAGGGGGCATATTCAGCACAAAAAAATGTGCTGAAAAACTCGGCTTATACTCGAGTATATACGGTAATTGGTTTGTGCAAAAGTTATACACTATACTACAAAATAGGTCATTGATTTATTGCATTTTTATTATTATTTTTTTACTAGTAATGACGGTGATCTGCGGCGGACAGATTGGACACTTTTGACAATATTTTGGGACCATTGACATTTATACAGCGATCAGTGCTATAAATATGCACTGATTACTGTATAAATGTCACTGGCAGGGAAGGAAGAAGTTAACACTAGGGGGCGATCAAGGGGTACATGTGTTACCTAAGGAGTGTTTCTAACATTGGGGGATGAGACTGACTAGGGGAGGAGACGATCAGTGTTAGGTTTACTAGGTTTCTAAGACCACATATACTTACCATAATTAGCGTTTATTTGATCATTCATTACCCCATTACCCCATTTTTGGTTTATTGTGACTGGCTAGCTGAAACTGATTTGTATTTTGGTGTTGCCCCTTCATGTCAGCCTCCTAATGCCAGCACCATAATAGGTGAGTGTTTTCCTAACAAATTGACAGTGTCTACATTATCAGGATGTGTCATAGGTGCTGCCTGAAGTTTCCTATCACAATAGAGTGCTGAAATTTAGAGGACTGTAACACTGGCTGTCATGTGACTGCAGATTAAGTTAAGTGAATGTGGGTCTTAGAACCTTTATTTAGGAACTTTATTTTGAAATAAAGCTAGTTCAAAATAAAGAATGTATTGGTGTGGGTGGAGAGGTTTTCATGAGCAGAGGCGAGAGATATATTGACAGATGGTCTGTAGCTGAGCTAGATTTGAGGAAGCCGTGGTATTTTCAGGGCTGATGAGTCAGAAATGGTAGAGATTGCACTTCCCAGGAATCTACAATGCTTAGTTGGGAATGAGGGACATGGAGTTTTTGCAGGTATAACATGTTGCCTAGCTACATATAAAATTACTTTTAATAAATAAGTAAATACAAAATTGTATTAATACATTGCCAGCACAGCGACATTTCCAAGGGCTGTAGTTCTGTGTGAAGGATAAAAATGGTTGCTACACTTATGCCGTTCACTCGATCCTGACCTGCTGAGCAGGGATGAGCCGAACACCCCCCTGTTCGGTTCGCACCAGAACCTGCGAACAGACATAATGTTCGTGTAAACTTTAGAACCCTATTAAATACAATGGACTCAAACGTTCGAAATCTAAAGTGTTAATTATAAAGGCTGATATGCAAGTTATTGTCCTAAAAAGTGTTTGGGGACCCGGGTCCTGCCCCAGGGGACATGTATCAATGCAAAAAAAAGTTTTAAAAACGGCCGTTTTTTCGGGAGCAGTGATTTTAATAATGCTTAAAATGAAAAAATAAAAGTGAAATATTCCTTTAAATTTCGTACCTGGGGGGGTGTGTATGATATGCATGTGAAGTGGCGCATGTTTCCCGTGCTTAGAACTGTCCCTGCAAAAAATGTCATTTTTGAAAGAAAAAAAGTCATTTAAAACTGACTTGCGGCTATTAATGAATTGTCGGCTCCCGGCAATACATTCAAAAGTCATTGATAAAAGAAAAAAAAAAAAAGCGTGGAATTCAATTACCAGGCCCTTCAGGTCTGGAATGGATATTAAGGGGAACCCTGCCGCAAATTTACAAAAAAAATTGACGTGGGGTTCCCCCACATATCCATTCCAGGCCCTTCAGATCTGGCATGGATTTTAAGGGGAACTCCACCCCAAATGTAGAAAAAAAATGGCGTGGAGTCCCCCTAAAAATCCATACCAGACCCCTTATCCGAGCACGCAACCTGGCCGGCCGCAGGGGAAAAGGGGGGGACGAGAGAGCGGCCCCCCCTCCCTCCTGAACCGTACCAGGCCACATGCCCTCAACATGGGGAGGATGTCCCCATGTTGATGGGGACAAGGGCCTCATCCCCACAACCCTTCCCCTGTGGTTGTGGGGGTCTGCGGGCGGGGGGCTTATCGGAATCTGGAAGACCCCTTTAACAAAGGGGACCCCCAGATCCCGGCCCCCCCCCATGTGAATTGGTAAGGGGTACATTGTACCCCTACCATTTCACGAAGAAAGCGTAAAAAAATGTTTAAAAAAAACACACAAATACCTTGAAAAAGTCCTTTATTTAAAAAAAAAGCAAAAAAACATTCCAGCGGTGAAATCCAGTGTCCCGCGGCGATCCCGATGTCCAGCGCTGTCCTTTATTGGTTGTGCCTGAGCGGACCTGATGGGGAACTCCCTCTCAGTATTTTAAATGTATAGACCCGCCCCTTCTAAAGTTCCCCATCAGGTCCGCTCAGCATGTATTGTAAGTGAGAGCAGTTCCCCATCAGGTCCGCCCCCTCGGTATGTCGGACCCGCCTACGTCATTGGCTTGAGCGGGGAACTTCCTTCACTATGTAAATTTAAATTACACAGTGAAGGAAGTTCCCCGCTCAAGCCAATGACGTAGGCGGGTCCGACATACCGAGGGAGCGGACCTGATGGGGAACTTTAGAAGGGGCGGGTCTATACATTTAAAATACTGAGAGGGAGTTCCCCATCAGGTCCGCTCAGGCACAACCAATGAAGGACAGCGCTGGACATCGGGATCGCCGCGGGACACTGGATTTCAGCGCTGGAATGTTTTTTTTAATTTTATTATTATTTTAAATAAAGGACTTTTTCAAGGTGTTTGTGTGTTTTTTTTAAACATTTTTTTACGCTTTCTTCGTGAAATGGTAGGGGTACAATGTACCCCTTACCAATTCACATGGGGGGGGGGGCGGGATCTGGGGGTCCCCTTTGTTAAAGGGGTCTTCCAGATTCCGATAAGCCCCCCGCCCGCAGACCCCCACAACCACCGGGCAAGGGTTGTGGGGATGAGGCCCTTGTCCCCATCAACATGGGGACATCCTCCCCATGTTGAGGGCATGTGGCTTGGTACGGTTCAGGAGGGAGGGGGGCCGCTCTCTCGTCCCCCCCTTTTCCCCTGCGGCCGGCCAGGTTGCGTGCTCGGATAAGGGGTCTGGTATGGATTTTTAGGGGGACTCCACGCCATTTTTTTTAAATTTGGGGTGGAGTTCCCCTTAAAATCCATGCCAGATCTGAAGGGCCTGGAAAGGATTTTTGGGGGAACCCCACGTCAATTTTTTTTTTTATTTGCGGCGGGGTTCCCCTTAATATCCATTCCAGACCTGAAGGGCCTGGTAATTGAATTCTGGGGAACCCCCACGCTTTTTTTTTTTTTTATCAATGACTTTTGTATGTATTGCCGGGAGCCGACAATTCATTAATAGCCGCGAGTCAGTTTTAAAAGACTTTTTTTCTTTCAAAAATGACATTTTTTGCAGGGACAGTTCTAAGCACGGGAAACATGCGCCACTTCACATGCATATCATACACACCCCCCAGGTACGAAATTTAAAGGAATATTTCACTTTTATTTTTTCATTTTAAGCATTATTAAAATCACTGCTCCTGAAAAAACGGCCGTTTTTAAAACTTCTTTTTGCATTGATACATGTCCCCTGGGGCAGGACCCCGGTCCCCAAACACTTTTTAGGACAAAAACTTGCATATAAGCCTTTATAATTAGCACTTTAGATTTCTCCCATAGATTTTTCGAATTTGCCGCGAACACCCCAATTTGTTCGCTGTTCGGCGAACGGGCGAACAGGCAATGTTCGAGTCGAACATGAGTTCGACTCGAACTCGAAGCTCATCCCTATTGCTGAGCATCACCATCTTCCAGCCTGCTCTTTTACAGGTAACTGAGGTGAACAGATCCTGTATTACTTAGTTAGGACTCTTACTTTCCCCTAATTTTTTGCTTTGTATATTTCATGTGTTATGTACTGACTTAGGACAAAAAAGCATGATATAATTACTTACCAAAGTGTTTTTTTAAGCAATGCAGATCTTGATCCTATGCAATATAACGTTTAATTGATTATTAAATAGAGATGTGTAAAAAAATTTGCCCTCCTTATATCTTATCTAATTATAAATGTATTATTCTAAATGTTGTCTACTTTGCATATGTCCTGCAGGGGTCAAGCTGTTAGTTTAACCCAATTCTCAAACTATTCCTTATGCTCTAGCCTAGGGCTCAAAGAAATAAAGATGTCGATAAGCAAATTTGCACAATATTACACAGTTATGGAACTTTACTGATGGCAGTGAAAATTTACAATATGTGAAAAAATGAAATATTGTCCCCATATTATTGAATATTAATTCTTTATGTGTGTTATGAATTATTATTGGGTGCAAAGGTAAACTTTGATGTCAACACTCAGTTGTTACTTTATTCGTTTTAATATATAAGGATACCTAAACCATATATGTATAATAGATGGAAAGATGTGGCAGCATAAGATTTTTTTTAGGTTAGTAGGTTTTTTAGGATTAGGTTCTATGAATACTAGTTGATCCTGGTAATTCCTGACAATCCTTGGGTCCTTGTAACTTTCTGTGCAACATATTGATATTTTTTGGGGTTTAGAAATGGTTTATTGGATTTGCAATGCTTTCCCTCCTATCTGTGTGAATAGTGGAGACATTAGATGACTTATGCCCTGTACACACGATCGGATTTCCGGACTTCCATCAGTCTTGCCTACACACCATCAGTCAAAAATCCATCAGTCCCAAACGGCGTGACGTAAAACACTCCGAAAAGCCGAGAAAAATTAAGTTCAATGCTTCTGAGCATGCGTCGACTTGATTCTGAGCATGCGTGGGTTTTTTTCTCCGATGGAGTTCCCCACAGATGATCGGAATTTGCTATCGTTTTTATTTTCCATCTGTAGAATTTAAAACATGTTCTATTTTTTATACCGATAGAAAAAAGACCGATAGGTCCCCCACACGATCGGTTTGTCCGATAAAAAAAGTCAGTCGGTCTTCATCAGAAAAAACGATCGTGTGTACGCTGCATTAATTGCTGGGGATGTATTGGGCTCTGGTAAATTATGAGTCCATGAACTGATGCATGGTAATCATGCACATATAATTTTAAAATCATGTTTATACTAACTTTAATATTTTAATGGGTCCTGTGTGCTTATAGACAAATGGCAATGGTGTCATATTTTTATTTTTGTAAGATATGAATTGTGGTTTAACAAGGTTTTGAAATGTAAGTATAAATAAAAAAAAAAAACATGTATTACCTTTCTTATTTAGAGCAGTTTTGAAGGTGAACAGTGGCTAGATTTTTTATATATTTCCCTTTTGTTTACCTTTATTGGTGTCAATTTCTGTACACAAAATGGCTCTTACCAAGCAGTTCAGGTGAGCAGTGGTAATACAGGGAGTCTTCCAGGCAAAAAAATATGCTATATCAACTCAGTTAAACCTATTACATAGTCTGTAAATGCAGTGTTACAATGGGTCAGAGAGTGCTCACCATCAGGCTTCTGCACGCAGTGGCCACATGCACTGTCAACAAGGTTTTGCCTTATGAGTTTATGAGTTTATGTGACATTTCCATTAGAGGGGTATCAGTGTGTGTAATAGGTATTTCATATGAACTTGTTATAAAGGATGTGTTAGGTTGCAAGGAGGCCACATTCTAATTACTAATCCTGTAGATGAAAGGGCTTTTCGCAGATGCTTTGGTGCCTAAGCTCGTTTATCTAAACAATGGGACCCCAAACCTCTTTGTTCTACAAATATTCACTTCAAAGGATCCCTTGTTAAGATATGCAATGAAGGTGGCCAGCCCGTCATCAATACTTAACTTTGCTGAAAATGTCATGTACCTACATACAAGACAAGTTAAGCTTCCTGCTCAAATAGTCTGTACCAAGGATTTGCATTAAAGGGGTCTGACTTATGCAAAGTATAGGGATTGAAGATTTAGGCAATCCTTAACCAGGAATAGGGAGGCCCCCCTTAAGAGCCACACCATGCCAACCAATGAGGCACTGGCCTATAATGATATACACAGACTAGATGGGAGGAGAGAGAACACTCTCTCTGGTAGAGCAGTCACCAGAATGGAGCCCTCGCGTGCAGTAGCATGGTAACCATGGAACATCTCCCTTTCACTTAGATTTGAATGTTTGTCTTATATATGTTCTGTCTTGCTGTTTGTAGATTAATGTTTTGAGTATTATACTCTGTATTCCTTTATGTAATCTGTGATATTTACCCTTTTCCTGCACAATAGATAGATTGCTGTGTATAAGGTTAGGCCTCCTTACTATTCACCAATACATTTTTGTTATTGTGTTAAAGCTTTCACTCCTGGTCAAAGAAATCTCATTAACCCAAATCATATCTGAGAGATATTAAGTCTCAAAATATAACTTTTGGGTAACATAAATGGTGACCACGGCAGGACCAGACTGAAAGTATTTAATATAATACCGAGATTTGTGTAATGCAGATTAAGGTTATTGTAAGGTATGAGAAAATCATGAACCAATATTCATGATAAGAGTTCTTCTTAATATATATATATTGTAACATATATTAGTACAGAAAATGTTTTTCTGAAATATAAGTGTAAGCAGGATGTGACTTTGTGGTCAAGCCTGTTCCGAGAAAATGTTCTTATCTTCCTTCTTCTTTAACCTCCCTGGCGGTATGATTCTGTCTGGAATTATGTACCAAAAGCGGTACAATTATTTTGCATGGAAATTTGGTGTTATGTATTGTAGGCCTGCGATTCTTAGTAATTACTTACTTAAACCTGACCAAACAAGAGTCTAGTAGACATCCCGGGTATGATAATGTTTGAAACACAAAATAATAAATTATAATATAGTAAATAACTATAAATAATTATAACAAATAGTGATGTAATTATAATAAAAATTATTCAATAATGTAATCAAATCAAAAACACTGAAATTTGCTCAGTTGCAGAATTGTCGTTGTCATTAGATTTTTTGTTTGATGATGAATTTCCCCACAAATCGCTATCGCTCAATTCTGCGAGTGATTGTAATTTATTATCGCTGTTTTTTAGCTGGTCTAAAACCACTTTTGACATAAAGGGACACTTTTTGGTTGCTATGGACAATCTTCAGTTTCCAGGCAGAAAGAAAAGTTTTTATTATATAAAAGTGCATGCAGGACACTGGGCAGACCACTAGGGACAAAGGGGGTGTGTAAGATTACAGTATACTGTATGTATACTATGTGTTTACTTTTTTGAATTTGGCGCCGAACTCCGTCCCCGTGCGTCGCAACGTCGCAGGGAACAGAGCTCGGCACTCGGCAGTGAGGATCGAGCGAGACACAGCTTGCAGACACTGCGGGAGGACATCGCAGGATCCAGGGAACAAGGTAAGTTACTTCCCCTGGATACTGTGATGCAGCCCGAGTCTGGCTCGGGGTTACCGCTCTTAGCATTGAAAACTCACCCCGAGCCAGACTCGGGATTACCGCTAAGGAGGTTAACTGTCAGCCATATGTTTAGATTGACCACAATGATGCCTGATGTACTAATCTTCCTGTTTCAAATGTCAGCCATATGTTTAGATTGACCACAATGATGCCTGATGTTCTTATCTTCCTGTTTCAAATGTCAGACACATGTTTAGATTGACCGCAATGACTACATCTGCAAAAGCCTAAAACCTGTTAGAATCTATTTTTGTATAACTCATGATGTTTTTGCTTATTACTGATTGGTTTATACGAGGGAGGCAACTTTCCTTGTTATGCATAAAAGGGATATGTTGCCAATAAACCAAGATATTCTTGTATATCCATTCCCTGTGTATGGTGTCTTGAATATCCGACCGGTCAGAGAGTTACTTCCACAGATCCTGAGTCCAGCTCGAGCCAAGAGGGTCCAACAGAACCAGAACCTTTCAGTTATTGGGGTGGATTTAAAACGGAGTCAGGTTTTCCGGTAGTTTGGAGGTCACAGCAATTATATCTAGGGAAAAAAATAGGTAAATGTTTGTTCATTAGTGGGTATTAGAAGAACCCTAAAAAAATAGAAGGGGGAGGTTACACCACAGATTTCATTTTGTTTAATATCCCATAATTTTATTTAAAAGGTATATTAGAAGAACCATTAACCACTTCAGCCCCGGAAGATTTTACCCCCTTCCTGACCAGAGCACTTTTTACAATTCATCGCTTTAACTGACAATTGCGCGGCATGCAATGCTGTACCTAAACAAAATTCATTTTTCCCCATCAATAGAGCTTTCTTTTGTGGTATTTGATCACCTTTGCAGTTTTTATTTTTTGCGCTATAAACAAAAAAAGAGCGACAATTTTGAAAAAATAACAATATTTTTTTACTTTTTGCTATAATAAATATCCCCAATTGTTTTGTTTTTTTTTGTTCAAAGATTTTTATTTAACACTATCACAGTATACAACAACAAATAACCTCAGTTTGAAATGTAGAGAATAACATACAGTATGATGCTTCTAAAGAGAGTTTTGTAGAAACTTAAACGTCCAAACCGGGATAATGTCCATGGTAACGAACCAGATCTTAGTGGAGGTAGAGTTTATAAACACAGTATCCATGGTTTGGGGGTGATTGTAATAGGAAGGGAGGAGAAAAAATCCAGTCCATAAATAGCACTAATCAATAATTTTCTTCTGCAGGACTAGAGAATATAACCCATAAATAGGTCTAGGTAATAAGCCCCATCCTTGCTATAGAGGTTATGGATAATACATTGCAGACATAAAAGTAAAAAGAGGAAAAAATTAAGAAGAGGAAAAGAGCAGGGAGAAGAAAGGGAGAGAGGAAAAGTGTAAGAGAAGTTAGAGAGGGAGAGGGAGAAGGAGTGTCGGGAGGATCACACGAGCCCCCAGAGGGCACAAAGGCAAACAAGGGTGATCTGTGGGGTTTCACAATTTGAGCAGACTAGCGTCTGGGGGAAGAAAATTCTCCACCCAGGGTGTCCAGACTTTACAGTGATGGGGAAGTCAGTCCAAGATGGTAGCTTGCTGTGTATCATAGCTTGGGTTACTCTATTTTTCACTTCTGCAATATGTAAAATTGGGGTCTTCCAGGCCCTAGCTATAGTCTGTTTGGCTGCCGTGGTTAATTGAAGGAGGATGCGACGCTGGGCCCTAGTGTAGTCACCCTGTATATGGTTTAACAGAGCCAGGGAGGGGTCAGGAGCCAAGGTATCATGAAGTAGGGTGGAGGCTATCTGAAATATCATCGCCCAAAATTGTTCCACAATGGGACAGGACCACCAGATATGGACATGAGTACCCCTCTCCCCACAGCCTCTGAAACATTCAGGTGGGTAGGATGGGAGAAATTTTAAGATTCTTGTGGGGTCAAGGTACCACCGCATGAGGACCTTATAATTTGCCTCCGATGCCACTACGTTTTGTGTAGAAGACTTTGTGTTGGCCCATATGTTTGTCCAGTCATCTGCATCCAGTTCTAGTTGTAGGTCTTTGGACCACTGTGCAGCGTAAAGGGGAAGGTCAGCCGGTGCGGAAGTAAGGTGAGTATAGATGCGTGATATGATACCTGGGGCATGAGGGTCCGAATTACAAATATCTTCATAAGGGGATAAACTATCTAGAGAGGAGCTAGTTTCTATCGCTGTTCGGTCAAAATGGGCTATTTTCAGGTAACGAAAACATTCTCTGGGGGGTAATTTAGCTTGGGATTGAAGTACTGGAAATGTTTTAATAGCAGTTTTAGTGACGAGGTCACAGATTCGGGTTAATCCTGCCTGAGACCAAAGCCGGAAAGAACCAGGTTCGGTAAAGGCCGGATAGAAAAGTGGGTGGCCTACAAAAGAAAGTAAAGGGGTATGGGAAGAGATCAGGTTAAAGGGGCCACGTAGGCTGTCCCAAATCTTGAGTAAATGGCGTGTGACCGTATTAGATATAGGGCCTCGGACTGAAGCGGGCAACCACAATAAGTTAGATATTATTAAGGGGGAAACATCTATCGCTTCCAGACTGACCCACAACGGGATTTCAGTTGATGTGTGGTATAGGGTTATTTGAGCCACTTGAGCAGCATGATAATAACGGGCAAAGTTAGGGAGCCCTAGGCCCCCACTAAGTTTATGGTGAAGGAGGATAGATCTGGACACTCTAGGTTTTGTGGGGCCCCAAATGTATTTAAATACCCGAGTCTGAATGATTCTATGAAAATAAGAGGGGATTGCTATCGGAAGGACTCTGTAAAGGTATAGCAGTTTAGGAAGCAGAGACATTTTAACGGCCGCAACCCACCCGAGCCAAGAAACGCATAGTGATTTCCAGGTGTCTAACATGGAGGATAGGTGAGATAGCATAGGAAGATAGTTGGCCTGATAAAGAGAAGCTGGATAACTGGTTAGATTTATACCCAAGTAGGGGAGAGGGGTCATGGACCAGAGGAAAGGAAAGTAATTTTGTAGGTGAAGGAATTCCTGGTGTGGGAAAGAGACGTTGAGAGCTCTGGATTTGGATTGATTAACTTTTAAGCCAGATATATTTGCAAATTTTTCCAGGATCTGAATAAGGTTTGGAAGAGTTGTACGGGGAGAGGTTACAAACAGGAGTGCATCATCAGCAAACAAGCAGATTTTGTGAGAGGTGGATGCAATTTCTAGTCCTTTAATATTCGGGTTCACTCTGATCAAGGCTGCTAGGGGTTCTATTGCTAGAGCAAAAATTAAGGGAGAAAGGGGGCATCCCTGTCTAGTCCCTCTTTGTATGTTGAAGCTATCTGACCTGAACCCTGAATATTTTACATAAGCTTGAGGGCGGTTATATAGGGAACTAATCCATTGCAAGAAATGAGGGCCAAATCCCCAACGGGTAAGTATAAAGTTCAAGTAGGGCCATGAAACCATATCAAATGCTTTCCTGATGTCAAGAGACAGCAGGTGCATAGGAATATTACGTGTTCTGGCTAAGTGTTGAAGCAGAATAATCCGGTGGACATTATCGCTAGCCTGTCGACGCGGCATAAAACCCACTTGGTCTTTATGGATTAGTCGCCCAATAATAGGATTAAGGCGTAGTGCCATAATTTTGGCCAAAAGCTTGATGTCAAGATTGAGCAGGGAACGGGGTCTGAATTTGGACCAGAGGGAGTTATCTGTGTTGGGTTTAGGAATCATGGCTATAATGGCTGTCAACGTGTCTCGACCAAAAGAGTGTTGTTGGAGCAATGCATTAAAAGAGTTGGAGAGAAGGGGGGCTAAGGTAGTAGCAAATTTCTTAAAGTAAGTGCCGGATAGTCCATCAGGGCCTGGTCGTTTGTGGGATTTAAGAGTTTTGATAGCTAGGAGGACCTCTTCGGCTGTGATGGGTTTTTCCAGAGACTCACGACCAGAATCTGACAGCGTGGGTAGAGGAATATTTCTAAACAGTGTTTCAGCATGGGAGGGAGAAAAAGAGGATTTCGCCCCATATAATTCTTCGAGTCGCTTACGAAATTCAGATAATACCTTAACAGGGTTGCTAGTATAGGTATTTTTGTCTATTCGAAGTCTAATGGGTGCATTATTTCTTTCCGGACGACGGAGGCGCATGGCTAGAAACGTATCTGTTTTGTTTGGCCTTAGTGTAGATGGTGTGGTTGGACCTGCGGATGGCCTTATCAGCCGATTCAGCCAATAGCAGGTCCAACTCAGTTTTAGCCTTTTCCAAAGCTATTCTATGAGAATCAGTGGGAGAAGATTGAAACTGAAGGAAACAGTGGTGAAAGTTCCGCTCTAAATTTGCCAATTTAATTTTCTTATCACATTTCAGGTGGGTAGATACCGAGATGCATTTACCCCTAATTACTGGTTTATGCACCTCCCAGAGAAGGACAGGAGAGATACCTGGGGTAGAGTTGTGCTGTAAATAGTTCTTAAGGGCAACTTGGATGTCAAGACAGTAAGATTGGTCAGCGAGGTGAGCTTCATTAATGCACCAAGTACGGTCTTTGGATTGTGGGATCAAGGAGGAGATTGTGGTGAGTACTGCACAGTGGTCTGACCAAGTAATGGGTTGGATAATAGAGCTGAGTAAAATTGGGGAGAATGCAACCGAAACAAAAATATGGTCAATTCTGGAAAAGGATTTGTGAGGATATGAGTAGAATGTATAATTCTTTTTAGTCGGGTTACACTCCCGCCAGGTGTCGAGCAGAGAGGCTTGTTGGATAAGCTTCCAAAAACGTACGGAGGGAGAGTATTGCTCAGGAGCATATGGGGATTTATCTAGATGTGGTTGAATCACTAGGTTAGAGTCACCACATAAGATAAGTGTGCCTTTACAATAGGTGCGCAAGACTTGGAATAAATGTGAGAAAAAAGGGTTTGGATTATTGTTCGGGGCGTAGTATGAAACTAGGGTGGTTTCAACATCCTGTAACAGGCCAACAAGTATAATATAGCGACCTTCCGGGTCTTTAATTTCAGACATTACTGAAAAGGGGAGGGTGTGGTGCAGGGCTATTAAAACGCCTCGCTGTTTAGTAGAGGCGGAGGCAGTAAACACTTGGGGGTATTGGGGGCCAAAATATTTTGGGGTCGAACGGGTCGAAAAATGCGTTTCCTGAAGAGCCACTATACCAGCCCTCAGGGATGTAAATGACTGGAAGGCTTTAACCTTCTTATTGGGGGAGTTGAGACCTTTAACGTTTAATGAGAGTATGTTCAGGGGAGCCATCTGGAGTCATAGGGAAGCGTAATAGAAGGTGCATCCAGGGTCATGTCATCCAGCCGACCGGAGAGGGAGAGAAAAAAAGAGGGGAGAAAACAGAGAGAGAGAAGAAAACATGAAAGAAGAAAAACATTGTAGGGCAAACCGATGGTCATGAAAAGGGAGAAGAGTAGAACTCTGTCGCCCGACCAGATAGTGCACAGACTCATCAGCCAGCCAGCTCAAGAGTGGGATGCACCGTAGAGGGGGGGAGCAGTGACAACTCCCCGCTGCAAACGGGATATAGCAATCCTATCCAGGAATGTACAATTTAAAGAATATAACAATCTAGAAAAACTGTAAGCCGAGACAAAAAATTTTTTTTTTACAGTAAGTAAAGCACTGCTACCATATCAACAGAATACAGATTAAAGTGAATAACTGGGGAGGGGGATTGATAAACAGGTAAAGCAGATAAGTCAAAATGACAAGGCAGGGGGAAAAACAGTGAAAGGGGGGCAGGCGAAGGGATGGGGGTGGGTGGGGGGTTGTAAGTGGGAAGGTTAAAGGATGCGGAAGGGGGAGGTAGAGATGAGGAAGTAGGGGAGGGTAGGTGGGCCAGGGAGAGTAGAAATAATCCTAGAACGAATCATGGTCCATGGTAGGTACATACCCCCATGGATCATGGTAACATTATTTTAAAGTTCAGTAGCAACATTAGAAGCCGTAACAGGGTGAAGGGCATCAAACATTCAGAAACTTGTGTAAAAAATTGAAATATCAAACTGTGTGTACAAATAGCATCACGTAAGAAAAAATAAAAGAAAATAAACTGAATCTGTGCAACCCCTGGTGGGTATTGGGGTTCTGCGTGGGTTTCCCCTAGACATGGGGGCGACCCAACCTCTGGCAGACCCCTTTTGCCTTGATTGAAGAGTCATCTGTAAAAGATGTGGACAGTCTCTGGAACTTAAAACAAGGTCCTCTGTAGGCACAGGGGAAAAAAAGAAAAAAACAGAGCAAGTTATGTAAATACAATCAGCGAGGCACAAACAGCTGCTGGTCAGACATGCCACCTCGGGGTGAACGGGTGGGAGTCCCCTTCGAATGGAGGATGGGTCCGGATGGGTCTTCCTTGGGGTGGTACGTGCTGGAGTGCGAGGCAACATAGTCTCTGACGACTGAGCCGGGATAGTTAGGTGAAGGGTTTCCAGGAGGCGTTGAAGTGATTCAGGCGATGTGCAGGAGTGTTGGTGGCCCTGATAGAAGAACTGTAGAGCAAAAGGGAAGCGCCATGTATATTTCAGCTGGTGCTGCATGAGGATTTGTAGTTGTGGCTTCATCGCACGGCGCTTGGCTATTGTAAGGGGAGCCAGGTCAGAAAAAAGTTGATATGTATGTCCCTGGAACAGGAGGGTGTCCTTGTTACGAGCAGCAGCAAGCAGTTGTTCCTTCGTGCGGAAGAAGTGCAGTTTGATAATGATATCCCGCGGGGGGCCGTCCTGTTGACGGCGGGTGAGAGCCCTGTGGATTTGATCGAATTCCAAACATTCGATCGGTATGGAGGGTGATAGTTCTTGGAATAGGGCAGTGGAAAAGGATTGCAGGTCATCCACACTTTCAGGTATACCGCGTAGACGCAGGTTGGATCTGCGGGAGCGGTTCTCTGCATCTTCTAAACGTGAGAGAAGAGTAGTATTCTCATCACTGGGAGCTGCCTGCTCTTGGGCCTGCTCTTGAAGTGTAAGCTCAATATCGTCCACTCTAGTCTCCAGGTCTGCAGTGTGTTGGCCTTGCTCCCTGATCTCACGGGATAGCCTGCTTTTTATTTGATCAGAGGTATTTTTAAGGGCCTTCTGCAGCATCACTTCCATATATTTGAGAAAGTCAGTCTGGGACATACCCGAGGGCGGTAATGCAGGAGAACCGCCGATGTGAAAGTCAGTGTCTTCCTCCCCATCACTGTCAGCATGTCCCGGTCCGTCTGGAGAGGCAGCTTGCTGCTTGGCTAAGGCCTTTGCCGCCATTTTGGAGGAGGCACGGGCCAGAGAGTCCTTGATAGGCTTTGGCTTGTTCTTGCCATGGTGACCGGTCAGGACCATCCCGGAAGAGGCTATAGTGTGCCGAGGGGTGATCGCTAAAGAAGCGGGGTTGCAGGGTGGTTCAGGTGCGCTTCAGTGTCCCGATAATGCAGCGGGGAGTGCGGAGCTCTAGTGGAACACGTCCTCCATGTCGAGCTTCGCGCATGCGCCCCCTCCCCAATTGTTTTTTAAAACAAATTTCTTCATCAGTTTAGGCTGATATATATTCTTCTACATATTTTTGGGTAAAAATCGCAATAAGCTTATATTAATTGGTTTGCACAAAAGTTATAGCGTCTACAAACTATGGGAAAGATTTATGGCATTTTTATGGCATTTTTATTATTATTATTATTATTTTTACTAGTAATGGCGGTGATCTGCGATTTTTAGCGGTATTGCGACATTGCGGCCGACAGATCGCACACTTTTGACACATTTTTGGGACCATTGACATTTATACAGAAATCAGTGCTATAAAAGTGCACTGATTACTGTGTAAATGTCACTGGTAGAGAGGGGGTAAACACTAGATCAAGGGTTTAAATGTGTGTTCCCTCAGTGTGTTCTAACTATATGGGGATGTGACTTACTAGGTGAGGAAACATATCGTTGTTCCTACTTAGTAGGAACAAACAACATGTCTCCTCTGCCCTGACAACACAAATCCTTGTGCTGGTGCTCGTGCACGCGATCGTGCATGGTAGGCAGCGGTTATGCCCTCCGGCCAAGCACATCGGGTCCCTGCCCTCTGGCGGGCACTAAGGGGAAGGACGTACCCATACAGGATTTTGGTTGGGAACCGGTTAAAAACCGGTCAAAAACCGGTCAAATTAATGGGGAGGATATACTGAGTGGGAATTCTTTTTTCATTTGTTTGAGCTTACCAAGCATTGTTTCTCTCTAATCATTGTTTAGGTTTGCTTTATGGTGAGTACACTGAAAGAGTGCGGTCTTTGTTGTTTTGTTGAAAATCTTTGCAACTATTTTTTTTTTTGGGGGGGGGGGGTTGTGTTTGGTTTTTATTATTGTCCTGGTTTAGTTTTTTATGTTTTATTTATTTCTAAGACACAAAAATGTGACTTGCTTGTTTTTTTGTGTTTGGTTGAAAAGGTTCAACAGGTTTTTGTTTTTTATTTAGATTTTGTGTCCACTAAAGGCATTGTATTTGAGTAGGACATTGAAACTAAGCTACAAAAGAATTGTTTGTTTAATTAGGTTTTTTTTTGGCGGTTTTTTTTTTTTTTTTGTGTTGGAATTTACAAGCAGTAATATTCTCTATTTTCTTTAAGGATAAACCCTACCAATAATTTGATACACTGAATTTGTTGTAGATTGTTTTTTTGTGCTAAACTGAATTGGGTGTAGCAGTTATTGGTCTAAACCTGGCTGTGTTTACCTTTCTATTGTCTACCTAGAGGGTTACCCACTCTATTGTTCCTTGGGTTCTTACTGTACACACAGTATCTCAGCACTATTGTTTCTATTGACTGCCTGAGGTTCTCTTCCACTATTAAAAAGTGTATAATACTGCGCTGCCTAAAGTGATTGACTGTAATAAAAATTGCTGCAACTATAAATGTGAGACACACACAAAATAGTAAATCATAAAAAACAAGCTGCGCAATATAAGTGAACCAATATGGTATTATGCTAAAGATAAATCAATGACCTTGATGTAGTCCGTATATATAGAATGGTGAAATCCAAAAGGAGACAGTCTACAGTATTATAAGCGCACACAGTATCATAAACACTGCTGCACCAACCGCTAGAAAGACTGCACTTCTATATACATATCGTCCACTTAAAAGAAAATCGCAATCGGATATCAAAAGTGTTGGATAATCTGAAATCCTGTGATTCTTCAATGCGAAACCAATCTGATTGAATTCAAAAAGTTCTTTAAAACTGAAATTGGTGACATCAAACTTGAGAACCAAAGAATAGTGCTGTGTGATAGACAGAAAAGGGTATCCTCCATCTTCAAAATAGCTGCCGCTTACCAGAAGGATAGATCCCAAAAGAGATCTATATTAGCAAATGGCTTATACCCCAGCCCGGGTCTCTAGGTGGCTCAATCAGGTATCCCAGCTCCTTGAATGGGTATGTCCTCAGTCAGGAACCTTAGAAGTGAATATGAAGGTTAGGAAGTAATATCAAGACCATTAAGGAGACACTGCCTTCTTAGTTGCTGGTATTGTTGCCACTTTTCAGAATGGCGTCGGGTCACGGAGCAGACTCCCAATAATGCTGAGCACTTGCCCCACTGTTTCCATTTTCTAGGACTCTGCTTCTCCTGGATGTCCTTGGCAGAATGCACTGCAGAGGGTTCTCAAGAAAGAGAATGCTCCCATGTTTTGGAGATGAGAAGATGTAGTCTGTACTCCTAACAATGATGTCAACCTAAAAAGAGGGAGGAGCCAGAAGTGCCAGTGGGGGGACTCGAGAAGAGGAGGTTGGGGGTTACTCTCTTCCTCTGCTGCGCATGTCACTGTGATGTCAAGGCATTTGTGTATCTAGAGACAAATATTAAGACCTTCTCTTGTCTGCATCAGAACTAAAAGGCTTGTGTGTTTACTGTACATACTGTACTATATCTCCATCTCTATTATTCAGCACATCTCCTCTATCTTTTGTTTCTTGGGTGTATACTCAGACTCTTCAGTGAAGATACTAGTGTTATTTTAATGTTGGTGTCTACACTCCTGTGCATATTGTAGTGGTAGACTTTTGTATCAGAAGTCTGTTATGTTGTGTATTGTTGTATAGTCACTAAACTTGTTGTACATCATGAAGAAATCGGTGGCCAAGATTGCTAAAATAAAAGATAGTGATGCAATGATAAGAGTAATAGAGGAATCTAAAAGCCCATAGCACCAGGCACAAGAGTATGTAAATGTAAAGCTAACAGAGAAAAAATACAGCAAACATGAGGGTAAGACTGCACTATTTTTTGCTGTTTGCTGATTGGCTAACAATTACGAACAGTTATTGTTGCACAACATATCTCTCAAGGAGGATCTGGAAAAAGCCAAAAGCAATATCAGTACTCTAAAAGTCTCTTGACAAATTTGAATGCTAGCCACCAGCAACCAACAATAGACAAGCAAAACGAGCAGGTAGAGGTTAATCAGCTGGCTCAATATGATCAATATGGTCAGGCACCTTTGCAGCCATTGTGTGATTTGCTGGGTGTTCAGTGTGCCCCTGTACCTTTAAGAAGGGGTGGGCTCCCTTCAGTCCACCTGCCCTCCACCTATCCATCAGAATGCATGTGCTTCCATTGTGGAGTCACTCATAACCTAGTGATAGGACCACAGATACCAGGGTGCCGTGACAAGGCTCTGCGGCTTACGCATGTATTTGCAAATGTGTGCAGATTAAACCCCTGTTTTAACGCATACTGTTAGACAGGTTGATTTGGTTGTCAGCAGGCTGGTCGGTGAGTAAGCTTGGATCTTTCCTTGGATTTATCCTGGGCTTTGTTTATATCTTATGTTGCCTTCCAATGCTGCTTGCATTGGTGGGGGCAGTGGACACCTTATTTGTATTGTTGTTATATTGGTCAAGCAACGCACTGACACCTTTGCAGCCATTGTGCGATTTGCTGGGTATTCATTGTGCCCCTGTACCTTTAAGAAGAGGTGGGCTCCCTTCAGTCCAAACAAAAAATTGTGGGTTGATATGGCGCACTTTGGTAATGGCTGTCTAATAGTAAAAAATATAGGAATTAAGGTTGGGAAGCGTGGGCACAGTCACTTTTAGTTCATATATACATATATATGTCCATGTATGGAAGTGTGATAAGGCAAAGTTGCTGTGGTTATAGATGGCTGCCAGTTAAGATGAAAGCTAGAAGAGGCTCTGGGAACAGACAAAACAGAAGGGAACGGCGCCCTCTAAGTGCAGCAAGATAAAAATATGTTTGATATAAAAAGGTTTAAAAACACTCACATTTGAGCAGAAAGTATCAGGCATGTCAAGGGTTAAGTAGTTTAATCCGCATGGTCCTCTAGTGTGGAATACGCTTCACGGGCTGCTGGAATGTGTCCTCTGTCCTGTAGCTCTTCCTGTCTGCACTGAATGTAAACAGAGCCGGCCGGGGACTTGGACGTGGACTGTGGAGGCTCCGTGAGGTTGTAAGGTTGTCACTTCTGGGTCTGAGGTGAGCGGGAGGTGCTTCGCGATCGGGACATGCGTGTCCCTTCTTCAGGCTTGTATCATACATACAGCGCCGCTGTTTACATCCAGTGCAGACAGGAAGAGCTACAGGACAGAGGACACATTCCAGCAGCCCGTGAAGCGTATACCACACTAGAGGACCATGCGGATGAAACTACTTAACTCTTGATATGCCTGATACTTTCTGCTCAAATGTGAGTGTTTTTAAACCTTTCTATATCAAACATATTTTTATCTTGCTGCACTTAGAGGGCGCCATTCTCTTCTGTTTTGTCTGCTCCCTTCAGTCCACCTGCCCTCCACCTATCCATCAGAATGCATGTGCTTCCATTGTGGAGTCAATTATAAGCTAGAGATAGGACCACAGATACAAGGGTGCTGTGACGAGGCTCTGTGGCTTACAAATTTATTTGCAAATATGTGCAGATTAAACCCCTGTTTTAACGCATACAGTTAGACAGGTTGATTCGGTTGTCAGCGGGCTGGTCAGCGAGTTAGCTTGGATCTTTCCTTGGATTTATCCTTGGCCTTGTTTATACCACATAACATTATAGTTAGGCATGAATTGTTATGAAGTTTTTTTTAGATTTTTTTCTCAGTGTATATTTTAAAACTAATATGAAGTTAAACTATTTTATAAATAACCACTGTTACAGTATGACCTAATTATGTTATATTGATATGTCAAATGCAATGGGCAAACATTTACTGTACATTTGTCTGCATGTATACAAATAGTGTAGGTATTTTCACTGTTCACTTGCCTTATGCACACTTTATGCATAACACAAATGATAGATGCTTTCTAGGGCAGTTTCCTAATATACCTTAAGTTTCTTTTGAAACAGTTAAATTAATCATGCTAAGTAATTATCATAAATCAGATAAAAGTACTTTATTCTATTTATGGCTGCTTGCTCCAATAAAAGGTAGCTTTTTGCAGAAGAAATTAATCACTCTTTAATGACTGTTTAGAGCTATTCCTTGAGTTTTGTCAAGCCATTAAATATGTCTCAGTGATAAGGACTCCGAGTACTTTACCACTGAGAACAAAGTTCTAATTTTGCATATATTACACAAACATTATCATGCTTCATGAAATCACAATAAATTTTCTTACTGATTATTTGTGTAATGTAAAAAAAACTCCTGCTGGTTGATTGAAAGTATTATTAATTTTTTTCGAGTTGTAAAATTATCACCTGTAGAGAACTATTCATGATTTCATTATTCTACCTAAATCTGATTACATTTATCTGATGGCTGTTTTATCACTGAGTCATTGTACAAATTATATTTTGATTTTTTAAGGATGGAAGTGCTACACTAATACTGTGGCTTTTGACTTGATAGACATTCATAGTACAATGATGTATTTGGTTGTCATAAATACTTTTAATTGTATTAATTCGAATACAACAAGATATGTTTGGAAATGAATATTAGCAATTATGTAGTGGGATAGAATTTATCATGGGACACGGTTTTCTAGGGAGGATAGCAGTGATGTGAGTGAGAAGACCTGAGGAAGGGCATAAAATTGCCTTGACTTAGGTCTTAGAAATATGAAAAGATAGGGTTGATTCACTGATGTGCACTGATAGGCAGCACTAATGAGGTAGCACTGATGGGCAGTGATCAGACGGCACTGAAGGGCACTGATGAGGTGGCACTGATGAGGAGGCAGTAATATGCAGCGCTGATGGGCACTGATAGGTGGCACTGATAAGCAGCCTTGATGAGCACTTTATTGTCCTAAAAAGGGTTTGGGGACCTGGATCCTGCCCCAGGGGACATATATCAATGCAAAAAGAAGTTTTAAAAACGTCAGTTTTTTCGGGAGCAGTGATTTTAATGATGCATGAAGTGAAATAAAAAGTGAAATATTCCTTTAAATATCGTACCTGGGGGTTGTCTAAAGTATGCCTGTGAAGTGGCACGTGTTTCCCATGTTTAGAACTGTCCCTGCACAAAATGACATTTCTAAAGGAAAAAAAGTTATTTAAAACTGCTTGCGGCTTTAATGTAATGTTTGGTCCCGGCAATATGGATGAAAATCATTGAGAAAAATGGCATGGGTACCCCCCCACCCCAGCCCACTACAAGCCCCTTTGGATCTTGTATGGATATTAAGGGGAACCCCGCACCCAAAATAAAAAAAAGGCCCTATATACTCTGAACAGCAGTATACAGGCGGTGCAAACAAGACAGGGACTATAGGTTTGTTCTTAAGTACAATCTGTTTGTAATTTGGAACAGGTACATTTTTAAGTGTAGCTCCAGCCAAAAAATCTATTTTTAAGCTTTTTGGAGAACATAGGGAAGGGTTATCACCCCTGTAACATTTGTTTTGCTGTCTGTGCACTTGTTCAGAACATTTCACTTCACTTTCCGTCCCAATGACAAATGTTTTTGGAAAATTCTGTTTTTTTATTGAAACAAGGATTGGTGATAAAGCATCAGTAGAGAGGAGACACCTTTTTCCCATATTAACTCTTACAGGAGAGAATTTATCTTCCTAGGGGTAGATTTCCTCTCACTTCCTGTTGTCTCCTTCTGTTTGCAAGTAGGAGTCGTTTGTAAGTTGGATGTTTGAAAGTAGGGGCCTGCCATATATACTCTGCAGATATTTGCCCCTTAGGTGTTGGTGTTGCCACAACACTGTAAGCCCTCACAGTTACTCTTGGTGGGCGCTGGAACGCCCTGCTGTGAACTATTATATCAGGAATTGTAATTACATGCCATTGTTGAACAGTGGTAGGAAAAATTGGGCCTTTGGTGGTGGTGCTGGTGCCACAACACTGTAAGCCCTCAGAGTTACTGTTAGTGGGTGCATGAATGGGCCCTGCTGTGAATTATTAGATCAAGAATTGTAATTGCATGCCCCTGTTGAACAGGGCCTGAAAAATTGGGCCTTTGGTGGTGGCAGTGGTGCTGGTGCCACAACACTGTAAGTCCTCACAGTTACTTGTCATGGATATGCATTAATGTCTGTCTGCCATCTTACCTTCCTCCTCATGTGTTCATCTAGAGACCAGACCTCCTTCACCTGGCTTCCTTTATAATCTCCTCCCAGCCTGACTCCACCCCAGGCCCTATCACTGAACACTATATTAACCTGTGCACTGCAAGCCTGCTTTGCTGATCAACGTGTTTGTTAGGCATTGTGTGTTTGGGTTCCTGCCTGCCGTGTGCTACATCTGTCTCTCTGTTACGTTATTGGCTTGTCCCCGACCATCCCTGTCTGCTCGTGACCCTTGACCTTCGGCTCGTTCTTCGTTATCCTTGTCTGCTTGTGGCCCCTGACCTTCGGCTTGTTATTCGGTTCTCTCTATCGTGTGCTGCTGCTTCCCCTTATCCTACGGGGCGTGAGCTAGGAAACTCCAGGGGCCGCGACCTGGTCCCAGCCTGCAGCGTAACATCCTCACCACTAGAGGCCCTGGAGAAGACCAGCTGGGTCTTAGACTCCGCGCCCTGGGGAATCTTGGCTCTCGCTTCCGTTGGGATCCCGGTTGTGCTCCTCTGGTCCCGCTTTCCACAACCACCCAGTTTCCTATCCACAGAAGCCAGCCATAGGGTTCACTACCTCGCGGTGCACTCCTGTCCCCCTACGGTGTGCATCTGTCACCTGGCCACAGGTGACCCTGACAGTTTGATCAGCCATGAACCCGGCTGACATCCCGCTACCCGCGGATGATCCATTGCAGGGCATAGTTTGCAGACTTGAAACCCAGGAATCGAATCAGACTCAGGTGATGCGATCCCTCCAGGATCTGGCTTCTCGCTTTGAGCAGCTTCAGGCCTCCTTGGGAACCCTGAATCCGCAACCTCAAATACAATCAGCGGCTGCACCTATTGCACCAGTCGCAGCCACACACTCGCTACAACTGCCAGCTCCGTCCCGTTTCTCTGGGGACTCCAAGGCTTGCAGGGGGTTCCTTAGCCAATGCACGATTCATTTTGAGCTCCAGCCCCAAAACTTCCTGTCTGATCGGGCTAAGGTAGCCTATATCATTTCCCTCCTCTCTGGTGAAGCTTTAGCCTGGGCAGCCCCTCTGTGGGAACTGAATGATCCAGTGGTTTCTAGCCTGTCTGGTTTCTTGAAACTTTTTCGGAATATCTTCGAAGAACCGGCTCGTGTCTCTTCAGCGGCCAGCACCCTTTTACGTCTCCGCCAAGAGTCTGCTTCTGTGGGACAGTATGCCCTTCATTTCCGCATACTGTCGGCTGAGTTGAGCTGGAACAATGAGGCCTTAGTCGCAACCTTTTTGCATGGCCTGTCTGATAGAGTGAAGGATGAATTAGCTGGAAGAACCATCCCCACTGATCTGGCCGGCGTTATCTCCTTGTGTAACCAGATCGATATTCGCTTTCAGGAGAGGACCTTAGAAAAGCAACGCCAGCCCTCCTTGGTTCTTAGTCAGCCTGAGCTCCCCTCTCTTCTACCCGTAGAGCATCTCCTACCAGCTGAGGAACCCATGCAGCTGGGTCGGACCAGGCTATCCCCCGAGGAACGTGCTAGGCGCAGAACTCTTGGTCTGTGTCTTTACTGTGGGGGCAAAGGTCATTTTCGTGACACTTGCTCTCTTTGTCCAGAAAAACGTTCGGGTCCACTTCATCTGGAAAGTGGAGTATTGGACCCAGAAATATCACCTTCCCCTTCTCGTCTTCTGCTTTCTGTGTTCCTTCATGTTGGTGCTTCTTCTCATTCGGTCTCAGCATATCTGGATTCCGGAGCCGCTGGTAATTTCATGGACTGGGAAATCGCATCGTCCATGAGACTTACTCTTTTGCCCCTCACCACGCCATTGGTGGTCTTGGCGATTGATGGTACTGTTCTCCCAGGGGGACCTATCCGCTTCCAGACCCTCCCTGTTAAGATGTCGGTAGGGACACTCCACCAGGAGTGGATATCCTTCCTTATCTTACCCAAGGCCTCAACGCCTATAATTTTGGGTCTCCCATGGTTACAGCTCCATTCTCCTCATGTGGACTGGACTACTGGACAGATCCTGGCTTGGGGTCCCTCCTGTTCCTCCTCCTGTCTACCCAAGGTTGCCCCCTGTGAATCTGAGCCGGTCATTCATTCCAGGTTGCATAACCATTTACATTTCTCTGTCCCTAACCACCCTTGGACGCACAGCCAGGCTAGCTTGTCTACAAGTCCTGCAGTCGCTACGTCTTGCGATGCGATTCAGGTAGTCGCTACACCTGACTCAGCTATTCACTCTGCCTCTGTACTAGTTATGCCAGTCCAGCCCATGCCCAGTGAGCCTCTTACTTTTTCTTGTTCGGGACATTCTGCTTGTCCTTCAGCTATTCAGCTTGACTCCGGCGACATGTCACCTTCTAACCAACCTGACTTCAGGGTTCCACTGACATCTGCCCAGTCTGATGGTCCTGTGCAAGATGACCAGTTCCCCTTTAAGGGTCTAGGGGACCCTCCTCAGATTCCTGTTGATCCTCTCATGCCCTTGCTTATTCCTAGAGAGCCTTTGGTCCTCAATAGATCTTCTTGTCATCTCCCTACCTCGTTTTCGGTCTCTGAGGATAATTTTAAGTACGAGGTTAAACAAGTTCTGGATTCTCGGCTCTGCAGAGGCATTCTTCAGTACCTTGTGCATTGGAGAGGTTTTGGTCCTGAGGAGGCGTCTTGGATCGCTGCATCTGATGTCGCTGCACCTCATCTGTTGAGAAGGTTTCATCAGAGATTTCCCTTTAAGCCTGGGTCCAGGCGGGGGAGGGCCCATAAGAGGGAGGGTACTGTCATGGATATGCATTAATGTCTGTCTGCCATCTTACCTTCCTCCTCATGTGTTCATCTAGAGACCAGACCTCCTTCACCTGGCTTCCTTTATAATCTCCTCCCAGCCTGACTCCACCCCAGGCCCTATCACTGAACACTATATTAACCTGTGCACTGCAAGCCTGCTTTGCTGATCAACGTGTTTGTTAGGCATTGTGTGTTTGGGTTCCTGCCTGCCGTGTGCTACGTCTGTCTCTCTGTTACGTTATTGGCTTGTCCCCGACCATCCCTGTCTGCTCGTGACCCTTGACCTTCGGCTCGTTCTTCGTTATCCTTGTCTGCTTGTGGCCCCTGACCTTCGGCTTGTTATTCGGTTCTCTCTATCGTGTGCTGCTGCTTCCCCTTATCCTACGGGGCGTGAGCTAGGAAACTCCAGGGGCCGCGACCTGGTCCCAGCCTGCAGCGTAACATCCTCACCACTAGAGGCCCTGGAGAAGACCAGCTGGGTCTTAGACTCCGCGCCCTGGGGAATCTTGGCTCTCGCTTCCGTTGGGATCCCGGTTGTGCTCCTCTGGTCCCGCTTTCCACAACCACCCAGTTTCCTATCCACAGAAGCCAGCCATAGGGTTCACTACCTCGCGGTGCACTCCTGTCCCCCTACGGTGTGCATCTGTCACCTGGCCACAGGTGACCCTGACATTACTCTTGGTGGGCGCAGGAATGGGCCCAGCTGTGAAATATTAGATCAAGAATTGTAATTACATGCCCCTGTTAAACTGGGGCAGAAAAATTGGGCCTTAGGCACTGGTGCTGGTGCCACAGCACTGCAACCTAGGGGTGTCAAATTTATTCGCAGCATCGATGCACCGCGATTTGGCCATCCGCGATTCGGCAACGATGCTGTGACCAGAAATAATCGATTATGGGGGGTTAACTGCACGCCGCACTGTGCCCTGCCTCTCTGAATGGACCCCAAAGCAGCCAAAGGCACTGTGCCCTGCCTCTAAGCCGAACTGAGCCGTGGGCATTAGCCGCGCCCTCCCGCTGACGTCATCCCCAGCCGCGTCGCCGTGAAATGAGCTGCCTGCTACATGAGAGGAGACATGTGGAGCGAGTGTCCCCGACTCTTGGTCTCCAGAGAGTCCTACTTGGCTCGCTGTCACACAGGCTGCTGCAGGACACCTGAGCTAGCGTCCCGCACTTGTCCTCACAACAGGCTGCTTCGGGCAGTGGGAGACCCGAGCGAACCAGAAGAATACTGGATGGCCGCGCTTGTCCTCCTCACAGGCTGCAGCAGGAAACCAGTGCATGCACACTCTGTCACCATCATCAGGTACAGTACTGAAGTCAGACACTAATTATGGTTTATGTATGTCTTATTGTCTTAGTGATTGATTTACATCACAGCTTCATCAATACCTTTTTTTTCTTTTCTGTATGATTTATGGTTTTGCTCATCACTGACCCAACACATGCAGCCATGCATTGCATGTGTGGGGTCAGTGATGAGCAAAATCATAAATCATACAAAAAAAAAAGGTATCAATGAAGCTGTGATGTAAATCAATCACTAAGACAATAAGACATACATAAACCATAATTAATGAAATGGCATACATTGTCATTTGGGGGGATGTTATGGGGACATTGTCTGCAGTCTCTGACACTCTCTTGCATCATGTCTGCAGTCTCTGACACTCTCTTGCATCATGTCCCCAGTCTCTGACCCTCTCTTGCATCATGTCCCCAGTCTCTGACCCTCTCTTGTATCATGTCCTCAGTCTCTGACCCTCTCTTGTATCGCATCCCCAGTCTCTTACCCTCTCTTGTATCATGTCTGCAGTCTCTGACCCCCTCTTGTATCCACAGTCTCTGACCCTCTCTTATTCATGTCTGCAGTCTCTGACCCTCTCCTGTATCGTATCCGCAGTCTCTGTCCCTCTCTTGTATCATATCCGCAGTCTCTGACCCTCTCTTGTATCATATCCGCAGTCTCTGACCCTCTCTTGTATCATATCCGCAGTCTCTGACCATCTCCTGTAGTAGGTCTGCAGTCTCTGACCATCTCCTGCAGTAGGTCTGCAGTCGCTGACCATCTCCTGTAGTAGGCCTGCAGTCTCTGACCATCTCCTTTATCAGGTCTGCAGTCTCTGACCATCTCCTGTAAGTAATTTGGGGGCAGTCTGGAGCTCCTCTTTAAGTTGTCTGCTGTGTTAACATTTTACTACATGCAGGGAGTGTTGTCTTTTTTTTAAAAACAAAATTTTTTGGATGAAAACCGTACATAGTAATCTTGATGCATCGTGATGCACTGCAGAATCGAATCAAAACAAATCGTGGACAGGATAATCGTAATCGAATCGAATCGTGAGGCCAGTGAAGATGCGCACCCCTACTGCCACCCCTCACAGATACTTTAGTTGGAGCGCAGCAATGAGCCCTGTTGCAAAGTATTAGATCAAGAATTGTAATTACATGCCCCTGTTAAACAGGGGCAGAAAAATTGGGCCTTAGGCACTGGTGCTGGTGCCACAACACTGCAACCCCTCACAGATACTGTACTTGGAGCGCAGCAATGAGCCCTGTTGCAAAGTATTGCATCAAAAATTGTAATTACACGCCGCTGTTAAACAGGGGCAGAAAAATTGGGCCTTAGGCACTGGTGCTGGTGCCACAACACTGCAACCCCTCACAGATACAGTACTTGGAGCACAGCAATGAGCCCTGCTGCAAAGCATTGCATCAAAAATTGTAAATACACGCTCCTGTTAAACAGGGGCTGAAAAATTGGGCCTTAGCCACTTGTGGCAGTGCCCAGAACCAAAATGTTCTTTCAAGCTATCAGCATGATTATTGAGGAGGAAGAGGATAGTCACTCAGCATAACAGGATAGTCACTCTGCATCAGCATAGGCAGTCTTGAAGGGATCTGACATTTAAAAGAAAAGTATTTTGTTACATCAGCATCAGGTGCTTGGTAGCTAGTGGTGATCCAAGACTGATTCATTTTTATGAAGGTCAGTCGACCGAGTCGGTTGACAGGCGCACCCTGTGATCGGTTACAAAGCCTCCAGCAGCACTGAATGTGCGTTCCGAAGAACGCTGGATGCAGGACAGGCCAGTATCTCAATTGCATACTGTGCAAGCTCTGGCCAGTGATCCATCCTCAAGACCCAGTAACCCAGAGGATTTTCGGTGGGAAAGGTGTCCAAGTCTGATCTTGCCCCTAGGTATTCCTGCACCATGCAAACCAGACGCTGGCGATGGTTGCTGGAACGGATCATACCTTGGGGCTGTGGACTAAAAAATTGTCTGAACGCATCGGTCAGACGGCCACCTTCTCCACCTCTCCTTCTTTGACTGACCGAAGCCTCAGCAACTCGTTGTCCAGGACCAGGAATTTGTAACCTCCCAGTCTCTGGGAACACGTTGCACAGACCTTTCTTCAAGGCCTCCCGAAGATGCCTCATCCTCTGCTCCCTCTGCGACGGCAAGATAAGGTCCGCAACCTTACCCTTGTAACGTGGATGAAGGAGGGTTGCCAGCCAGTAATGATCCCTCTCCTTGATCGCACAAATACGAGGATCCTTCCGCAGGCTTTGCAGGATCAGGGAGGCCATGCAGAGTAGGTTTGCTGAAGCATTCGGTGCAGAGTCCTCTGGGTCACTGAGGACGAAATGAACTTCAGCCACCTCCTCCCAGCCATGTACAAGTCCATGGATGTCTTGGGACTGTAATTGATCCCTTGAAGTCTGCTGCTGATGCTGAGTGCTAGTCTCCACCTCCATGCTGACACAATCCTCCTCCTCCTCATCCTCTTCCTGTGTGATAGCCGAGCCAGCAGGAACACTGTCTGGATAAAGGGGGCCTTGAGAGGTAAGGAAGTCCTCCTCTTCCTGCCTCTGTTCTGCCTCAAGTGCCCTGTCCATTATTCCACACAGCGTGTGCTCCAACAGGTGGACAAGAGGGACAGTGTCACTGATGCATGCGCTGTCACTGCTCACCATCCTCGTGGCCTCCTCAAATGGTGCCAGGACAGTGCATGCATCCCTGATCATGGCCCACTGGCGTGGGGAAAAAAATCCAAGCTCCCCTGACTCTGTCCTGGTGCCATATTGCAACAGATACTCATTGATGGCCCTCTGCTGCATGTGCAGCCACTGCAGCATGGCCAACGTAGAGTTCCACCTGGTGGGCATGTCACAGATTAGGCGGTTCTTGGGCAGGTTGTAATCGTTTTGCAGGTCAGACAGCCGAGCACTGGCATTATATGACCAGCGGAAATGCCCACAGAGTTTCCTGGCCTGCTTCAGGACCTCCTGTAAGCCCGGGTACCTGCCCAAGAACTGCTGCACCACCAAGTTAAGGACATGAGCCAAACAGGGCACATGGGTCAGTTGTCCCTGTCGAAGGGCGGAGAGGAGGTTGGTGCTTGTCAAGTCTCTGAAGTGAGGCCGAGTAGCAGAGATGGCGCCCCTTGCGGCCGAGTGCAGCACAGCCCTGAAGATGACACAGGGGGTGTGGTGCCCACAGAAGCATGGGTTGCCTGGTAGGTAGTGCTGGTTGCCAGGAACTTGGTAGGACAGGCAGACTGCAGGACAGCAGGCGTGCTTAGGAGGTCCAAAAGATAGGACCAGTGGAATGTTCCGATAGCAGAGTCAGAAGCCAGGCCATGGGGTCAACACAGCAGCAAGACAGTCCGAGAACACAGCAGAGCTGAGTCTTAGCACAGAAGACAAGGTAAGCGGAGTCCGTTAGCCCGGCCAGGGGCCAGGTATACGCCAGGAAGTCAACAGGAGCAGGTCAGGCAAGCCGGGTTTGGTACATAGGAGATCAGACAGGCAGGAGATGCAAGACACAGGAACACAGGAGAAGCTGACGATAATCCAGCAAATGCAGACACTAGCAGACTTCCTTATATAGGCCCATGTGACCTGCTTTTAGAGATACTGGGTCCTAAAGTCCTTCTCCTGCCAGAGATGCTGGGTCCTAAAGTCCTTCTCCTGCTGTTGGTTCCCTGACAGTGCCCCCCCCCAAGGGGCAGCCTCCGGATGCCCAACCGGGCCCATCTTTCAGGGTATCTGGCACGGAATCTCTGGAGAAGTCTAGCAGCATGTATGTTGCCTGCAGGTTCCCAAGAATTCTCTTCTGCTCTATAACCCTTCCATTTAATAAGAAATTGAATAGTCCTACCTCTCTTGTGACAGTCCAGGATGGATTCTACCTCAAATTCGGTTTCATCTCCCACTGAGACTGGAGGCGGAGGGTCTTCTTCTCTTCCTGGAAAAGGACTAGAGACAACAGATTTAAGAAGAGATACGTGAAACACAGGATGCACTTTATACAAACTTGGTAGTAACAGTTCAAAAGCTACTGGGTTGATTTTTCATAATTTTCATAATTTCAAATGGGCCGATAAATCTTGGACCCAATTTCCGGGAGGGGCAAGGGAGCCTGAGATTTGCCGAAGAGAGCCAGACCTTATCTCCAACCTCAAAGTTAGGACTCTCTCCCCTCCTCTTGTCATATTGTTTCTTGTAGTCCTCTTGCGCTTTCTGCATGGTTAGCCGGAGGGTTTGATAATTAGCTTGAATGGAACTTATCCTGTCTTGAACTGCTGGAACTGAGGCTTCCGGAATGACATTAGGTAGAAATGAAGGATGGAAACCGTAGTTGGCCCAAAACGGAGATTGATTGGTGGTTGAGTGTACTGCATTGTTGTAAGAAAACTCTGCACAAGGTAGTAGAGAGATCCAGTCGTCCTGGGAGAAGGAGCAGAAGCAACGCAAATATTGTTCCAAGGTCTGGTTGGTCCTTTCAGTTTGACTGTTGCTTTTGGGGTGATAGGCTGAGGACAGGCACACCTTGATTGATATTATGCTTTGCAGAGCTCTCTCTAGAACCGGGAGGTGAATTGTACCCCTCTATCAGACACAATGCTGTCAGGAAGGCCATGGAGCCTGACTATCTCCCTTATGAAAATTTTTGCTGTTTCTGCAGCAGAAGGAGTTCCTGCCATGGGCAAGAAGTGCGCCATTATGGATAGACGGTCCACAACTACCAGGATTGTTGTAGATTCTTCGGATGGGGCAGCTCTACTATAAAATCCATGGATATATTTCTCCATGGTTGTTCTGGCACTGGCAGAGGACGTAACAGACCCCACGACTTGACGTTGGACCCTTTATTTCGCTGGCAGGTAGTGCAGGAGCTAACAAACTCCCTGCAATCAGATTTCAAGGTAGGCCACCAGAAGGATCGTTGGATAAGATCCGTAGTTTTCCGCACTCTGAAGTGACCAGCGAGTTGGTGGTCATGCAAGGTCTTCAGTACCTGTATTTGGGTTTGTTGCAGAACAAAGATCTTGTCCTGATGCCAGAGGTACCCTCCCTGGTTTCTTAGAGAGGATGCTTCTGGTTCCTGGCATTGGAGGGAAGCCTGTTCAAGAGAAGATCTTAGATCGGGTTGGATCAGAAGAAAGTTCTGAGGTGACAGGATTGTACTAGATATTGTCTCCTCCGGAGTATCGGGGAACATTCGGGATAAGGCATCGGCCTTTCCGTTCTTGGAGCCGGGACGGTAGGTGATGTGGAAGTTGATCCTCGAAAAGAACAGAGCCCAGCGGGCTTGACAGGGTCTCAGGCATTTGGCAGTATGGAGGTATTTGAGGTTCTGATGATCTGTAAATATCATTATGGGGTGAGCAGACCCCTCAAGAAGGTATCTCCACTCCTCTAAGGCTGTTTTAATGGCCAAGAGCTCGCGGTCATCACCTACATCATAGTTCCTCTCGGGCTGGCTCATTTTCCGCGAGGAGAAGGCCACGGGTGAAGCAAGGACTTGGGTCCCTGGCGTTGTGAAAGGACTGCCCCTGTGGCTACTTCTGAGGCATCGACTTCCAAGATGTATGCCAGGGCAGGCTCAGGGTGTTGAAGGATTTGTGCAGAGGTAAACAATAACTTTAGTCTTTCGAAAGCAGTTTGGGCTTCGGAGGACCACTGGAAACGGATATGTAAGCGGGTCAACTGGGTAATGGGTGAGATGATGGAGGAGAAGTTTCTTATAAACCTCCTATAGAAGTTCGCAAAGCCCACAAACCTTTTCACCCCTTTCTTATCTGATGGAGTTGGCCAATCCAGGATTGCCTGCACTTTCTGTGGATCCATAGCCCGTGGAGATGATCAGTCCTAGGAATTGTATTGATTTCTTCTCGAAGTCACACTTTTCCGCTTTCACGTAAAGTCCATGTTTTCTTAGTGTGAGCAGCACAGTCTTTACATAGGTTCGGTGGAGCTCCAGAGTAGCCGAAAATATGAGAATGTCATCCAGATAGATGATGACGAAGAAGTCAAGATATTCCCAGAAAATATCATTGACGAAGTGCTGAAACGTTGCCGGGGCGTTACAGAGCCCAAAGGGCATTACAAGATACTCGAAGTGTCCGAACCTCATTCTGAATGCTGTCTTCCATTCATCGCCCTCACGGATCCGAACAAGGTTATAGGCACCCCGGAGGTCGAGCTTGGTAAATACTTGGGCCGGACGGAATCTCTGGAAAAGTTCAGGAACTAATGGCAGTGGGTAGCGGTTCTTTATTGTGATTTTATTTAGCTCCCTATAATCCACGCATGGTCTTAAAGACTTGTCTTTCTTCTCGACAAAAAAGATGCCGGCACCGGCAGGAGAGGAGGAAGCTCGGATGAAGCCCTTAGCCACATTTTCATCGATATATTGTCGCAGAGTTCCTAATTTCATTTCAGAGAGAGGGAATATTCGTCCAAATGGAATCTCGGCCCCTGGAAGTAATTCTATTGGACAGTCATATGGCCGATGTGGTGGTAGAACGTCAGCTTTTTTCTTATCAAAGACATCCAGGAATTCTTGGTATGCCTGGGGTATATTCTGGTTAGTGGTAGATACAGGGTGGACTGTCAAGCAACTGGTAATGTCTCTGGGTTCAGGAATAAAGCAATGCTGCTGGCAATAGGGAGAGGTGAACAGGACCTCCTTCTTCATCCAATTCATCAGAGGGTTGTGGGCTTGGAGCCATGTAATTCCTAGGATAACTGGAGACATAGGCGAGCTTAGAGCGTCAAAGTGTATGAATTCCTGATGGCCATCAGGAGTGGTGATAAGCAGAGGGACAGTCTCCTGGGTAACAGGGCCAGAACTAGGCAATGTGCCATCAGCCAGGCGGACTTCCAGTCCCTGTTTCTTTTGGAGGAGGGGCAACTTCAGGTTTCTCACCAGGTTCAAGTCCACAAAGCAGCTGAATGCTCCAGAATCAATAATGGCCTGCAGCCGGGTCTCCTCTTTTCCAAATTGCAGCGTAATGGGTAGAACTAGGTGTGAAGGAGAAGCTCCGGAAATCTGGAAATACACTGGAGGGTAGGAAGGTGGCTTCTTGGGCCTTCTGGGGCAGTTACGCAAGAAATGTCCGCTTCCTCCACAATAGAGGCAGAGCCTTGATTGCATACGATGACGCCTTTCATCAGGGGTTAATGCGGAACGTAGCAGGCCGATTTGTCTAGGAACTGGGATAGAAGTACCAGTGGGAGCAGGCACTGATGAAGTGGAAACTTTAGGCGGCATCATGGCAGGCCTGAAAGACTGAGCTAGTTCAGACTGTCTCTCACGTAGACGTCGATCCAGCTGGATGAATGACTGGATGAGATCCTCAAGTGTAGTGGGGACCCCAATCCTGGCAAGCTCGTCTTTGAGAGACTCAGAAAGTCCTAAGTGGAACTGGTGCTTGAGGGCAGCCTCGTTCCAGCCTGTGTCTGCAGACCACCGACGGAAGTCCACGGTATAGTCCTCCACTGGTCGACTACCCTGCTGTAGTGAATGCAGAGCGGCTTCGGCAGTGGCTGTACGCTGGGGGTCCTCGTAGAGTTGTGACATGGCTGCCAGGAATGTGTCCACTGTGTTAATGACTGGGCTTCCTTGTTCCCATAAACTGTGGGCCCAGGTCTGGGGTTCATTGTATAGCAGGGAGATGAGGAACCCGACCTTAACAGTCTCTAAAGCAAAAGTCCGGGGCTGCAAGGATAGGTACAATTGGCAGGCATTCCTGAAGGATCAAAACTTTCTTCGATCCCCGGAAAACCGTTCACGGACGGGAACACGGGGTTCTGGAGGAGGGAACACCATCGTAGGAGCCACAGAGGAATGTACGTGGCTGGAAATGGTAGAAGCTGGGACCGGGTCCGCAGAAGCAGATGACTCTGACAGGTTTTGCAATCTCTCCTCTAGCTGGAGGTATCCTTCTTGTAGTGTCTGGATTGCCTGGGTCAGAGTAGTGGCCTGTTGACATAATGCCTCTAATGGGGACGCACCTCTGCCGGCCTCAGACATGGCTGGATTATACTGTCAAGTCTCTGATGTGAGGCTGAGTAGCAGAGAGGGTGCCCCTTGCGGCCGAGTGCAGCACAGCCCTGAAGATGACACCGGGGGTGTGGTGCCCACAGAAGCACGGGTTGCCTGGTAGGTAGTGCTGGTTGCCAGGAACTTGGTAGGACAGGCAGACTGCAGGACAGCAGGCGTGCTTAGGAGGTCCAAAGGGTAGGACCAGTGGAATGTTCCGATAGCAGAGTCAGAAGCCAGGCCAGGGGGTCAAACACAGCAAGACAGTCCGAGAACACAGCAGAGCTGAGTCTTAGCACAGAAGACAAGGTAAGCGGAGTCCGTTAGCCAGGCCGGGGTCAGGTATACGCCAGGAAGTCAACAGGAGCAGGTCAGGCAAGCCGGCTTTGGTACACAGGAGATCAGACAGGCAAGAGATGCAAGACACAGGAACACAGGAGAATCTGACGATAATCCAGCAAATGCAGACACTAGCAGACTTCCTTATATAGGCCCATGTGACCTGCTTTTAGAGATACTGGATCCTAAAGTCCTTCTCCTGCCAGAGATGCTGGGTCCTAAAGTCCTTCTCCTGCTGTTGGTGCCCTGACAGTGCCATTGTCGGAAACCACCTTTCCTGGCTTAAGCTGGCGTGGCATCAACCACCTCTAAGCCTCCCCCTGCAGAGCTGACAGAATCTCTGCCCCAGTGTGGCTCCTGTCCCCCAAGCACACCAGCTCAAGCACCGCGTAGCATCTTTTTGCCTGCGTACTTGCATAGCCCCTTGAACGCCTACGGAGCACCGCTGGTCGAGGACAAATCAGCAGAGGAAGAGGCCATGGAGGAAGAAGAAGAGGAGGGGGTGGAGGAGAGAGGTGTGTCAGAATCACCAGTAGTAACATTTTGGATGCGTGGTGGCGGAACAACCTCCAACACTACTGCACCTTGTCCTGCATCCTTCCCAGCTGCCAGCAGAGTCACCCAATGAGCCGTGAAAGATAGGTAACATCCCTGTCCATGCCTGCTGGACCATAAGTCAGCAGTAATATGCACCTTACCGCTGACCGCTCTGTCCAGTGAGGCCAAGACATTGCCTTCCACATGCTGGTAGAGAGCCGGAATCGCCTTCCATGAGAAAAAGTGGCATTTGGGAACCTGCCACTGAGGAACCGCACATTCCACAAACTAACAGGAGGGGGCAGAGTCTACCAACTGAAAAGGCAGCAGTTGAAGTGCTAGCAATTTAGCCAAGATAGCATTCAACCGCTGGGCATGTGGATGGCTGGGAGCGAACTTCTTTCGGCGGTGCAGCAGCTGGGGCAGGGAAATTTGCCTGGTACAAGCGGACGTCGGTGTACCGATAGCAGATTGCCCGCAAGTACTTGGCTGTGACACACCTAATTCTAAACCTTCATTCCTCTCAGTGCAGGTTTCTGAGAGGACTGAAGGTATAGTGGGGTTGGAGATCCCAGCTGATGAGGAGCAAGGAGAGGTCCGCTTTGTTCTTTGGTGTGGGTCTTTTAGGTAAGCTTGCCAACGGACTGCATGGCAGGTCGACATATGTCTGGTCAAGCACATGGTGCCCAAGCAGCTGATGTTTTGGCCACGCGAGATACGCTTTAGACATATGTTGCAAATGGCAATGGTGTGATCTGCTGCACATGTCTGAAAAAAGGCCCACACCAAATAACTTTTTGAATAACGCACAGAGACAGCAGCGCCCTGCAAATGCGGAGCTCTGCGGTGTGATGCAGTCGGTGTTCTGCCCTTAAGCTGGCTCCTGGAGGGCATCCTGCCTCGTTGGAGATGTGCCTCCTCCTCCTCCTCTCTCCTATCAGGCACCCACGTGGAGTCAGTGACCTCATCATCCCCTCCCACTTCATCACTGGAGCCAATCTGGCAGTATACTGCAGCTGGGGGAACATGACTGTCAGATAGCTGACCTTGTTGGGCACCCCCTCTGGGCTCACGTTACTACCCCCTCTCTCTGGGCTCACGTTACTGCCTTCCTTCACCTTGGTTCCATCACCGGAGCCTTCAAAACGCTGGGCATCCTCCTGGAGCATGTACCCAACACTGTGCTCAAACAGTTCGGGGGACTCCTCAGGAGGACATGGTGGGGCTAGGGAAGGAGTGACTGATGCAATTGAGCCGAGGGAAGAGGCCACTTTGGCAGCTGCTTTGCCAGACAAAGTACCCTGAGCCTGGGTGAGAGAGGATGAGGAGGAGGAAGGCTTGGTCATTCACTCTACCAAGTCTTGGGCATGTTGCGTCTGAACATGGCCAGCTGCCGAAAAGAAGGACAAGCGTGCCCCACGGCCACGTGCTGATGAGGATGCACCGTGTCCACGACCAGCAGCACTGTTGCCTCTAGACACAGAGCCTGCTTGCCCTCTTTTATTGCCTTGTTACTGTCTGCCTCTCATTGTTTGCCATCCAGACATACTAATTGCCTGCAGTGAGATGTAGCTGCGCAAAGGTGGGATGTATATATATATATGTATATATATATATATATATATATATGTGTCTGTACTGATAATGCAGCTATCAGAATCAATTGCCTGCTGTGGTGTTAGTTTGGGAAAAGCAGCAATTGTTTTCAGTTAGTTTTAGGTGAAAACTGTGCAGAGGACACAGTACACTGAAAATATTTGCAGCTCTCTGCTTGTGGTTTTATTATGAGAACACCACTATAATAGTCACTAACTGTATTCAGGTAAGCTTTAGGTGAACGCTATGCAAAGCACACAGTACACTAAGTGAAACACTGACTGTCTGCAGCTAGCACAATCACCTGCCTGCCTGTCACAGTATAGAGACTAACTTTATTCTAGTGAGCTTTAGGTGAACGCTATGCAAAGCACACAGTAGTACACTAAGTGAAACACTGACTGTCTGCAGCTAGCACAATCACCTGCCTGCCCTTCACAATATAGAGACTAACTGTATTAAGGTGAGCTTTAGGTGAATGCTATGCAAAGCACACAGTAGTACACTAAGTGAAACACTGACTGTCTGCAGCTAGCACAATCACCTGCCTACCTGTCACAGTATAGAGACTAACTGTATTCAGGTGAGCTTTAGGTGAACGCTATGCAAAGCACACAGTAGTAAACTAAGTGAAACACTGACTGTCTGCAGCTAGCACAATCACCTGCCTGCCCTTCACAGTATAGAGACTAACTGTATTCAGGTGAGCTTTAGGTGAACACTATGCAAAGCACACAGTAGTACACTAAGTGGAACACTGACTGTCTGCAGCTAGCACAATCACTTTCCTGCCTGTCACAGTATAGAGACTAACTGTATTCAGGTGAGCTTTAGGTGAACGCTATGCAAAGCACACAGTAGTACACTAAGTGAAAAACTGACTGTGTGCAGCTAGCACAATCATCTGCCTGCCTGTCACAGTATAGAGACTAACTGTATTCAGGTGAGCTTTAGGTGAACGCTATGCAAAGCACACAGTAGTACACTAAGTGAAACACTGACTGTCTGCAGCTAGCACAATCACCTCCGTGCCCTTCACAGTATAGAAACTAACTGTATTCAGGTGAGCTTTAGGTGAACGCTATGCAAAGCACACAGTAGGACACTAAGTGAAACACTGACTGTCTGCAGCTAGCACAATCACCTGCCTGCCTGTCACAGTATAGAGACTAACTGTATTCAGATGAGCTTTAGGTGAAGGCTATGCAAAGCACACAATAGTACACTAAGTGAAACACTGACTGTCTGCAGCTAGCACAATCACCTGTCTGCCTGTCACAGTTTAGAGACTAACAGGAACGGATCTAGCTAAACTCAATACAGTGTATAAATTTATATACAGCACCTAGGATGCATATATATCCTCTACACACTGTAACTGCATATAACTGACTCGCCTGCCTGCTCTATCTATCTCAATATAAATGACACTGTCTGTCTCTGTAAACTCTCTCTTTTCACAACTCCAACACACTACACAAGGCCGCAGAGTCAGCGGCCTTATATAGTGTGGGGCGTGTACTAAACCCCCTGAGCCATAATTGGCCAAAGCCACCCTGGCTTTGGCCAATTACGGCTTTCTGTTCAGACGGCGCTGTGATTGGCCAAGCATGCGGGTCATAGTGCATGCTTGGCCAATCAACAGCCAGCAATGGACTGCGATGCCGCAGTGAATTATGGGCCGTGACGCGCCACTCGAATTTGGCGCGAATGACCCATAATGTTCGATCTTCGTCGAATGATCGAACAGCCGATGTTCGAGTCGAACATGGGTTCGACTCGAACTCGAAGCTCATCCCTACTCCTCACACTCTGTCAATATGCAATGAGGAGAGCCGATAAACAACATTTCCATGTGTACATGTGATCAGCTGTGATTGGACACAGCTGATCATATGGGTAAAGAGCCGCATCATTGGCTCTTTACTGAGATTGGGGTTGCGCCCGCCCTCCAGCATTTCACACATATTACAAACATTAGACAAAAAGCAAATTTTTGTAGATAGATCCCTAAATGTTGACTTTGAATTTGTCCACAACAGAGTAACAGAACTTTATTTATCTTTGACAAATATCTTTCGAAAAAATGTGAAGTATGATCATCTTGTATAAAGACTTAAAGTGGAAGTCCATGCAAAATCTAAAATCCCTGCATCTATAGACACCAGGGATCTAACGCTAACCTCCAGTGGCGGCTGGTGCTCAAAATTTTTTGGGGGCGCGCAAACAAACTGAGAAAAAAAAAACATCAATTGCCACCACTGTGCCCATTAAACGCAGCCACTGTGCCCATCAAACGCCACCAGTTTTCCCCTCAAATGCAACCAGTTTCCCCTCAAATGCAGCCAGTTTGTCCCCAAATACAGCCAGTTTCCCCCCAAATACAGCCAGTTTCCCCCCAAATGCAGCCAGTTTCCCCCCAAATGCAGCCAGTTTGTCCCCAAATACAGCCAGTTTCCCCCCAAATGCAGCCAGTTTCCCCCCAAATGCAGCCAGTTTGTCCCCAAATGCCACCAGTTCGTCCCCAAATACAGCAGTTTGTCCCCAAATACAGCCAGTCTGTCCCCAAATACAGCCAGTCTTTCCCCAAATACAGCCAGTTTGTCCCCAAATGCAGCCAGTTTCCCCGCAAATGCAGCCAGTTTGTCCCCAAATGCAGCCAGTTTCACCCCCAAATGCCACCAGTTTGTCCCCAAATACAGCCAGTTTCCCCCCAAATACAGCCAGTCCCCCCCTAAATGCTGCCAGTTTGTCCCCAAATTTTGCCAGTTTCCCCCCAAATACAGCCAGTTTGTCCCCAGCCCGGCACTTACCTTCCTCGGGTCAGCACCCTCCTCTCCAAGCTCCCTCGATGCATTCTCCCGCCCTCGATGTCGCTTCAGCCAATCAGGTTACCGGTAACCAGACCTGGTGAACCTGATTGGCTGAGACGCGTGTCAGTGTTAACCACGGAACGCACACCATGTGCATCCCCTGGTTAACTATTCGGAAGCTGATTAGAGCCCACAGGCTGTAATCGGGAAGCCGCTGGCTCTGATAGGCACTTCCAAAAACCAACCAGCCACTGTTATTCAGATGGCCGGTGCTCACCAGGAGGCCGGCCATCTGAATAGTGGGTGGCAGCGGCGCCGGCGACAATACATAGGTTCATGCAATGCCTATTGTTGACGTGAGTGATGGACGCAGGAGAGAGAGGGGGCGGCGCACTGCCACTGCTAACCTCTCTATCCCTGTAAAGAAAAAAACTAGTATACATATCTTTTTGTAAGCTGATCTGACCCGCTCCGACCGGATCCCATGCTGAGCTGTCAGCCATGGCTTCTCTGTGTAGGCGGGTACAGAGGAGATGGAGGACAATGGAAGCTCCAAAGTAACTCTTTGGATGACGTCACTTCCATTAATTTCACAGCCGTTGTCATCCGTGTCATATATCATATATAAATATATTTATATGCCGCCTCAATCTCTGCAACATCTCTAAAATTCTCCCCTTCCTAACTAATGACACCACAAAGCTCCTAATTCACTCCCTGGTCATCTCTTGGCTCAACTACTGCAACTCCTTCCTCATTGGCTTACCTTTAACCACTTGCCGACCACCCGCCATCTTTATACGGTGGTTGTTTGAAGAGGAATACCGTTGTTATGGCAGCAGCTAGCTGCCATAACCCCCGGTATCCTCTTCTTCAGCGGGCGGTCAGCTTTCAGATAAAAGTGGTCTCAGCGGCGGATTCACTACAAGATCAATTTTATAAGGGGCAGGAGAGGGGCACTCCCCCTCCCGCCATGCTCGGTTGTCTCCGCCGTTTACCGGAGCTGTCGGTAGCAGCAGAGATGATTGGGTCCTCTTCCCTCACAGGCTGGGTCCTCTTCCCTCACAGGCTGGATGCCGAGTGAGGGAAAGATGGCCAACCGCTCAGCTCCACACAAAAATTACATCAAACGTCACTTCCGCCCAAAAAAAAAAGTTAAATAAATAAGAAAAAAACATTTTTTAAAGCGTCCCGTCCCACCAACTCACACTCAGAAGAGAACGTAAGGCGCGCCTGTATATGAAAACGTTGTTCAAACCACACAAGTGAGGTATCGCTGCAATCGTTAGAGCAAGAGCAATAATTCTAGCACTAGACCTCCTATGCAAACTTAAAACTGGTAACCTGTAGAAATTTTGAAACGTCGCCTATTGAGATTTTAAAGGGTCAAAGTGTGTTGCCATTCCACGAGCTGGTGCAATTTTGATGCGTGACATGTTGGGTATTAATTTACTCGGTGTAACATTATCTTTCACAATATAAAAAAAAATTGGGCTAACTTTACTGTTGTCTTATTTTTTAATTCAAAAAAGTGTATTTTTTCCCAAAAAATTGCGCATGTGAGACCGCTGGGCAAATACGGTGTGACATAAAGAATTGCAACAACCACAATTTTACAACTTACTAAACACCAAATCTCAAAAAGAGGCACGGTCCTTAAGTGGTTGAATAGGCTATGCCCTAATCTTTCCATCATAAATGCTGCTGCCAGACTCATCCACCTTACAAACATCACTGATACACTGATGTCTAATACCCCTCTCTGCCAATCCCTCCATTGGCTGCTACTCACCCAACAAATTTAATTCAAAATACTTACAAAGCCATCCACAACTTGGCCCCTCAGCTACATCACTAACCTAGTCTCAAAATACCAACCAAATTGTTCTCTTTATTCCTTCCAAGACCTACCAGGCTCGCCTCTAGGACTTCTCCCAAACCTCACCCATACTTTGGAATTCCCTACCCCAATCTGTCCTGCTATCTCCTACTCTATCTATTTTTAGGCAATCCCTAATAGAGAAGAGAAAATTCTGTCTGTACCACTCATATAGAGCATGTCAGATACTGGATGGTCCTGTCATGTTTCACATGGATTATAGCAATTTGGGATTGAAATTATAGTTGTATAGTGTCTCAAATGTGTGCAGTGAAAGTTGCAGGTCTCTGTTCTGGAGACTAAGTCAGCATAGAAGGTTTATCCAAGCATGCAAGCTATAAACAATAGCTACGCGTGTGCCCACAATACTGCATACATTGGTAAATGTTGTGGTCTACAGGAATATCCATAAAAGCTCCTATGTGTCCCGTTCAGCATAATTATATTCTTGTGTATTTTGTGTGTGTTTCATACTGTTAAAATATTATACTTTTTTTGATATATGTTGTGTAGTTGCCCTAGGATTATCATGAAATATTGGATTTTTTTATACTTTTTGGTGGAGTCTAAGCCAGAATTTGTTTTTGATTTTTTTTTTCAAGCTCTCCAGCACTGATGACCCCCCCTTTTTTTTAAAGGTATCTGTGAATCTTTTTTATATAACATAGTATTTACTTACCATCATGGTATACGGTATCTGTAATTAATGTTTTTGTGTTGTTTAGACAGTGTAGTGAATGCTTTAAGATAATTGTTTTTTATTTTATTTTTTATGACAATCTGAACTTTGAATTACATAACTGAACCATGAGCAATATGTTGGATCCAATATAAGAAACAAGATTGTGAGCGCAGATTGGACAAATTGGAAGTAGATTTTTTATTTCACCTGTAGTGACCAAAAAAAAATCATTGATAAGTTATTTCTGTCTGTTGGTGTCCTGTTTAAGGTTACAGAATAATACAAAATTCTGGTTCCACCAACTTTTCATTATACATCTTTTTACATGGCTTTTATCAAAGTGTATGACAATGAATAAATCCTGTCATAACACATTAGGTTTATGGGCTAATATCACCTTAAAAAATGGACTCCCTGCTATGTTAGTACTACCAATCTATAAGATTTTCAGCGTCATGACATGGGATAAAGAGTAACAAAAATGTAAAATATTATAAAATATATCTTACTAGCCCTGTAATCTGGTGGCTGTATTCGCTCTATTTTTTCAGGCTTTTTGTCTTTATAGTCACCTGATAATCCTGTCAGTAACAACATTCCTGTTCTAGGGTGATTATACTCACTTACTATAATGCAGCATTGCTACCCTAGGGTGCTCTCCTGTTTTCTATTATTTGTTATATTATTATATTATTTGTTATATTATTATATTATACTATTATCTGTTTTCTATTATTATTATTTCTATTATTATTACAAATTACTTCACCTACATTACATAGATGGGTGTTGCTTTGAAATTTACAGAAGAGACTTTGGTTCAGTGCACAGGAAGGTAAAAGCCTGGTACAGGGGGTCAGGAAGCCCAGACATAGGCAAGTCAGGAAGGTCTGGTACAGGGGGTCAGTAGGGCAAGGCACAGGGGGGTTATAAGGGTCTGATACAGGGGGTCAGGAGGACACACTACAGGGTGGTCAGGAGGGCACAGTTCACGGGGTCATGAGGCTACAGTTCAGGGGGTCGCTAGGGAACACTATTGGGATAATTAGTCTTCGATACAGAAGCAGTTTCATCATGCAAAGCAGGAAAGCTGCTGTGACAGATCTACCTGTTCTGGCATGCTGATCCCCACTGGCCCTCCTCTCTAATTCATCCCACATGATGTCATTCACAAGCATTTAGGATGGTTTGGAAAGGCGAATCAGTGGGGATCAGCACAGTACACTCAGTGGATGAGCTCAGGTGTGTCCGGACAATAAACCGAATACACCCAAGCTATCCTGTCTGAAAGCTATCAAAGTTAACAATGGAAAACATGCAATGGAGGCATTCCCCACCTCACAACCTCACATATGTAAGGGGCATGCTCTGGTGTGGGGAATGCCTCCTCCACCTAGGATTGACTTTCAGCTTTGACAGCTTACCCATGGGAGAGCTCAGGTGCATTTGGGCTCATGTCCAAACACACCTAAGGTCATCGCTTCCCTGTGCCACTCTACAGGTGGGGGAGGAGCACTTGAGGATCATCAAGGTAGGGATTTGGCCATGATCTACCCATAATCTGCCCACAATCAATGGGTAGATCACTATGGATGAATTGCCAACCCCTGAATTCGATTATCTGAGGTTATCACCAGCACTGTAATTGTTTATTGTTGTTTATATTATATAATTTTCATAATATTACAGCTGCCTGGGGGTGGATTTGGTGAGTTTGCTGAGCATAGAACATTGTTGGTTACATTCATACGTTAAAAATACTTTCACAGGTTAATGAACACAATGCAAAAGGGACCATATGCTGTAAGCACAGTTTTAAGATCTTAATGTAAATTAGTAGACCCCCTTCCCAATCCTCCAATGCTGTAATCATGGACAAGCTCCATAAAAGGATACTGTAGATATGGCAGCATAAGTCCAGATCTGATTGGCAGCAGCCATTCAGTAAGGCCCCTGCTTAAATGAGGATGGTAACAAGCAGTTACAGTATCCATTCAATGTAATGTCATACAAGTGCAAAAAAGATACGCAAAGAGTGCTGATGACAGGCTTGTTCTGAGGTTACAGGGAATTTTTCTAGGCTATACAAAACCAAATTGTACTTATTATTCAGATACATTTTTATTTACAGTAAGCAAACTTATATACATAAAAGCTTAGGAGCTGCAAATATTTATTATTACCTTCATATTCAGTCTGCCTTTAAAAGTGGTTGAAAAATAACTCTTTTTGTAAAAAAATAAAAAATAAGTTTTGGATAGACAACATTATGATTACAGTAAACCCCCCTCCATTGCAGGAGTTACGTTCCGGACCCACCCGCGAAAAGTGAAAATACGCAAAATAGAAAGACCCTATTTAAATACACTCTAGGCATGTTTTGTTAACTTTTTAATAGCATTTAAAGGTCTTTATACACACTTTTAAGCAATAGAAACCCATACAAGATAGAGAGAGAGCAAGAGCATTGTAAAACACAAAAATATTGTGCTAACAGTATATTGTACAGTACTGATTCACCGCTACATAACCGCGAAATGGCGAAATATTACTGCAATATCAGAATTAATAGGTCCTAATTAAAATAGCGCAATATACCAGGACTGCAAAAACTGAACCGCGATAGATCGGGGGTTTACTGTACTCTGTTTTAAACAGGAGTTCAAAACAATTTATACATTTATAAATAAAAAAAATGTTTTAAAACTTTAACAGGTCAAAAATAAAAAGGTGCATTTTTTTTCTTTTTCATCTATTGATAGTCTTAAAATAGTAAATTACATAATTAATGAAAAATTACACCACCAAATGAAAATATTTTTGCTACAAAAATATATATGAATTACCATTTGATCTGCTTCATAAAGGGAAAACAATAAGTTGACCCAAAGTGGATAAATGGTAAAATAATCAAGCTGCGGTGAATATAGCCCATTCAAGTACAAAATGCATGATTAAATGTTAATGCTAACCTGATCCATTATAATTGTTTTGATGATTGAAGAGAAATCTAATGTTAGAAACCCCAGACATAAACTGAATATCATATCTAATCATTTAACTAAACAAATACAATTTGCAGCAAATGTCTTGTAAATGCAAAAATAAGTTTGATCTGTGGTTTTAAAAAATAGATTTCCATACATAAGTTGGTTTTAGTAGTTTGGGTGGCAAATGGTACATATACAGCTTGGCCAAAAACTGGGGTACAGCTCTGAGTACAGTGTAACATTATTAATTAAACAAATTACAGAAATGTAAGTTATCCAGTGCCTTGAAAAAGTATTCATACCCCTTGAAATTTTTCACATTTTGTCATGTTTCAACCAAAAACTTAAATGTATTTTATTGGGATTTTATGTGATAGACCAACACAAGTGGCACATAATTGTGAAGTGGAAGGAAAATTATAAATTATTTAAAAAATGTTTAACAAATAAATATCTGAAAAGTTTGCCATGCATTTGTATTCTTTTTTTTTTTTTATATCTTTTTATTAATTTTTCAACAACATATAACACACTTTGCAATACATAAAACACATATACCGACTCAATATTTCCCGAAGAGAGAAAGAGGAAAAAAACTTAAAATGAAAACAATAATCTACGCTCCTATATAAAAAGCCCAGCCCTGGAACCCCACACTCCTTACTGACTAGGGGGGGAATCAGGGCTGGGCAGAGAAGAGGGAGAGGGGTGCACAAGAGAAGAAGGAGAGGGAGAGGAAAAAAAAAAAAAAGAAGGGGGGAGAGGGGGAAGGGGAGGATACTGTCCCTCGTTTTCTCCCCTAAGTATTTTAAGGTTTATTATGTGTTAGAACTCTAATGTTAGTTTCCTTTTAAGTGAAAGTACTTAATGTGGGGTGAAAAAAAGTGGTTCCAAAAACTTCTTCAAACTAAAAAAAAAAAAAAACCCAAGTATTAGAGTCCAAAAATGGGCTATATAAATGACTGAGGGATGAATTTGCAAGTGGCTGTGTTGATGGAGTGACAAAACATATATGTAGAGATAAAAAGTGACAGGGATAAGTGACCTCACCAATATGTGAGAAAGGGGGGGAGAAAAAAAGGGGGAGGGGGTGGAAAATTAAGGAGGGAAGGGGGGATAGGGGAATAAGATCCCCTTATTCTCCCCCCGATATCTTATGTGATGAGACTCTAATATTGATGCCCCTTAAAGTGAGGTGATTCCAAAAACTACTTCAAACTAAAAACTTGGTGTTAGGGTCCGTTAATGGACTATTTAAAAAACTGAGAGATAAATTTACGGTTGGCTATATTGATAAAGTGACCCAACTTTACTATGATACCCCTAGCTAAAATCTAGTGGAACCACTTGCTTTCAGAAGTCACCTAATTAGTAAATAAGTCCACCTGTGTGTAATTTAATCTCAGTATAAATACAGCTGTTCTTTGAAGCCCTCAAAGGTTTGTTAGAGAACCTTAGTGAACAAACAGCATCATGAAGGCCAAGGAACACACCAGACAGGTCAGGGATAAAGTTGTGGAGAAGTTTAAAGCAGGGTAAGGGTATAACAAAATATCCCACGCTTTGAACATCTCACAGAGCACTGTTCAATCAATCATCTAAAAATGGAAAGAGCATGGCACATCTGCAAACCTACTAAAACATGGCCATCCACCTAAACTGACAGGCCAGACAAGGAGAGCATTAATCAGAGAAGCAGCCAAGAGGCCCATGGTAACTCTGGAGGAGTTTCAGAGATCCACAGTTCAGGTGGGAGAATCTGTCCACAAGACAACTATTATTCATGCACTCCACAAATTTGACCTTTATGGAAGAATGGCAAGAAGAAAGCCATTGTTGAAAGAAAGCCACAAAAAGTCCCATTTGCAGTTTGTGAGAAGCCATGTGGGGGACACAGCAAACATGTAGAAGAAGGTGCTCTGGTCAGATAAGACCAAAAGTTTACTTTTTGGCCTAAAAGCAAAACACTATGTGTGGCAGAAAACTTACACTACACATCACCCTGGACACACCATCCCCACTGTGATACATGGTGATGGCAGCATTATGTTGAGGGGATGCTTTTTGTCAGCAGGGACAATGAAGCTGGTCAGAGTTGATGGGAAGATGGATGGAGCAAAATACAGGGCAATCTTAGAAGAAAACTTGTTATGCCGCGTACACACGACCATTTTTCTCGTCTGGAAAACTGTCATTTTTTCACTTGGACGAAAAAAATTAGAACATGCACTAATTTTTCTCGTCACGAATCACAGCATTTTTTTCCTCTGCAGTTTTCTCATAGGGAAACACTGCTAGGGAGCCTACACACGGCCGGTTTTCTCGACCAAGAGAAAACATGTAGTGAAAAACGGCCGTGTGTAGACTGGGAAAAGGGGACCAAGCCGGTCCTCTTTTTTCCCGTCGGGTTTCACGGCGGTGTTTTCATCGCCGAAAAACTTGGTCATGTGTATGCGGCATTAGGGTCTGCAAGACTTGAGACTGGGGCGGAGGTTCACCTTCCAAACATACAGCCAGAGCTACAATGGAATTGTTTAGAATGAAGAATATTCATGTGTTATAATGGCCTAGTCAAAGTCCAGACCTAAATCCAATTAATAATCTGTGGCAAGACTTGAAAATTGCTGTTCACAGATGCTCTCCGTCCAATCTGACAGAGCTTGAGCTATTTTGCAAAGAAGACTGGGCAAAAATGTTACTCTCTAGATGTGCAAAGCTGGTAGAGAAATCCCCAAAAATAGACTTGAAGCTGTAATTGTAGTGAAAGATGGTTCTACAAAGTATTGACTCAGAGGGGTCACACACACTTTTCATATATTTATTTGTAAACAATTTTAAAAACCATTTATCATTTTCATTCCACTTAAAAATTTTATGCCACTTTGTGTTGGTCTATCACATAAAATCCCAATAAAATACATTTACAATTTTGGTTGTAACATGACAAAATTTGGAAAATTTCAAGGGATATGAATACTTTTTCAAGGCACTGTCTGTCAGTGTTAGAGCACTCCTTTTTGTAATTAGAGGAGATTTTTTCGGATATCAGCATTTGCCTAGAAAAAACATTTTTGAGAACTGCAGAACTGCTATATTTTTTTATGGGAAACCATAGGTCAAACACAGATAGCATTTTAACATTCTTAAATAAATGTAAAAAAATATGATTACTCAGGTAGATATCATTTACTTTAAATTCCAGAATGTGTGCACATTTGATCAGAAAACATTGCAGTTCTAAATATGTTACCTTAAATTTCCTGAATTTACATATTGTTCTACTGAAATAAGTTTCTTAATATGAGTGTATTTTGGGGATTTCCTTTATTTTGGGGCTATATTGGTTTTAATTTATGTTGATAGGGTCTTTATTTTGTGTCTCATTAAACATGTTTTGCGGCTCACTAATTTTACATTGCTTTATCAACTGCTGTACCTTAATTCGTAAATAACTCAAATTAAATATTTTTAATACAATGCATCGTTATAAGCCCTGTCTGGCTTTTTTCAGTCTTTGTCCTGTTGGGAAGATTTTTCATTGTTTCCTGTCCTGTAGCCAAAACAGGAAGTGAGAGAAAATCCCTTCAAAGTGATGGGATCCCTGCAATTGGAAAACTTTTCTTCTATTGTTGTTCTGGGGACAATTCAAAATTTGACAACTTTTAATGGTAAACATGACAAATAGAGAGGGTGAATCAGGGGCAGACACAGAAAAAAAATGTGACAGGTGTTCTAATTTCTCTCCACTTTGTCCAAAACAAAAAACAAGTTTTGACTTTAGATTTACTGAGTTTGATGCTGTCACTGAGCTTATTTATACAAATCTTATTGTTCACATAAAGCTTTAGGTCACCCTCCAAGCATGTTATTTACAGAGGTGGGGTCTTGAGTCACATGACTTGACTTAAGTCAGACTTGAGTCACCTGTTTGAGGACTTGCGACTTGCTTGACAGAATTCAATAAATGACTCGACTTGACTTTGACTTGTCACTAATGACTTGCGACTTGACTTTGACTTGGGCTATATGACTTGCAATGACTTGGCACCACTAACACTAACCACAAGCCGCCGTCTGCCTAACTGATCAGCGTCTCATGCAGATAAACGGCGGCCATTGCAGTGTTCAAAAAACACGCCTCCTCGTCTGTGATAGGCGGAACACTCAATTTCACAGCAGGCAGTGTTCAGCCTATCATGGACATCCTCTTATCCTCGTCTGTGTTATGAGGATGAGCGGATGTCCGTGATAGGCGGAACACTGAATGCTGGGAAATTGAGTGTTCTGCCTATCACAGACGAGGAGGAGGCACGGCTTTTGAATACTGGAATGGCCGCCGGGATGCCGCCGATCAGGTACACGGCTGACGGGCACAGTGAAGCATGGGCACAGTGAGACACGGGCACAGTGAGACACGGGCACAGTGAGGCATTGGGCACAGTGAGACATGGGCACAGTGAGGCATTGGGCACAGTGAAGCATGGACACAGTGAGACACGGGCAAAGTGAGACACGGGCACAGTGAGGCACGGGCACAGTGAGACACGGGCACAGTGAAGCATGGACACAGTGAAGCATGGGCACAGTGAAGCATGGGCACAGTGAAGCATGGACACAGTGAAGCATGGGCACAGTGAAGCATGGACACAGTGAGGCATGGGCACAGTGAAACATGGGCACAGTGAAGCATGGACACAGTGAAGCATGGGCACAGTGAAGCATGGGCACAGTGAGGCATGCACACAGTGAGGCATGGGCACAGTGAGGCATGGGCACAGTGAGGCACAGGCACAGTGAGGCGCGGGCACAATGAGGCATGGGTACATAACCAATATTATTTATTGTTATCCCTCCTATTATTTTTATACAGTATGGGGTAGATCAGTATTTTGACTTGATTTGTGACTTGACCAAAATAAATGACTTGACTTGACTTGCTTGACTTCTAGCAGGGACTCGACTTGACTTGCTTGCATTTCGTCACAGTAACTTGGGACTTGCTTGAGACTTAAAGGTTAAGACTTGAGACTTGCTTGTGACTTGCACATGTGTGACTCCCATGTCTGGTTATTTAACCACTTAAGCCCCGGACCAATACGCAGCATAAAGACCAGGCCCTTTTTGCGATTCGGCACTGCGTTGTTTTAACTGACAATTGCGCGGTCGTGCGACGTGGCTCCCAAACAAAATTGACGTCCTTTTTTCCCACAAATATAGCTTTCTTTTGGTGGTATTTGATCACCTCTGCGGTTTTTATTTTTTGCGCTATAAACAAAAATATAGCAAAAATTTGGAAAAAAAATCAATATTTTTTACTTTTTGCTATAATAAATATCCCCAAAAATATGTATAAAAAACATTTTTTTCCCTCAGTTTAGGCAGATACGTATTCTTCTACATATTTTTGGTAAAAAAAATTGCAATCGCCATTTTTTGTTTGGTTTGCACAAAAGTTATAGCGTTTACAAAATAGGGGATAGATTTATGGCATTTTTATTAATATTTTTTTTTTTACTAGTAATGGCGGCGATCTGCAATTTTTTTCGTGACTGCGGCATTATGGCAGACACATTGGACACTTTTTGACACATTTTTGGGACCATTGTCATTTTTACAGTGATCAGTGCAATAAAAATGCACTGGCTACTGTAAAAATGACACTGGCAGTGAAGGGGTTAACCACTAGGGGCGTTGAAAGGGTTAAGTGTGCCTAAGGGAGTGATTTCTACTGTGTGGGGGCGTGGCTACGAGTGACACGTCACCGATCTCCGCTCTGCTTACACAGAGCGGAGATCGGTGACATTGTCAGTAGGCGAATGGGGAGATGTTGTGTTTACACTAACATCTCCCCGCTCCATCTCTCTGTGAAACGATCGCGGGGATCCCCGCGGCGATCGAGTCCGCGGGACCCGCGGTCCGACTCACGGGGAAGGTAGGGGGGTCGTGAGCACGCCGCCGGCAGCGCGCGCGACCACCACGTCGGCCAGTTAAAGGGGACGTACAGGTACATGATTGTGCCTGTACATGCCATTCTGCCGACGTATATATACAGTGCATGGTCGTTAAGTGGTTAAGTACCTGCCAAGTTCCAACCACTCTAAACATATTCTGAGCCCGTGGCAGGTAAAGGCACACTCACGTAAATGTATGTGATGGCCTTCTCTTGGGTTTGGGTCACGCATGAGCACACCCCCTGACAACCCATGCTGTGATTTGACACAGCATGAGTTTGGCAGCAGATTTCAGCCAATGAAACACACAAATACACAAAACTCGGTGTAACATAGGATCAGTGATTTGGCTGTTTATTCTCCCTGAAACAGGGAGAAAAAACTGCCAGATCAGAAAGTAAAATTAGCGCACATTACACAGATTACACATTGTTAGGAACACAGTATAACTTTATTGCCCCTAGATATTAACCCCTCCCCAGCCATTGTCATTAGTACAGTGACAGTGCACAGTATTATCACTAATCATTGTATTAGTGTCACTAGTGATGTCAGCAGGGCCGCTGATAGGGCAGTACAACCAGCCCTACTGTACGGGGCCCTGCTCAGCAGGGGGGCCCGGACAACTTTATTCTCCAGCTTCGGTGAAAGCACTTTGCCCAAGTGAAAGAATTGATGATGCTCCTAGGCTTGCTGTAACATAAATCTATTTTACTTGGGCCCCATCAGCGCAGCAGAGGGGCCCAGAAGGTGATTAGCAGAGAGGGACTATTTTTTTCAATTTCAGGGTGCAGGCGTCTAAAGCCGGCGCTGCACTTTTTTAAAGTTCCTGCTGGCCGCGGCTGATGACAGCTGATCTCTGGCAGAGTGATTCTCCTTTCCTCTCTTAGTAACTGAGGAGGGCAGAGGACAGGCTGTATCTGGGTGGGGGGAGATGAGAGAGAAGTGGTTGAGAGCGCAGGCAGCACAGAGATCCCGATGCACAAGCAGGCTCACGTTTTCTGGAAGGTACAGAAACACACAAACAAACATACAGAGAGGCATACAACTTCTGTACTGTGTGATTATCATCATGATAACGATGATGATCACATAAGCACAGCGAGATGCTGTTGGGTCTTGTTTACTTTTGTGTTTGAGGGGGGGGGAGGCAGTAAAAATGTGCAGCTCAACCACAGTTTTACCATCTTCCAACCACTCCCCCTTTATGCTGCAAAGACACTACTGCCATAGTGCGGCAGTACTGATGGGATGTTGTGTAAAACACCCTGCAGGTGTACTACAGAAGTAGTGCCTTTGCTGCATAAGGGGAAGTGGTTGGGGGATGGTAAAAATGTGGCCCAGCTGTATATTTTTACTGCCTCCCCCCACCCAAACACAAAAGTAATCAAAACTTAAAGCGGAGGTCCGCCAATTTTTTTTTTTTTTAAAGTCAGCAGCTGCTGACTTTTAAAATATGGACACTTACCTGTCCAGAGCGCCCGCCGTCTTCGGTAAGGGAATCAGGAAATGAAGCCTTGCGGCTTCACTTCCTGGTTCTCTACTGCGCATGCGCGAGTCGCGCTGCGCAATCCAAATGGCCCCTGCTGTCTTCTGGGACCTGTGTGTTCCCCAGAAGACAGCAGGGAGGGGGGTGGGAAGAGGCGTAACTCCCGCGGGGGTCTATGCCCGGAAGTGGGTGCAAATACCTGTACCAGGTATCTGCACCCCCTGAAAAGTGCCAAATGTGACACTGGAGGGGGGGAGGGTTCCAAAAAGCGGAGGTTCCATTTTTGTGTGGACCTCCGCTTTAACAGTTAACATCTCACTGTGCACTGCCAATCATAAGTGGAGGCATTACCCACAGTCACACATATACCTGGATACATGTGGCTGTGGAGCAGGGAATGTCTCGACCACTAATGATTGGCAGGGCACGGCGGCGGCAGGTACGGGGGGCCCTGTCAGGTAGGCTGTACAGGGCCCCATGATTTCTAACAGCAGCTCTGGATGTCAGTGTCAGTTAGTGACCCTCCCAGATAGTGTCTGTTAGTGCCAGATTTCCCGCCACCCTATCACAATGACACTATAGATCGCTGATCACCACCATTACAGTATAGCGTATTACTATAGCTAATAAAATTATATAATACTGCGCCAACCCAAAATATTGTAGCAACAGCAGCCAAACACCAAAATCAGACAAAATTAATTAAGTGTAAATATATAATAAGTGTGGCGCTAATGAGAATTTAGGATAAAAGTCCTAAATATAGTAGGGTGTGAAAAATATTCTAATTTAATCAAAAACCCATGCTGGTATATATTTCGAAATTAGTGAAAAATATAGAAATACATATATAGCATAAATAAGTGTCTGTAATCCTTCTGTGATTACAAGTATTTAACCAACATATTAATGTACAACAAAAATTATAGTGCAAATATTATGTTGTGAAACATGAATAGCAATAGAGTGATAATCCTAAACCAGTGAAATTGGAATTATATTTCTATCAGACATCAAAGATGAGTATATGTCCCTGTAATTGTCTAACAATAGACAAAGTACCATCCAAAAAGACCAAAGTCCAATATGGGATTGTTATAGAATACGTAGATATGGATGTTCAATGTGGATATACGTGGTAACACCCGGGAGTGCCTTCACCTTGTGTCAATGGGGGAGAGATAAGGTACTCTTACCAGCTGGGATGGATCCAACACACCGTACGGCGGTGGATCTTCAAGACTTTGTCCACTTCGTGGACGGATCAGACAGCCAGGCTTTGTAGAGACGACCAGGATCTATAGGACACCTCCTCCCAGGATCAATGGCAATCCAACCAGGAAAAATCCGGATAAGCGGGTAGCAGCTACCCTATCCATTCATAACCATGGAAAACAAAAAATTGCTCCACATGGTGTAAATCCAAAAAAGATTTATTAGAAAAAAAAATTTCCAGAAAAAGTTCACACAGTATGAACATCCAAAACAAAACTCCAAAGCATAACAAAGAAATCCAAAAAAATCCACACTCTAGAATATAAGTAGGCAGCGTGATAGGAACAGCAAGAGCTGGTGTATTTGTCCCGACCGGTTTCGTCTAATAAGACTTCTACTGGGGTATACAGAAACTCTCTGTTCCCCACGCTTTTATAGAGAAAGGAATGTAGTTTTAAAATTAAACACAGCTGATCACTCATTGTATTTCCCGCTTCCGGGATCACCATACCCTATTGCTAGAGCTGATAATAATGTGAATCCAGCCCCTAGTGGGATTAGCCAATAGTGTCACTTGTACCATGGCAGAGCTCCGCCGCATCATCCACTCTCAGTCTCCTGGCTGTCAGCGTGCGGGAATACATCAGTACCATGTGACTATCTCTTGCAATACATCATCCGCATAGTAGTCTGGGAAATGTAGTCACAGAGAGGGCCATAGGCCATAATCACGCACAGCATTATCCGGCATTGACCCCACCCCCATGCCTTCATTCCCACCAATGATAGAACCGGAGTGCACAATCTCGCAACAGACATTAAAGCAGCGTAAGCCGAGATGTGCTCACGGACAGATCCAAATGCTCCAGTCGTCATGGTGATATGCACAGAGGTGATTACTCGAGCTTCCACCCTGAGGCATGTTGGGAAGTGTAGTTTAAAGTATTAAAATAAGTATTGAGGGATAGAACAACCGTATCTATCTAACTACTTTACTATTATTAATTTCCTTCCGTTCTTACTTTAAACTACACTTCCCAACATGCCTCAGGGTGGAAGCTCGAGTAATCGAGACAGATGACGTACCATAGACACACCTCCGCTGCGGCCGCCCTCCCGGCAATACATACAAAAGTCATTGAGAAAAAAAAAAAAAAAAAGCGTGGGGGTTCCCCAGAATTCAATTACCAGGCCCTTCAGATCTGGCATGGATTTTAAGGGGAACTCCACCCCAAGTTTAAAAAAAAAATGGCGTGGAGTCCCCCTAAAAATCCATACCAGACCCCTTATCCGAGCACGCAACCTGGCCAGCCGCAGGGGAAAAGGGGGGACGAGAGAGCGGCCCCCCCTCCCTCCTGAACTGTACCAAGCCACATGCCCTCAACATGGGGAGGATGTCCCCATGTTGATGGGGACAAGGGCCTCATCCCCACAACCCTTGCCCGGTGGTTGTGGGGGTCTGCGGGCGGGGGGCTTATCGGAATCTGGAAGACCCCTTTAACAAAGGGGACCCCCAGATCCCGGCCCCCCCTATGTGAATTGGTAAGGGGTACATTGTACCCCTACCATTTCACGAAGAAAGCGTAAAAAAATGTTTAAAAAAACACACAAACACCTTGAAAAAGTCCTTTATTTAAAAAAAAAAAAAAACATTCCAGCGGTGAAATCCAGTGTCCCGCGGCGATCCCGATGTCCAGCGCTGTCCTTCATTGGTTGTGCCTGAGCGGACCTGATGGGGAACTCCCTCTCAGTATTTTAAATGTATAGACCCGCCCCTTCTAAAGTTCCCCATCAGGTCCGCTCAGCGGACCAGATGCGGAACATGAGAAGGGGCGGGTCTATACATGTATTACCAAAGTGAGGGCAGATCCCCATCAGGTCCGCCCCCTCGGTATGTCGGACCCGCCTACGTCATTGGCTTGAGCGGGGAACTTCCTTCACTGTGTAATTTAAATTTAGGGGCGGGTCTATACATTTAAAACACTAAGAGGGAGTTCCCCATCAGGTCCGCTCAGGCACAACCAATGAAGGACAGCGCTGGACATCGGGATCACCGCGGGACACTGGATTTCACCGCTGGAATGTTTGTTTGTTTGTTTTTTGTTTTTTTAAATAAAGGACTTTTTCAAGGTGTCTGTGTGTTTTTTTTAAACATTTTTTTACGCTTTCTTCGTGAAATGGTAGGGGTACAATGTACCCCTTACCAATTCACATAGGGGGGGCAGGATCTGGGGGTCCCCTTTGTTAAAGGGGTCTTCCAGATTCCGATAAGCCCCCCGCCCGCAGACCCCCACAACCACCGGGCAAGGGTTGTGGGGATGAGGCCCTTGTCCCCATCAACATGGGGACATCCTCCCCATGTTGAGGGCATGTGGCCTGGTATGGTTCAGGAGGGAGGGCGGGCCGCTCTCTCGTCCCCCCCTTTTCCCCTGCGGCCGGCCAGGTTGCGTGCTCGGATAAGGGGTCTGGTATGGATTTTTAGGGGGACTCCACGCCATTTTTTTAAAATTTGGGGTGGAGTTCCCCTTAAAATCCATGCCAGATCTGAAGGGCCTGGAATGGATATTTGGGGGAACCCCACGTCAATTTTTTTTTAAATTTGCGGCGGGGTTCCCCTTAATATCCATTCCAGACCTGAAGGGCCTGGTAATTGAATTCTGGGGAACCCCCACGCTTTTTTTTTATTTTTATCAATGACTTTTGAATGTATTGCCGGGAGCCGACAATTCATTAATAGCCGCGAGTGAGTTTTAAATGACTTTTTTTCTTTCAAAAATGTCATTTTTTGCAGGGACAGTTCTAAGCACGGGAAACATGCGCCACTTCACATGCATATCATACACACCCCCCAGGTACGAAATTTAAAGGAATATTTCACTTTTATTTTTTCATTTTAAGCATTATTAAAATCACTGCTCCCGAAAAAACGGCAGTTTTTAAAACTTTTTTTTGCATTGATACATGTCCCCTGGGGCAGGACCCGGGTCCCCAAACACTTTTTAGGACAATAACTTGCATATTAGCCTTTATAATTAACACTTTAGATTTCGAACGTTCGAGTCCATTGTATTTAATAGGGTTCTAAAGTTCACACGAACATTTTGTCTGTTCGCAGGTTCTGGTGCGAACCGAACAGGGGGGTGTTCAGCTCATCCCTGTTGGCTAGGGATGGGCTTTATGTTCGAGTCGAACATGAGTCTGACTCGAACATTGGCTGTTCGCCCATTCGGCGAATAGCGAACAATTTGGGGTGTTTGCGGCAAATTCGAAAAGCCGCGGAAAGTCTATGGGAGAAATCAAAAGTTCTAATTTTAAAGATTAATATGCAAGTTATTGTCATAAAAAGTGTTTGGGGACCCGGGTCCTGCCCCAGGGGACATGTATCAATGCAAAAAAAAGTTTTAAAAACTGCAGTTCTTTCGGGAGCAGTGATTTTAATAATGCTTAAAGTGAAACAATAAAAGTGAAATATTCCTTTAACCACTTAAAGCGGAGCTCGACCCTAAAGTGTAACTTCCGCTCATCAGAAACCTCCCCCCCTCCGGCGTCACAATTGACACCTTTCAGTGGGGAGGGGGGTGCAGATACCTGTCTAAGACAGGTATTTTCACCCACTTCCGGGAGTCCTCTCTGCGGGAAATCTGCGGGAAGCACGTCACTTCCTGCAGAATACCCGAAGTGTTCTGGGAGACCCTCGGCTCCCAGAACACAGGAGGACCAGTCAGAACGGTGCAGCGCGACTCGCGCATGCGCCGTAGGGAACCGGACAGTGAAGCCGCAAGGCTTCACTGCCCGGTTCCCTCACCGAGGATGGCGGTGGGGGCAGCAGAGTGATGAGCGATTGCTCGTCCTCTGCTGCGAACGTCGCTGGACTCCAGGACAGGTAAGTGTCCTAATATTAAAAGTCAGCAGCTGCAGTATTTGTAGCTGCTGGCTTTTAATAAAAAAAATTCGGCGGAGCTCCGCTTTAACGACCGTCCCCATGTACATATACGTCGGCAAAATGGCACGGACAGGCACAATCACGTGCCTGTACGTGACTGCCTTCGTATGGGTGGGGGGTCCAATCGGACCCCCCTCTGGTACATGCGGCGATCGGTATCGGTTCGGGGAGCGATCCGTGATGAGGGGGCGGCCATTGGTTTCTGGCCACCCCCTCGCGATCGCTCACGCCGAATGAGATGCTTCCCCTGCCTGTGTAATGTAAACACAGGCAGGGGAAGTGATGTCATCTCTCCATGCGGCGCTCTATTCGTCCTGAGCACCGAGGAGAGAAGACATCAGGTTAGTGCACCAACAGCCCACTGACATGTAGGTACACATAGGCACATATTTCACCCCCCAGTCACCCCCAGATCACTGCCCAGATCACACCCCAGCCCCCATTCACAGTGTCACCGATTGCAGTGATAATTTATTTACTGATCACTGCAATCAGTGACATTTGTGATAGTAAAAGTGTCAGGGCAGTTAGTGTTAGGTCCCTTTAGGTCCAAGGTAGCCCCCTAACTCCCCCTTATAAAGGTTTAACCCCTTGATCGCCCCCCAGGTAACCCTTTCACCCCCTATCACCACTGTCACTAAGCGATCATTTTTCTGATCGCTGTATTAGTGTCAGTGGTGCCGCTAGGTAGCCAGTTATTTTTTTAGGTTCGCCGCCAGGTTTTTATAGTGTCAGGTACCCCCATATATTACCTAATAAAGATTTAACCCCTTGATCGCCCCCCAGGTAACCCTTTCACCCCCTATCACCAGTGTCACTAAGCGATCGTTTTTCTGATCGCTGTATTAGTTATGCTGGTGCCGCTAGGTAGCCAGTTATTTTTTAGGTTCGCCGCCAGGTTTTTATAGTGTCAGGTACCCCCATATATTACCTAATAAAGGTTTAACCCCTTAATCGCCCCCCAGGTAACTCTTTCACCCCCTATCACCAGTGTCACTAAGCAATCGTTTTTCTGATAGCTGTATTAGTTATGCTGGTGCCGCTAGGTAGCCAGTTATTTTTTTAGGTTTGCCGCCAGGTTTTTATAGCGTCAGGTAGCCCCATATATTACCTAATAAAGGTTTAACCCCTTGATCGCCCCCCCAGGGTAACCCTTTCACCCCCTATCACCAGTGTCACTAAGCGATCGTTTTTCTGATCGCTGTATTAGTGTCTCTGGTGCCGCTAGGTAGCCAGTTATTTTTTAGGTTCGCCGCCAGGTTTTTATAGCGTCAGGTACCCCCATATATTACCTAATAAAGGTTTAACCCCTTGATCGCCCCCCAGGTAACCCTTTCACCCCCTATCACCAGTGTCACTAAGCCATCGTTTTTCTTATTGCTGTATTAGTGTCGCTGGTGCCGCTAGGTAGCCAGTTATTTTTTTAGGTTCGCCGCAAGGTTTTTATAGCATCAGGTACCCCCATATACAACCTAATAAAGGTTTTAACCCCCTAATTGCCCCTAGTTAACCCTTTCACCCGTGATCACCGTATAAGTGTTACGGGTGACGCTGGTTAATTAGTTTGCTTTTTATAGTGTCAGGGCACCCGCCGTATATAACCCAATAAAGATATCAATTAGGTTTTAGCGTCAGTTAGGGTTTGCGTCGCCCCAGGAAGCGTCAGGTTAGTGCCAGTAGCGTTAACACCCACGCGCAAAGCATACACCTCCCTTAGTGGTATAGTATCTGAACAGATCAATATCTGATCTGATCAGATCTATACTAGCGCCCCCAGCAGTTTAGGGTTCCCAAAAACGCAGTGATAAGCCCAGATACCTGCTAGCACCTGTGTTTTGCCCCTCCAGCCCAGGCCACCCAAGTGCAGTATCGATCGATCACTGTCACTTACAAAACACAACACACATAACTGCAGCGTTCGCAGAGACAGGCCTGATCCCTGCGACTCCAGTGCTGTAGGAGGTGATTTCACCACCATAGTTAAAAAAAGAGCATATATGCCGAAGCATGGGGCAGCAGAGGCGGAGGAGCGATTTTGCTCCTAATTCCGCGTACATATGGTCGAAATTCCGATGCAGGCTTGCCCGTGGAAAAGTCAGACCGTGTGTACGCGGCATAACATTTGCGGGAGGATGCCCCCATGCTTCGGCATATATAAATGGTGCATGTATGCCCATCATTAGAAGTGGGTGAATGAAGGGAGGTATTCTAATGGTGGGCATACCCACCGATCAAGCTCTTTTTTTCGTTCAGCCAACAGGCTGCATGAAAAAAAAGATTACAATACATGTCCAACAAGGACCAGCAACGTACTGGTATGTTGCTGGACTTTGAATGGTTATACCAGAATGATGCCTGTGGGTTTAGGTGTCATCTTGGTATCATTCTTTTCAGCCAGCGGCCGGCTTTCATGTAAAAGCAATCCTAGTGGCTAATTATCCTCTGGACTGCTTTTACAAGCAGTGGGAGGGAATGTTCCCCCCCACCGTATATATAAAGCGCCATTGGGAAATTTTTAAAGCATTTTATCACACCAATCTTGTTGTGGTCAGATGCTTTGAGGGCAGAGGAAAGATATAGGGTCTAATAAACCCCAGTTTTTTCAAAGAAAGAGTACATGTCACAACCTATTGCTATCATAGGGGATATTTACATTCCCTGAGATAACAATAAAAATTATAAAAAAAAAAAATGGAAGGAACAGTTTAAAAATAAAATAAAAAAGCAAAATATATAATAAAATAAAAAAACACCCCTGTCCCGCCCTGCTCTTGCGCAAAGGCGAACACAAGCGTCGGTCTGGCGTCATATGTAAACAGCAATTGCACCATGCATGTGAGGTATCACCACGAAGGTAAGATCGAGGGCAGTAATTTTAGCAGTAGAACTCCTCTGTAAATCTAATGTGGAAACCTGTAAAGACTTTTAAATGCTTTTAAACATGTATGTAGTTTGTCGCCACTGCGCGTTTGTGCAAAATTTTAAAGCATGTCGTGTTTGGTATCCATGTACTCGGCCTAAGATCATATTTTTTATTTCATCAAACATTTGGGCAATATAGTGTATTTTAGTGCATTAAAATTTAAAAAAGTGTATTTTTTCCCCAAAAAATGCGTTTGAAAAATCGCTGCGCAAATACTGTGTGGAAAAAAAAGGCAACACCCACCGTTTTAATCTGTAGGGCCTTTGCTTTAAAAAAATATATAATGTTTGGGGGTTCAACGTAATTTTCTTGCAAAAAAATATGTTTTCATGTAAACAAAAAGTGTCAGAAAGGGCTTTGTCTTCAAGTGGTTAGAAGAGTGGATGATGTGTGACATAAGCTTCCTAATGTTGTGCATAAAATGCCAGGACAGTTCAAAACCCCCCCACAAATGACCCAATTTTGGAAAGTAGACACCCCAAGACACCCCAAGCTATTTGCTGAGAGGCATGTCGAGTCCATGGAATATTTTATATTTCGACACAAGTTGCGAGAAAAGGACAATTTTTTTATTTTTTTTTGCACAAAGTTGTCACTAAATGATATATTGCTCAAACATGCCATGGGCATATGTGGAATTACACCCCAAAATACATTCTGTTGCTTCTCCTGAGTATGGGGATACCACATGTGTGAGACTTTTTGGGAGCCTAGCCACGTACAGGACCCCGAAAAACCAAGCACCGCCTTCAGGATTTCTACGGGTGTAAATTTTTGATTTCACTCCTCACTCCTCACAAAACCCCCCCAAATGACCCCATTTTGGAAAGTAGACACCCCAAGCTATTTGCTGAGAGGTATGGTGAGTATTTTGCAGATCTCGCTTTTTGTCACAAAGTTTTGAAAATTGAAAAAATAAAAAAATGTGTTTCTTTTTTCATTTTCAAAAACAAATGAGAGCTGTAAAATACTCACCATGCCTCTCAGCAAATAGCTTGGGGTGTCTTCTTTCCAAAATGGGGTCATTTGGGGGGGTTTTGTGCTATTTTGGCATTTTATGGCCTTCAAAACTGTGATAGGTAGTGAGGAGTGAAATCAAAAATTTGCGCCCTTAGAAAGCCTGAAGGCGGTGATTGGTTTTCGGGGTCCCGTACGCGGCTAGGCTCCCAAAAAGTCCCACACATGTGGTATCCCCGTACTCAGGAGAAACATTAAAATGTATTTTGGGGTGCAATTTCACATATAACCATGGCATGTGTGAGCAATATATTATTTAGTGACAACTTTTTGTAATTTTTTTTTTTTTTGTCATTATTCAATCACTTGGGACAAAAAAAATATTCAATTGGCTCAAAATGCCTCTCAGCAATTTCCTTGGGGTGTCTACTTTCCAAAATGGTGTCATTTGGGGGGGGGGGGGGGTTGTACTGCCCTGCAATTTTAGCACCTCAAGAAATTAGATGGGCAGTCATAAATTAAAAGCTGTGTAAATTCCTGAAAATGTACCCTAGTTTGTAGACGCTATAACTTTTGCGCAAACCAATAAATATACGCTTATTGACATTTTTTTTACTAAAGACATGTGGCTGAATACATTTTGGCCTAAATGTATGACTAAAATTGAGTTTATTTGATTTTTCTTATAACAAAATTAGAAAATATAATTTTTTTTCAAAATTTTCGGTCTTTTTCCTTTTATATCGCAAAAAAATCGCAGAGGCAATCAAATACCATTAAAAGAAAGCTCTATTTGTGGGGAGAAAAGGACGCAAATTTTGTTTGGGTACAACATTGCATGTCCGCGCAATTTCCAGTTAAAGCAGCGCAGTGCCAAATTGTAAAAACACCTCTGGTCTTTATGCTGCGTATTGGTTCGGGGCTTAAGTGGTTCAATTTCATACCTGGGGGTGTGTATAGTATGCCTGTAAAGTAGTTCATGTCTCCTGTGTTTAGAACTGTCCCTGCACAAAATTTCATTTCCAAAGGAAAAAAGTCATTTAAAACTACTCACGGCTATTCGTGTTCCAGCAATACAGATCAAACTCATTGAAAAAAACGGCAGTTTTTTTTTTTTAAATGGTAAATCCATACCATTCCCCGCCCCCTCTTACGCGTCATGGGAGTTTTGTGTGGAGTGGAGACTGGAGCATCGCTGGAGAATGGAACACCGTGGGACATCGAGAATGGATTACAACGCTGGACAGACTGGATTACATCGCTGGAATGTTTTTTTTATTTTTTATTTTTTTATTTTTAATAAAGGACTTTTCCAACTGTGTCTGTGTGTTTTTTAAGATTTTTGTCACTTTATTTTGTGAAATGGTAGGGGTACAATGTACCCCGTTACCAATTCACATAGGGGGGGCGGAATCTGGGGGTCCCCTTTGTTAAAGGGGGCTTCCACATTCCGATAAGCCCCTTGCCCGCAGACCCCCACAACCACCTGGCAAGGGTTGTGGGGATGAGGCCTCCCCATGTTGAGGGCATGTGGCCTGGTACGGTTCAGGAGGGGGGGCACTCTCTCGCCCCCCCTCTTTTTCCTGCGGCCTGCCAGGTTGCGTGCTCAGATAAGGGTCAGGTATGGGTTTTTGGGGGGGACCCAACGCCATTTTTTTTTACATTTTGGTGCGGGGTTCCCCTTAAAATCCATACCAGACCTGAAGGGCCTGATATGGAATTTGGGGGGACCCCACGCTTTTTTTTTTTGGTTCGGGGTTCTCTTTAAAATTCACACCAGACCCAAAGGCCTGGTAATGGACTGGGGGGAACCCCTGCCATTTTTTTCAATGATTTTGGTCTGTATTGCCGGGACCCGACAATTCATGAATAGCCGTGAGTAGTTTTAAATGACTTTTTTTCCTTTAGAAATTACATTTTGTGCAGGGACAGTTCTAAGCACGGGAAACATGCGCTACTTTACAAGCATACTATACACACCCCCCAGGTACGAAATTTAAAGGAATATTTCACTTTTATTGTTTCACTTTAAGCATTATTAAAATCACTGCTCCCGAAAAAAATGCAGTTTTTAAAACCTTTTTTTGCATTGATACATGTCCTGGGGCAGGACCCGGGTCCCCAAACACTTTTTATGACAATAACTTGCATATTAACCTTTAAAATTAGTACTTTTGATTTTTCATGTTCGTGTCCCATAGACTGTAACGGTGTTCGCGTGTTCGAACTAATTTTTTGCCTGTTCGCGTATTCTGGTGCGAACCGAAAAGGGTGGTGTTCGGCTCATCCCTACTGTTGGCCCAAAAGCCACATGAAAAGACAAGTGCCTAACTGTAGATGTGCTTTTTATCCCTAAAAAAATACCAAAATGTACCAACAGGATTCTCCCCTCATAGTCTTAAATAGCATTTGCCTATAAATTTGAGTTCACCAAATTACTAATTACGTTTGCCAAAGCCTTTTCAAAGTGAACCTGGGCAGATTCACACATCTTTAATAAACAAATTCATGATCCGTAAACCTATCCAACGGATTGGACAGTAATGTTTAATATATAATCCAGATTACTGTGTGCATTGAATATACACATTTTTTGTCTGTTATGCTTTCTGTTTTCTCTTTAAACGATATGAGTGTTCTGCTCAGCAATGCAATGTTCAAGTGCCAAGTTAAAGGCATATAAAAAAAATATGCTACTATGCTATTGTGCAGAAAAGTCAGCATTTGTGATAGTGTTTACTATAAATGCTAGCAATGCTTATATACATTGATCAGCCATAACTTTATGACCACCCATGTAATAATATATCCCACCAAATTTTAGATGCCAAATTGATAATCGATGTTAGTCTCGCTCACTTGGCCATCTCTGTGTCGTGCATGGTTGGGTTAGACATTGGCGGCTGCCCAAGCATTAGGTGTGAATGATCAGCTACAGGTGTTTGCTGGTAGGAACATACTATACAGTAAAACCTTGACCGTGAGCATAATTTGTTCCGGAAACATGCTTGTTATCCAAAGCATTCTTATATCAAAGCAAATTTTCCCATAAGAAATAATGAAAACTCAAATGATTCATTCCACAACCATTTATTCATAAGTCCTTAAGTTTATAGCCCATATAAAAAAGCTCTGCGATCGTCTCATGGTGAGTTAGAACGGGGAGATGCTGATGTAAACAAGCATCTCCCCGCTCTGCCTAGTGACAATGACACTGATCTCCGCTCCGTGTAATCGGAGCGGAGATCAGTGTCATGTCACACACAGCCCATCCCCCCTACAGTAAGAATCACTCTCTAGGGCACACTTAACCCCTACAGCGCCATCTAGTGGTTAACCCCTTCACTGCCAGTGTCATTTTCACAGTAATCAGTGCATTTGTATAGCACTGATCGCTCTAAAAATTACAATGGTCCCAAAAATGTGTCAAAAGTGTCCGATATGTCCGCCATAATGTCACAGTCATGATAAAAATCGCTGATTGCCGCCATTACTAGTAAAAAATAAATTATTAATAAAAATGCCATAAAACTATCCCCTATTTTGTAGACGCTCTAACTTTTGCTCAAACCGATCAATAAATGCTTATTGCGTTTTTTTTAACCAAAAATATGGGGAAGAATACGTATCGGCCTAAACTGAGGAAAAAAAAATATATATTTTTTGGCGATATTTATTATAGCAAAAAGTAAAAAATTTAGCTTTTTTTCAAAATTGTCGCTCTATTTTTGTTTATAGCACAAAAATTAAAAACCGTAGAGGTGATCAAATACCACCAAAAGAAAGATCTATTCGTGGGAAAAAAAGGATGTCAATTTTGTTTGGGAGCCACGTCGTACGACCGTGCAATTGTCAGTTAAAGTGACGCAGTGCCAAATTGTAAAAAGACCTCCGGTCTTTAAGCTGACAAATGGTTCAGGGCTGAAGTGGTTAAAAGAGGCAAATCTAAATATGCAGGCATCTGAGATAATGCTGTCCACATAGACCATTCCCTGCACCACCAACTCTCACCACTGCCTGTCTGCAATCCTGACCGGGAAGACTACCCTTCAGTAGAGTGATCTGAAAGCGTGGCTTGAACCACTCATAGAGAGAAGCGTGGAAGGGATGACGTTGATGGCGGTACGGAGGATGGATTATGTGGATAGCTTTACCTCGGATGCCTGCATACTTAGATGTGCCTCTTTTAATCATCAACCATGTGAGTTGCTAAATGTTGTACCTTCATTAAATATAATCATATTGCTACACTTAGAGGCACCTCTCTTCTCTTTTATACTCAGTTGTCATATGACGCTACTTGTATATCAAGACATCGCTTGTATATCAAGTCAAAATGTATTAAAAATTTTTGATTGTCTTGCAAAATGCTCTCAAATCAAGGTTTTATTATATTTACTGTGGATTAATGATATATGTATTACTATGTCATTCTTTGTTACTAATATTATGCTATTTTAGGCAATCCACTGATTTTGTATCTGGGCCCTGAGTCCTGAGGAAGCCAAGTTGTTGACAAAACGTTGACCGTACAGACAGTAGTACATCATAACCATCATTATATGGATTGTATGTCTTTATATGCACGCAATCGACCATATGGACTATCTATACACCATGTATAGCTAATGTAAATTATTTTAATGTCCCCCATTTATTTTTGGGGTTAGATACAGCTATTGTTATGAATTGTAATTGTGTACAATAAAGATTATGTAATTTTATTTAATATTTGTCTCCGTTTTGTGGCTGTTATAGTCCATTATTGTAGGATACTGGGGTTTTTACCCAGTATATACCTAAACTTTGATAATCAATGTTATTCCTGTCAGTGGTCATAAAGTTATGGCTGATCAGTGTAAACCTCTCAAAAACAGCGAGTTTCATATTAAGAACATACAGATGCATGTAAATGTTAGTAAAACAAGTTTACAGTGTACTGTAGCTGTCAATTTTGAAGTACATATTACTTACAGTAACAGCTACATAACTACTGTCTGTACAAATTCTATATTAGTAAGATTTAATGAAGAAGAACTCCTGCTGGCTTCATGTTCCTAGAATACATCAGGAAGTTAATAGAAATCTTCCCAAAATAAAGGGAAATCCCACTATGGAAGATTTTCACAGAATCAAAGTAAGGAAATTAAAATGTTCTGTGTATTTACTGACTTAACATGTTGTAGTAAAAATAGGTTTATGAGATTTCACAATTAGGCAATTAATAATGTATACATAAAAATCAGATACAGATTAAAATTCTTGTCAGTGAAAATAAAATGATTGCTTCTTCCACCAAAACATGCAGCCATGGTTCCTCTGTATTATCTGGAATTGGTCTGAGAGGAAAATCAAAACAATTCACCTTCAAAGGAAATATTTATGTTTGAACTTGCATATAGTGGAATTCCTTTGTAAATAGCTGAAATTAGTTTCTAAAGTCAACACCTGATGATGAAAGACACATTTTGATCAAAATATTAAAGGATAATAGGATTTTTAAAACAGCTTACCTGTAAAATCCTTTTCTTGGAGTACATCACGGGACACAGAGCGGCATAGTCATTACTATGTGGGTTATATAGAATTACCTTCAGGTGCTGGCACTGGCAACTTCCAAAACAGGAAGTACCCTCCCCTATATAAGCCCCTCCCATCCGGGAGTACCTCAGTTTTGTAGCAAAGCAATACGTGTCCCCAAAAGAGGGGTGGGAGCTCTGTGTCTCGTGTTGTACTCCAAGAAAAGGATTTTACAGGTAAGCTGTTTTAAAAATCCTATTTTCTTGTTCATACATCACGGGACACAGAGCGGCATAGTCATTACTATGTGGGACGTCCCAAAGCAATGCCAAATGAGGGGGGGATACACCATACATAAGCTGGGCGCCATCAGGCATGAGGATCTTTTGCGGCCTGCAACACACTGCGCCCAAAGGCGACATCCTCCTGACTTCTAACGTCCACCTGGTAGAACCTAGTAAACGTGTGTACTGAAGACCATGTTGCGGCCTTACAAATTTGAGCCAGGGAGGCCTGGTGATGCACTGCCCATGAAGTTCCAACTGCTCTCGTGGAGTGCGCCCTAACTTTGAACGGAGGCGGTCTACTTCTCAAGCCATAGGCTTGTATTATGACCTGTCGAATCCTCTTGGCTAAAGTAGATTTTGATGCTGCCTGACCCTTTCTGGGGCCTTCCGGCAGAACAAACAAAGAATCTGTTCTACGAATCTGAGCAGTGGCTTTTAGATAAGTTTTAACTGCTCTTACTACATCCAAAGAATGCAATAACTTTTCCTCTACCGAGCTTGGTTTGGGGAAAAAAGAAGGAAGAACCACATCCTGGTTCAAGTGAAACCTCGATACCACCTTAGGAAGAAAGGCTGGGTGAGGGCGTAATACTACTCTGTCCTTATGAATAACCAGATATGGCTCCTTACAGGACATGGCGGCTAATTCCGACACTCTTCTAGCCGAGCATATGGCTACTAAAAATATCAATTTTCTGGTGAGTAGAACCAAGGAAATGTGCCGCAAAGGTTCAAACGGCTGCTTCTGCAGAACCGACAGAACCAAATTTAGATCCCATGGGCATATGGGAGCTTTAATCGGTGGAATAATACGAGTCACCCCTTGCATAAAGGATTTGACAAGTGAATGCATAGCCAGGGGCCTTTGAAATAGTATTGATAAGGCCGAAACCTGGCCCTTGATAGTACTTAAGGCAAACTTCCTGTCTACAGCCCACTGTAGGAAGTCCAGAATTCTGCCTATAACGTACTTACGTGGATGCCATTTCCTGGCCTCACACCAAGTGATGTACGCCTTCCAGACTCTATAGTAGATCTGCCTGGATACAGGCTTCCTGGCATTGATTATAGTTGATACCACAGAGTTAGAGAGACCTCTCTTCTTTAGGATGTGGGATTCAATAGCCAGGCCGTTAAACTTAGAGTTAGTAAGGAAGGGTGGTATATCGGTCCTTGCGAAAGCAGGTCCGGACGACGTGGAAGGGTCCAAGGACTCCCCACAGACATTTTGATGATCTCCGCGTACCAGGCCCTTCGGGGCCACGCTGGAGCCACCAGGATCACCGGCTTCTTTTCCAACCTGACTCTGCGAAGGAGTCGAGGCAACAATTGTAGCGGAGGGAATGCATATATCAGTCTGAACTGATCCCAAGGGAACACCAGAGCATCCGAGCCGCAAGCGAGGGGATCCCTTGTCCGGGAGACAAATCTGTCCACCTTTGCGTTGAATCTGGATGCTAGCAGATCTACATCCGGTGTTCCCCACCGCTGACATATTGCTCGGAAGACCTCGGGATGAAGGGACCATTCCCCTGGGCATAACTGTTGGCGACTCAGAAAGTCCGCCTTCCAATTCTCCACCCCTGGAATGAAGACAGCTGATATACATGGGACATGCTTTTCTGCCCATTCCAGGATGTGACTTACTTCCCTCTGGGCTGCACGACTCCTGGTGCCTCCCTGATGATTGATATATGCCACTGCTGTGGCATTGTCTGATTGAATTCTGACAGGGGACCCTTGGAGTCTGGATGTCCAGGCTACTAGGGCATACCGGGCTGCTCGTATCTCTAAGAGATTGATGGGCAGGGTTTTTACTACATTTGACCATCTGCCCTGGAGAGACCATTGCTCCAGTACTGCCCCCCAGCCTATAAGGCTGGCATCTGTAGTGACCACCTTCCAGGATATCGGACTGAAGGGTTTTCCCTTCTGGAGATTCTGGGGGATCAACCACCAGCAGAGACTCTTCCGAACGGAAGGGGACAAAGCCATCGGGAAGTCTAGAGCCTGAATTTTTCCGTTCCAGGCTGACAATATGGCCCTCTGTAAATTCCTTGAGTGGAATTGGGCGTATGGCACAGCTTCGAATGATGCTACCATCTTTCCTAGCAGCCTCATGCACAGGCATATGGACGGCTGTCTTTTTGCACAAAGCAGACGGACCAAGCCCCTCAAAGAGGATACCTTGTCTAGAGGTAAGAAAATCTTCCTCTGGTCTGAATCCAGCCGTAGCCCTAGATATACCAGGTTTTTCACTGGCTGTAGGGCTGACTTGTCCAGGTTGATGACCCAACCGTGAGATTCTAGATACTTGATTGTATCGACAATTACCACTTCTAGCTTGGCAACTGAGTGGTCCATCAACAACAGGTCGTCTAGGTATGCCATTATCGTTACACCTTGTGTTCTTAGATCGGCCAACAGTGGGGCCAGAATTTTTGTGAACACTCGTGGTGCTGTGGCCAGACCGAATGGTAAGGCTCTGAACTGAAAATGGCGCCCTTCTACTGCAAAGCGTAGAAATTTTTGATGACCTGGAAAGATGGGAACATGCAAGTAAGCATCTTTGATGTCGATCGAGGCTAACCATTCCTCCCCCTGTAGGGCAGCGGTGACCGATCGGATCGACTCCATCCGGAAAGACCGGACGTTTAGAAATTTGTTTAGACTCTTTAGGTCCAATATGGGTCTTATGTCCCCGTTTGGTTTCGGGACTGTGAAAAGGTTTGAGTAGAAACCCAACCCCCACTCTTCCATAGGAACCTCCATAATTACTCCTTGGAGCAATAGTTGTTCCAACGCCAATAGGAGAGACCCTCTTTTCAGAGGGTCTCTTGGCATGCCTGACCACATAAAATGGGAAGGAGGAGACTCTTTTAACTCCAACTTGTATCCCAGAGTTACTGCGGAGAGCACCCATCTGTCTTTGATCGTCTCCCGCCAGGTCTCTGCTAACAACTGAAGTCTTCCCCCCACCCGTTTGAGTGGGGGCAGCCCTTCATAGGCTTGACTTGGAGGCTGGTTTAGTACCCCTTCGGATCCAGGGTTTCTTATTACCCTGTGACTGTCCCTGATTTTTACCCCCTGAGTTTGACCGAGGAGGCCCTCAGAACTGCTTAGTAGCAGACGTCGCAGGGATAGGAGAGGTAGTCCTCTTAAAAGATGGACCCCTAGACCTCTTCTTACTCGGTAAGAGAGTACTTTTACCACTGGAAATCTTCTGGATATACTTATCCAGGTCTTCGCCAAAAATGCGTTCCCCATGAAATGGGAAGCTAACTAAGAGCTTCTTACAGGGAGCTTCAGCAGACCAGTTCTTGAGCCACAGAAGCCTACGCATATGTACCAAAGACAGCGTGAGGCGGGAGGCCTGATGGATAGAATTCTTGATGGCGTCAACCGCAAAGCATAATGCTCTAGGAAGATCAGCCAGAGCCTGGGCCTGCTGGTCTGGCAAATCCCTCAGGACCATTTTCATCTGATCCTTTAAAGCTTGGCAGACCCCAATAGCTGCCACTGCTGGCTGTGTAACAGCCCCTGCTGTGGAAAAAGCAGATTTTAATAAAGATTCCAATTTTTTATCTACTGGATCTTTGAACATTTGAACATTATCTACTGGGCATGTCAGTGATTTGTTCACAGAAGAGATGGCTGCATCCACCGTAGGAACATTCCATCTCTGGGTGAACTTTTCCTCCATGGGATAGATCACCGGAAATTTCTTAGGCGGAACAAATAGTTTATCAGGATGTTCCCAGTCCTGGTATATAAGTCCTTCCAATAATGGATGTATTGGAAAGGAGCAATTAACCTGGGGAGCTTTTAGCGACCCCAATGAGGAGACAGCAGTAGTTGATGGTTCAACAAGAGGCATTTTAAATGCAGATCGAACCATGTCAGTTAGGGTCTGGACCCACAATCTTTCAGTCTGTGATGCTGAAAATGGTTCATCTACTGTCGATTCCTCAAAAACAAAGTTAACCTCCTCCTGATCCCCTTCAGGTAGGTCGGTCCCTTCCTGGGACTGTTGCTCTGCCAACAGGCACTCTAATATAGGTGATGGAGATCTGGCGCGCTTTCTTTCCTGTAGAGAAGAAGCGATCAATGCTGCCAATCTCTGCTCCAATCCCTCCAGAGTTGAGGCAAAAACCTCCTCTGTTATATATGCAGGAGCAGGTGGACTGAGGACAGCCGCAGTACCTGGCACTCCCGGGGGTTCCTTATGGGTATTAACCTCTGATTTCTCAGGGGAGGAGGGTGCAGATGACTGCTCCAGATCCTCAGAGCCCGATGGAGACCCCCTACACTTCCTGAGAGGTATATCTCGGAGTTTTTTAGGCGGCATATTCCTTAGCTCAAAGCTGAGGTATTCCAGCCGCAATACACCCCTTTACTGAAATAGTCTAATGCAATTTGCTGCTATGTACATCAGTGGGCGTCTACTAATGCGTCTTTCTGGGGATGCCTGTATCAACCGCCCGCTGTAAGCCCCTATAACATGCTACCAGCTCCTTTTCATGCTCTGTGTCCATAGCAAGCAGCGTGGACTGAGTCCTTTTATCTTGCTGGGACGCCCGCACATGCGCAGAAGCGCTGGGCGCACAGAGCGCGTCATCCGCCAGGCTCCGCCCCTTTTTTGAAGCTAAATCTATAAAAAGAAAGCGTGTGTGCGCGCGCGCACGTGTGCGCTCTTGGCGCCCTGTAGGGAGAGGAGCCAGGGTCCCTGTTTCACCAGGACTCAGGGATGGAAGGAAACTACTTGGCAGCATGACAGAGGAATGCAGCTTCCCTGATAGAGAGCTCACTCATCTGCCTGGACTTTCACCATGGAAGGAATAGTCCCAAGAAAAAAAGACGTTCCACAGCGGCCTCTAGTGGACAAACACAGGTACCGCACTTTTGTCTTTTTTTTTTTTTTTAAAACCTCCTTTATGAAAAACATTTCCAGGTTTACAGTTTTTAAAACTTCCTTTATGAAAAGACATTTCTAGGATTTCTTAGGCATATACAGCTATTAGCGGGAATACCTTTAGGTAACAGGCAGAAAGACATATTAGGCTTGGGGGTCCCCTCAATAGAACCAAGTTCCTGAGGGGCCCCCACTTACCTTTTCCCCGCCGCAGGACTTTGTTTGGTCCACAGAAGCCCAAACTTCACCTCTCACGGCAGGCATTGTACTAGACCTTCAGGGACCGGGTTCCCAAGGATTCCACTCCCCTGGACCTGTATAGCACCCTGCACAGATAGCCTCTTGGTTTTGGGTATGACCAGAGCTCTGGATCCCAGGGTCCAGCCCTCCTAAGAGAGGCATTACAGGCAAAACCCTGCTCTTCTCTGCAAGGCCCGGGTACCGACCGTTTAGCTATGAAGCTTTTTTGGTCAGATCCGGAATAGCTTGCTAAGGCCCAGAGAACCTGTACACAAGCCCAGATGAATACATGTTAACCTTGGCCAACACCTTAGACACTGGCAAAAAACTGAGGTACTCCCGGATGGGAGGGGCTTATATAGGGGAGGGTACTTCCTGTTTTGGAAGTTGCCAGTGCCAGCACCTGAAGGTAATTCTATATAACCCACATAGTAATGACTATGCCGCTCTGTGTCCCGTGATGTATGAACAAGAAAGGGCTTTTGCACAATGCAGTTTTTCCATTCTTCCATAGATTAGTAAATGTTAGTTGTTTTATATACTGTACATATTTATAAATACAGTATAACAATGATTACCTGCTTGCAGACCGCGCACGCAGATTTACGTCGACAGAATGGCACGGACAGGCAGAAGGGCGTATATATATACGTCCCCTTTAAATTGCCGCCGTGTGGTCGCGACAGTGACGCTGGCGGCGCGCTCGCGACCCTGTCGCAAGCTCCGTGAACTGCGCCCGCGGGATACTCGGACCCGATCGCTGCCGGTGTCCCACGATCGGGTCACAGAGCTGAAGAACGAAGAGATGTTGTGTGTAAGCACAACATCTCCCCGTTCTGCCTAGTGACACTGTCACTGATCGTGTTCCCTGTCATCGGGAACAACGATCAGTGACGTGTCACGGCAAGCCACGCCCCCTACAGTAAGAATCACTCCCTAGGTCACACTTAACCCGTTCAGCGCCCCCCAGTGGTTAACCCCATTCACTGCCAGTGTCCATTTTTACAGTAATCAGTGCATTTTTATAGCACTGATCGCTGTAAAAATGTCAATGGTCCCAAAATGATGTCAAAAGTGTCCGATGTGTCCGCCATAATGTCACAGTCATGATAAAAATTGCTGATCACCGCCATTAATAGAAAAAAAATAATATTAATAAAAATGCCATAAAACTATTCCCTATTTTGTAGACGCTATAACTTTTGCGCAAACCAATCAATAAACGCTTATTGTGATTTTTTTTTACCAAAAATATGTAGAAGAATACATATCGGCCTAAACTGAGGAAAAATTATATTTTTTATTTTTTGGGGGTATTTATTATAGCAAAAAGTAAAAAATATGTAATTTTTTTCAAAATTGTCACTCTATTTTTGTTTATAGCGCAAAAAAATAAAATCCGCAGAGGTGATCAAATACCACCAAAATAAAGCTCTATTTGTGTGAAAAAGGGACGTCAATTTTGTTTGGGAGCCATGTCGCATGACCGCGCAATTATCAGTTAAAGCGACACAGTGCCAAATCGCAAAAAGTGGCCTGGTCATTGAGCAGCAAAATGGTCCGGGGCTTAAGTGGTTAATAATATCACCAAAAGAAACATACTCATTTTTTTTGTTCTTAAAATTATGAATGGCATTGCCCCTAGAATGGGTTATGCCTATAGACCATCAACACCCTTCTTGGATCTTTCTGGAATGCATTACATTCTGAAACTTTGGTTTAATACCAAATAAGCTATGCATGGGTAACAGAGTGATGTTCTGCTAGCTAAAAAAATATCCGCTTTCTTTACCTCTTAATCCCGGTGCCTCCCGGCCCTTTAAGAGGTTTCTGATGCAGGGAGGCAGGGTTTCTGATCATGTGACTGCCGTTATTGGCTATGACAGCGTTCACATGATTGAAGCATGCAGGGTGTGCACTCTTGGCACAGTTCTGTTTACAATATTGGTGTAAGCCGGTAAGGCCCACCTTCAGAGAGGCCACATATATGCGTACCATCAGTGTGAAGGGGTTAAGCAGTATCAAAATACAGTGAATTAAAGCTTCCTAAGTTCTTGCCACCGTGAGGCTAGTAGCGTATTATTATTATTATTCAGGATTTATATAGCGCCAACCATTTGTGCAGCGCTTTACAACATGGGGCAGACAGTACAGTTACATTACAAATCAATACAGGAGTGATCAGAGGGTCCTGCTCGTTAGATCTTACTAGAAGGGAGGGTCAAGTGGAACAAAAGGTAATAACTGTGGGGGATGAGCTGATGGACAAAATGAAAATAAAGTTGATAGGTGTGGGTAGGATAGGCTTCTCTGAAAAGAAGTGTGTTCAGGGATTATCTAAAAGCTAATAGAGTAGGAGATAATTGGACAGATTTGGGTAAAGCTGTCCATAGGATTAGAGAGGCTCTGGAAAAGTCCTGGAGGTGAGCATGGGAGGAGGTGACGAGGGACCTAGAGAGCAGGAAGTCTTGGGAGGAACAAAGAGAATGAATAGGTTGGTATTTAGAGACTAGGCTAGTGATGTAGCTGGGGGCTAAGTTGTGGATGGCTTTGTAAGTAGTTGTTAGTATTTTGAATTTAATTTGTTGGGTGAGAGGAAGCCAGTGGAGGGATTGACAGAGAGGAGTAGCAGACACAAAGCGATTGGTAATGTGGATGAGTCTGGCTGCAGCATTCATGATGGATTGAAGGGGGGATAGACTATGTAGATGTAAGCCAATGAGAAGGGAGTTGCAATAGTCAAGGCGAGAGATGACCAGGGAGTGAATTAAGAGCTTTGTTGTGTCATTAGTTAGAAAGGGGCGTATTTTGGAGATGTTGCTGCGATTAAGGCGGGTTTGGACAATGATTGGACGTGGGGCTTAAAGGAGAGTTCAGAGTCCAGGACAACGCCTAGAACCTTGGCATGCGGGGATGGGCTTATAGTCGTGCCATTGATTTTGAAAGAGAGATCAGGGGAAGGGGCACATGGGGAGGAAGAATAATAGGTTTGGTTTTGGATAGATTGAGTTTGAGAAAGTGGTGTGACAGACTGATATATCTGTTAGTAAATTAGTGATAAATGAGGAGACAGAGGGAGTGAAGCTGAGGGGTAGAGAAATAGGTTTGAGTGCCATCAGCATAGAGGTGGTATTGGAAGCCATGGGAGGCTATCAACGGACCCAGGGAGGAGGTGTATATTGAAAATAGGAGAGGTCCAAGAACAGGACCTTGGGGGACCCCAACAGAGAAAGAAAGAGGAGAGGAGGAAATAGAGTTGTAAGTAACGCTAAAGGTGCGGTGGATAAGTAGGAAGAGAACCAGCGAAGAGTACAGTCACGGAGACCAAAGGCGTGGAGTTTTTTGAGGAGGGGGTGGTCAACCGTATCAAAGGCAGCAGAGAGGTCCAGGAGTAGGAGTACATAAAAGTGTCCATTGGTTTTGGCCGTCAGTAAATCGTTTGTTAGTTTTAGGAGAGCAGTTTCTGTGGAATGTTGAGGACCAAATCCAGACTGAAGGGGATCAAGGCTATTGTCAGCAAAGTGGTCGCTCAGTCGGTTGTAGCAAGGAGATGAGGCGTAGGTTGTTAAGATTGGATGGGTCCAGTGAGGGCTTTTTAAGTATGGGGCTGACAAGTGCCTGTTTTAAAGAGTTGGGGAAGATGCCAGAAGAGAGGGAGAGATTGAAGATGTGGGTTCGAGAGTGTAGAATAGAGCCAGAGGGTGAATGTAGCATCTGCGAGGGAACAGGATCCAGAGGGCAGGTGGTAAGACTGACATTAGCAAGTAGTTTAGCAACCTTGTCTATAGTGGTGGAGTTGAAAGAGGGAAGTAATGATTGTACCTGTGGGAATTTAGTGTAAAGCGTGGAGGGTACCTGAACAGTAGAGACATCCTTGTGAATTGTATACATTTTCTGTTTGAAGTGATTGGCGATCTCCTGGGCAGTGAGTTGGTGGGTGGAGGCAGTGGAGGACAAAGTAGAGAGTTGAAGGTAGAGAAGAGTTGACGGGGACGGGATAAGTTGTTAATGAGAGTGATAAAATAGGTCTGCTTGGCAGTTAGGAGGCTGGAATTTTATTTTTGGAGAGCAGATTTATATTGGTTGAAATCTTTCTGAGACTTCTTAGTCTTACGTCACAGGCGCTCATGAGAATGACTATGTTTTTTCAGACTTCTAGTATCATCTGTTTGCCAAGGTTGAAGGGGTCAGGCCTGATTCTGTGTGTAGTGAGGGGGGCCAGTGAGGCTAGAAGCGAAGCGTTGTAGACAGCAGTAACTAGATCTGTGCAGGACAGGGGTGAAATTTTGTCATAAAGGTCATCGGTAGCAGAGTAGAGAAGAGAAGGGTGGAGATGACGTAGGTGTCTGCGGGTAACTTTTAGGCGGTTGGAGGGAGAGGAGGTGGAGGAGAGGGAGAGAGTGAAGATAATAGGGTAGTGAGAGAGGGAATGGATAGTTGGAAAGGTTGCATGCAGTTCATAGGTGGGAGAAAAAAATGTCAAGGGTATTCCTTTCAGAGTGAGTAGGAGCATGTATCCATTGCTTTAGGTCAAAGGAGGAGGTTAGGCTGAGAAGTTTGGAAGTGACAGGAGTGTCAGTATTAATAGGGATGTTGAAGTCACCTAGAATGATTGTGGGGATTTCCAAAGAAAGAAAGTAGAATAGCCAGACAGAGAAGTCATCAAGAAAGCCTGATACTGGTCCAGGGGGCCTGTAGATCACAGCTATCCTTAGAGAAACTGGAGAGAAAAGACAAATGCAGTGTGCTTCGAAAGAGGAGAATGACAGAGAGGGAAGTGGGTGAAGTAACTGAAAGGCGCTCCCCACATAGAAGGATTCCGACACCTCCTCTCTTATGTCCACTGGATCTGGGGGAGTGAGTCCAGAGAAGACCACCATGGGATAGGGCAGCAGAAGATGCAGTGTCGGATTCATGAAGTCAGGTTTCAGTAATGGCGAGTAGATTAAATTAGTTAACGATAAAGAGGTCACGGGGAGAGGTGAGTTTGTTACAGACAGAGCAGGAATCCCAAAGGGTGCAAGAGAAAGGGAGTCTGATCTTAGGAAGAAGAGAAATGGGAACTAAATTGTGTTGATTGCGGCTGCTTCCAGAGGGTACGGGTTAATGGGTGCATTGAGTACAGGTAAATGATAGAGGCCCAGGGTTTGGGAATATATCTCCAGTGGTTAGGAGAAGCAGAAGGGTCAGGGAGGTAATATGGGAGTGGGATTTATATGAAGGGACATGCCCCAGTGTCCTGGAGATTTTTTGTGTATGTGGATTTAGAATTAGCAGGAGTTGGTGGGTGCAGTAATAAGGAGAGGACAGAAGTGAGAGTGATATACCGGTATATATATATGCTGTGGGGTGGAGAAGGGGGGTGAAGGAGAGACAGTTTAAGGATAAAGGACTGAGCTGTCAAAGGGAGTGGTAGAGTGCATGTTATGAGAAGAAAGAGCTGAAGGGGTAAAGAAGGTCACTAGAGTTGAGCGGACACCTGGATGTTCGGGTTCGACGGGTTCGGCCGAACTTCGGAAAAAAGTTCGGGTTCGGGACCGAACTTTAACCCGAACCCGGACCCGAACCCGAACCCCATTGAAGTCAATGGGGACCCGGACTTCTAAGGACTAAAAAGGCTCTAAAAAAGTTATGGAAAGGGCTAGAGGGCTGCAAATGGCAGCAAAATGTTGTTAAGAGCATGGCAAGTGCTCTGCAAACAAATGTGGATATGGAAATAACTTAAAATAACATAAAAAAAAATAAAAATAAAAAATAATAATCTTGACCTAGGAGGACGAGGTCCATATGGAGTAGGAGGTTCAGGTGGCGGTGGATGTGGCTGTGTAGGTGGAAGCGGCGGTGGAGGAGGACGAGGTAGCCAACACTGATTCAAAAATACAACAATGGCTGGGTAAGGCCGGTGATGTGTCGAATTCTGTCCCCCGTCAAATAGTGTCCACCCTGTACTGCGCTTGCTCAGTATGTAGGACAAGGGGATTTCTAAAATCTCCCAAGACGAACGGCGCCTGCGTGGTGAGTTCAGGTGAAGGCCACACCATCCGTGGTTCAAGCCGAGCCAAGTGAGGCCGTGCCCGAAGCGTGGTGATCGAACCGAGCCCGTGAGGGGCCCTGTTACTATGTGCTACCGTATGTCCACTTGGATGGTGGGGCTTGAACCTGCACTCACAGCGCAGGCGCCGTTCATCTTCGGAGATTTTGTGAATCTCCTTGTCCTCTGTACTGCGCAAGCGCTGCGCCTTCGCAGTATGGGCCGGACACAATCCGATGGCCAGACAGTTTTTGTCACAACAACGGTATACATGTCTATTCTGCACAAGGTACAGACAAGTCCTGTGGGATCCATGCCTGGTTCATTTTAATGAACGTGAGCTTGTCCACATTGGCTCTGGACAGGCGGCTGCGCTTGTCTGTGATAACGCCCCCTGCCGTGCTAAATACACGTTCAGATAATACACTGGCTGCAGGGCAGGCCAGCACCTCCAAGGCATAAAGGGCAAGCTCAGGCCATGTGCCCAATTTGGAGACCCAGAAGTTAAAGGGGGCAGACCCGTCATCCAGTACGTGTAGGCCTGTGGACACATACTGCTCAACCATGTTGGTGAAATGCTGCCTCCTGCTAAGACGTTCCATCTCAGCTGGTGGTGCTGGTTGTTGTGGCGTGCTGACAAAGCTTTTCCACATTTCAGCCATGCTAACCCTGCCTTCTGAGGTGCTGCCGGTGCCCCGGCTGCGTTGGCGACCTCTTCCTCCTCCTCTGCCTTCGCCTTGTGCTTCCACCGTACGCCCGCTGTCAGGTGGGAATGCCACCAGCAGCGCGTCTACCAGCGTGCGCTTGTACTCGCGCATCTTACGATCCCGCTCCAGTGAGGGAATTAAGGACGGTACATTGTCCTTGTAACGGGGATCCAGCAGGGTGGCCACCCAGTAATCAGCACCAGTTAAAATGTGGGCAACTCGGCGGTCATTGCGGAAACACTGCAGCATGTAATCGCTCATGTGTGCCAGGCTGCCCAGAGGCAAAGAAAAGCTGTCCTCTGTGGGAGGTGTATCGTCTGTGACCTCTGTATCCCCCCAGCCACGCACCAGTGATGGCCAAGAGCTGGTTTGGGTGCCACCCTGCTGTGAAAATGGCTCCTCCTCCTCCTCCTCCTCCTCCTCCATCTCCTCCTCCACCTCGTCATCCTCCAGAACTGTGCCCTTTCTGCCGGACAATTGTGTACCTGGCGTTTGTTGGTGCAGGAACCCACCCTCGTAGCCACTTGTGAAAGACTGCCCTGAAAGCCTTTGAAATAATCCCGCTTCCTCCTCCTCCTCCTCATCCTCCTGTGCCACATCCTCTTCCATCATCGCCCGAAGCGTTTTTTCAAGGAGGCATAGAACTGGGATAGTAACGCTAAGAACGGCGTCATTGGCACTGGACATGTTGGTGGAGTACTCGAAACAGCGCAACAAGGCACACAGGTCTCGCATGGAGGCCCAGTTATTGGTGGTGAAGTGGTGCTGTTCCGCAGAGCGACTCACGCGTGATTGCTGCAGCTGAAACTCCACTATCGCCTGCTGCTGCTCGCACAGTCTGGTCAGCATGTGCAAGGTGGAGTTCCACCTTGTGGGCACGTCACATATGAGGCGGTGAGCGGGAAGGCCGAAGTTACGATGCAGCGCTGACAGGCGAGCAGCAGCAGGGTGAGAACGCCGAAAGTGCGCACACACAGCCCGCACTTTCTGCAGCAGCTCTGGCATATTGGGGTAATTTTTAAGGAACCTCTGGACCACCAAGTTCAGCACATGCGCCAGGCAAGGGATGTGCGTCAAACCGGCTAGGCCCAGAGCTGCTATGAGATTTTGCCCATTATCGCACACCACCAGGCCGGGCTTGAGGCTCACTGACAGCAACCACTCATTGGTCTGTTGTTCCATGTCCCTCCACAACTCCTGCGCGGTGTGGGGGTTTTTCCCCCAAACAGGAAAGTTTTAAAACTGCCTGCTGTCGTTTACCCCTGGCTGTGCTGAAGTTGGTGGTGAAGGTGTTACGCTGACTGGATGAGGAGGCGGTAGAGGATGAGGAAGCGGAGTAAGAGGAGTTAGCAACAGGAGGCAAACTGAAGCGCCCTGCAATCCTCGGTGGTGGAAGGACATGCGCCAAACTGCTATCTGCCTCAGGCCCAGCCGCCACTGCATTTACCCAGTGTGCTGTTAGGGAGATATAACGTCCCTGATCGTGCTTACTGGTCCACGCATCCGTAGTTAGGTGGACCTTGCCACAGATGGCGTTGCGCAGTGCACACCTGATTTTGTCCCCCACTTGGTTATGCAGGGAAGGGATGGCTCGCCTGGAAAAATAGTGGCGGCTGGGCACGACGTACTGTGGGACAGCCAATGCCATAAGGCTTTTAAAACTCTGCGTCTCCACCAGACGGAATGACAGCATTTCAAAGGCCAGGAGTTTTGAAATGCTGGCATTCAGGGCCAGGGATCGCGGGTGGCTAGGGGGGTACTTCCTCTTCCGCTCCAATGTTTGGGAGATAGAGAGTTGAACGCTTCCGAGGGACATTGTGGAGATGGTTGGTGACCCAGGTGGTAGTGTTGCTGGCAGATCCTCTGTTTGCGGGGTGGCAGGTGCCACTGTCACTACAGAGGTGGATGAAGAGGCCGAGACTGCAGCAGAAGAGGAAGCAGGAGGAGCCAGAGACCTTTCTTGGTTTTTGAGGTGTCTACTCCACTGCAGCTCGTGCTTTGCACTTAGATGCCTGGTCATGCAGGTTGTGCTCAGGTTGAGAACGTTTATGCCTCGCTTCAGCCTCTGATTGCACAGCCTGCAAACCACTCGTGTCTTGTCATCAGCACATTGTGTGAAGAACTGCCACGCTAGGGAACTCCTTGGACCTGGCTTTGGTGTGCTCGGTCCCTTGCTGCGTTGGGCAGTAGCAGACATACTGTCTAGCTGACAGACGCTCCGCTTTTGCACCCTGCTCCCTCTTCTGCTGTGCTGGTGGCTCTGTGCGACCACCGCCTCTTCCTCCAAACTACACTGGTCACCTGCATAACGTTCATTCCATGTGGGGTCGAGGACCTCATCGTCCTCCACATCATCTTCCACCCAGTCTTCACCCCTGCCCTCCTTGTCTGTCTGCACAATTGCGAAAGCAGCAGCAGTTGGCACCTGTGTTTCGTCATCATCCGAGACGTACTGCAATGGTCCTCCCATGTACTCATCATGAAACATAAGTGGTTGGGCATCGGTGCACTCAATCTCTTCCACTTCTGGGGCAGGGCTAGGTGGATGGCCCTGGGAAACCCTGCTAACAGAGTCATCGAAAAGCAGAAGAGACTGCTGCATGATTTGGGGCTCAGACTGCTTGGCTGATTTGCAAGGGGGTGAGGTGAAAGACTGATGGACATGGGTTTCAGGTGCCAACTCTGTTCTTTCATCAGAAGAGTGGGTGGGAGACAATGTGAAGGAACCCGAGGCACTGTCAGCAACCCAATCTACTATCGCCTGTACTTGTCCTGGCCTAAACATTCGTACAGCCTCATTAGGCGCGACAAAATACCGCCGCAGGCTCGGTCGCCTACTCGCACCTGAGGAAGGTGTTTCACTTGTGCGTGTATCTGGCACAGATCCACCACGTCCTCTCCCTGCAACAGGAGCTCCACCAGCAGCACCACGACCGGGGCCACCACGTCCCTTTGACCTTCTCCTCATATTTTCCAAATTTAGGATCTTGCCCTAAATGAGTGTTTTTGGAAGAGCAGAACACACCCACAGTACGTAACCGCTGAATCGCACAGCTACAGAACTGCAGAAAATGCTATTCAAAAAAAATGTTGTTTTTTTAGTATAGCACAGTAGGAGAAAACTATATAGAAATTGTTTATTTCACACACCTCCAAATATGTATAACACACTGCAAACTATTTTTGTGCCCCTAAACGGCGTTTTTTGGAAGAGCAGAACACACCCACAGTACGTAACCGCTGAATCGCACAGCTACAGAACTGCAGAAAATGCTATTCAAAAAAAATGTTTTTTTTTTAGTATAGCACAGTAGGAGAAAACTATATAGAAATTGTTTATTTCACACACCTCCAAATATGTATAACACACTGCAAACTATTTTTTGTGCCCCTAAACAGCGTTTTTTGGAAGAGCAGAACACACCCACAGTACGTAACCGCTGAATCGCACAGCTACAGAACTGCAGAAAATGCTATTAAAAAAAATGTTGTTTTTTTAGTATAGCACAGTAGGAGAAAACTATATAGAAATTGTTTATTTCACACACCTCCAAATATGTATAACACACTGCAAACTATTTTTTGTGCCCCTAAACTGCGTTTTTTGGAAGAGCAGAACACACCCACAGTACGTAACCGCTGAATCGCACAGCTACAGAACTGCAGAAAATGCTATTCAAAAAAAATGTTGTTTTTTTAGTATAGCACAGTAGGAGAAAACTATATAGAAATTGTTTATTTCACACACCTCCAAATATGTATAACACACTGCAAACTATTTTTTGTGCCCCTAAATGGCGTTTTTTGGAAGAGCAGAACACACCCACAGTACGTAACCGCTGAATCGCACAGCTACAGAACTGCAGAAAATGCTATTAAAAAATTTTTGTTTTTTTAGTATAGCACAGTAGGAGAAAACTATATAGAAATTGTTTATTTCACACACCTCCAAATATGTATAACACACTGCAAACTATTTTTTGTGCCCCTAAACTGCGTTTTTTGGAAGAGCAGAACACACCCACAGTACGTAACCGCTGAATCGCACAGCTACAGAACTGCAGAAAATGCTATTCAAAAAAAAAATTGTTTTTTTAGTATAGCACAGGAGGAGAAAACTATATAGAAATTGTTTATTTCACACACCTCCAAATATGTATAACACACTGCAAACTATTTTTTGTGCCCCTAAACGGCGTTTTTTGGAAGAGGAGAACACACCCACAGTACGTATCCGCTGAATCGCACAGCTACAGAACTGCAGAAAATGCTATTCAAAAATTTTTTTGTTTTTTTAGTATAGCACAGTAGGAGAAAACTATATAGAAATTGTTTATTTCACACACCTCCAAATATGTATAACACACTGCAAAAAATTTTTGTGCCCCTAAACGGCGTTTTTTGGAAGAGCAGAACACACCCATAGTACGTAACTGCTGAATCGCACAGCTACAGAACTGCAGAAAATGCTATTCAAAAAAAATGTTTTTTTAGTATAGCACAGTAGGAGAAAACTATATAGAAATTGTTTATTTCACACACCTCCAAATATGTATAACACACTGCAAACTATTTTGTGTGCCCCTAAATGGCGTTTTTTGGAAGAGCAGAACACACCCACAGTACGTAACTGCTGAATCGCACAGCTACAGAACTGCAGAAAATGCTATTAAAAAAAAAATGTTTTTTTTTTAGTATAGCACAGTAGGAGAAAACTATATAGAAATTGTTTATTTCACACACCTCCAAATATGTATAACACACTGCAAACTATTTTTTGTGCCCCATAACGGCGTTTTTTGGAAGAGCAGAACACACCCACAGTACGTAACCGCTGAATCGCACAGCTACAGAACTGCAGAAAATGCTATTCAAAAAAAAATTTGTTTTTTTAGTATAGCACAGTAGGAGAAAACTATATAGAAATTGTTTATTTCACACACCTCCAAATATGTATAACACACTGCAAACTATTTTTTGTGCCCCTAAACGGCGTTTTTTGGAAGAGCAGAACACACCCACAGTATGTAACCGCTGAATCGCACAGCTACAGAACTGCAGAAAATGCTATTCAAAAAAAAATTTGTTTTTTTAGTATAGCACAGTAGGAGAAAACTATATAGAAATTGCTTATTTCACACACCTCCAAATATGTATAACACACTGCAAACTATTTTTTGTGCCCCTAAACGGCGTTTTTTGGAAGAGCAGAACACACCCATAGTACGTAACCGCTGAATCGCACAGCTACAGAACTGCAGAAAATGCTATTCAAAAAAAATGTTGTTTTTTTAGTATAGCACAGTAGGAGAAAACTATATAGAAATTGTTTATTTCACACACCTCCAAATATGTATAACACACTGCAAACTATTTTTTGTGCCCCTAAACGGTGTTTTTTGGAAGAGCAGAACACACCCACAGTACGTAACCGCTGAATCGCACAGCTACAGAACTGCAGAAAATGCTATTCAAAAAAAATTTTGTTTTTTTAGTATAGCACAGTAGGAGAAAACTATATAGAAATTGTTTATTTCACACACCTCCAAATATGTATAACACACTGCAAACTATTTTTTGTGCCCCTAAACGGCGTTTTTTGGAAGAGCAGAACACACCCATAGTACGTAACCGCTGAATCGCACAGCTACAGAACTGCAGAAAATGCTATTCAAAAAAAATGTTGTTTTTTTAGTATAGCACAGTAGGAGAAGACTATATAGAAATTGTTTATTTCACACACCTCCAAATATGTATAACACACTGCAAACTATTTTTGTGCCCCTGAATGGCTCTTTTTGCAAGCGTACATTAAAGTGCAAATTTTTTTTTATTTATTTTTTTGCCCTAAACGGGTCTTTTTTTGCACGAGCAAAATAAAATGCTTTTTTTTTTTTGCCCTATGGGTCTTTTGGAAAAAAGCACAATAAAGTGCCTTTTTTTTCCCCCTAAAAGTTAGATTTTCTCTGACACTGGGCTCATGGCAGTGTAAAAAGACTGCACTGCAACACAAACAGATAAACCTATGCAGATCGCTGATTTTAATCTCTGAATCTGGACTCCTATATAATATTCTCTCTCCCTGAAAGCACCAACACAGGAACCTGGTCCTACACTACACTATCTCTCTATCTTTTCCCTCAGATTGTAGAATCAGGACTACCTCATCTATTTTTCTATCTCTCCCTAAAAGCAGCAGCAGCAGACTAGATCCTCTCCCTATCTATTCTGAAGCAGAGTGACATGTGTGCTGTGTGCCTCTAGCTTATATAGAAGCTAGGTCACATGTTGCACTGACCAATCACAGCCATGCCATTAGTAGGCATGGCTATGATGGCCTCTAAGGGAACACCAGCTAATCAAAAGGTGATTGGCTGGCCCCTGAAGCATTTCTAAATGCGTAATTAGATTGCCGAACCCGAACCCGGACTTTTGGGCAAAGTCCGGGTTCGGGTTTGGGAAAAAGCTAAAGTTCGGTACGGACCCGAACTTTACAGTTCGGGTTTGCTCAACACTAAAGGTCACCTGATGTCCGTGTGGTGTTTTTCAAAGTATTTTCTTGTGTTCATTCACTTTGTGCATTCGTTAAAGGGCATATGCTGTTGTACACTCACTGTTGGTCCCTTGTGTGGTGTGTTTTGCCTGTGTTACTCTGTAACTTTTGTGAGTAGATCTACTTTTAATAAATCATGTGGTTTTAGCATACTACTCTATGGTTCTTTTTTTTTCCTCCTACCCATTATTACTTGGAGGCGCTGGCTTTGGATAACCAGTGAAGGACAGTGGAAGCAGTGGAGGCTGTGGTATCCTGAGTGAGGCCCCCCAGTTGGATGATTTCTGCGGTGTTGATCTCTTATGTGGAGAGCATTACTGTTTGGTAAGGGAACTGGCACACTTGTCTGTGCGGTGATTTGTGATTCTTACATATGGACTTTCATCATTTTCAAGATTTCACATTTGGACTTTATATTTTTCTCCTTGAAGTTTTTCTTCTTTTTTTATACTTAAGGCCCCTTTCACACTGGGGCGTTTTTCATGCGGTTTAGCGCTAATAATAGCGCTGTTATACCGCATGAAAAAATCCTGCCCTGTGCCTTCAATGTGAAAGCCTGAAGGCTTTCACACTGAAGCGGTGCACTAGCAGGACCGCTCCAAAAGTCCTGCTAGCCGCTTCTTTACAGCGGTAAAGGAGCGGTGTGTTCACCGCTCCTTTACCGCGGTCTCCCATTGAAATCAATGGGACAGCGCGGTAATACCGCCCGCAAACCGCGGCAATAGCCGCGGTTTGCGGGCGGTATAAACCCTTTTTCGGCCGCTAGCGGGGGTTAAATTAACCCCCCTAGCGACCGCATACCGCGGTAAGAACGACGGTATAGCAGCGCTGAAAATCGCGCTGCTATACCGCCACCGCACCTGCCCACCCCAGTGTGAAAGGGGCCTTAGTGAATTATTTGTTATGGGACTGTTATTTCACCATTTATTTGATGTACATTGTCCATTATGGTTTAACCACTTCAATACAGGGCCCTTTTACCCCCTTCCTGCCCAGGCCAATTTTCAGCTTTCAGCACTGTCGCACTTTGAATGAAAATTGCGCGGTCATGTGACACTATAGCCATATGTAATTTTTCATCTTTTCCCCCCCACAAATAGACCTTTCTTTTGGTGGTATTTTCTCACCACTGACTTGTTTATTTTTTGCGCTACAAATAAAAAATTAAAATTTTGGAGAAAAAAAAGTGTTTCTGTTATAAAATGTTGTAAGAAAGTTTTCTCTGATGAGCACTGATGGGGCAGCACTGATGGCGGGCACTGATGAGGTGGCACTGATGAGGTGGCACTAATGAGGTGGCACTAATGAGGTGGCACAGATGATGAGGCCCTAATATGCAGCACTGATGGGCACTGATAGGCGGCACTGATATGCAGCACTGATGGGCACTGAAAGGTGGCAATTATGGGCACTAATGGGCACTGATGGGTAGCACTGATGGGCAATGATGGGCACTGATAGGCGGCAATTATGGGCACTGATGGGCACTGATGGGTGGCACTGATGGGCAATGATGGGCACTGAAATGCAGCACTGACTGGCATTACTGATGGGCACAGATTTACATCACTTTACTCCCATTGTGGGGCCCTTTATTGCTGGGCCCTTTAATGTGGTCCCACAGCAGGACCCTTTCATGTGTTCTGCAGCGGGACCCCTTCCTGCATAGTTTCCAACCTTTAAAAAAAAACAAACAGGGGCACTTTTTTTTTATGTGTTCAGTCAGCCATTGTAGGCGGAGAACTTTCTTAATTAGGGGTGGGCCGTTTAAAATGGCTGTGGCTCTACAAGAGCCATCTAATGTCACACCCCTTTGCACATCTCTACACCCCCCAGAATGCCTCCGTACCCCTCAGCATGCATCTATACCCCCTGCATATCTCTGTACCTCCCAAATAACCCCTGTACCCCTAGCACACATCCATACCCCCAACACACTACTGTACCCCTTTGCACATTGCTGCACCTCCTACACACACCTCTGCACCTCCCAGCATCCTCCGTATCCCCAGCACACCTCTGCACCTCCTAGAATCCTCTTTAATCCCTTAGTAGGCCTCCATACCCCCAGCAAGCCTTTGTAACCCCCAGCACATCTCCACACCCCCCCCCAAACACACACACACACACACATACACACACCTCTGCACCTCCCAGCATCCTCTGTATTCCCAGGCACACCTCAAAACCCCCCAGCACATTTCTGCATCCCCCACACCTCAGTACTCACCCCTCCCCACACACACACACACACCTCTGCAGCTCCTAGCATCCTCTTTATCCCTGCAGCACACCATTGTACACTGCAGCAAGCAAACTTGGCACTCTGCACACCCCTAAAGCCTCTTTCACATCAGCTGGATCTGACCCCCCACCCCAAATGTGTATGGAGACAAGGGCCTCTTCCCAACAACCCTGGGTTGTGATTGTGGGGGTCTGAGGGCAGGGGGCTTATCAGAATCCGTAAGCCCCCTTTAACAAGGGGGCCCCAGATCCTGCCCCCCACCTATGTGAATAAGTATGGGGTACATTGTACCCCCACCCATTCACCCAAAAAGTGTCAAAAATAAATAAAAACAGTACACAGGCTTTTGACAATTCCTTTATTAAATAAATTGAAAAAAAAAAGAAAAAACAATGTTCCCCAATGTAGATCCATTGCCTTCAAAGCCCGACTTAGTGGTTCTCCCTCTTCTTAGTTCTGTCTTAGTGTGTCTACATTCTGAATTGGGGAGCAATAGGGACACTCTTAACTGCTTGCTGACCTCCATATCACACACAGCGGGAGCCCAACGGCAGGTACAGTGGACTTGATGTCCGCCAGCACCCACCATTGTTTAGTACACAGGCAGAATGGCAATCTCCCTATGTAAACAAAGCAAATAGATGTTCTGTCAATAGAGAAGGCATTGATCCTGTGTTCCTGCAAAGTTTGCAACTGGAGGACAATGCTTGTGTTTGTTCATGTTTTTAACTTTGGCTATTCTCTCAACCTTTAACCACCTTTAAACAGGTATTGATGGTATATACAGTAGATATAATAAGAAAGTTGTTAATAGATATGTAACATATTGTATCTTTGGCAATACAGTAAAACCTTGTATTGCAAGCATAATTTGTTCCAGAAACATGCTTGTAATCCAAAGCACTCGTATATCGAATTTCCCCATAAGAAAATTGGAAACTCAGATGATTTATTCCACAACCATTTATTCATAAGTTCAGCAGGAGCTACAGAGTATAAAAGAGAAGAGAAGCACCTCTAAGTGTAGCAATATTTTTACATTTAATCAGGGCCATCGGAACAGGACAGGCAAACCAAGCAACTGCTTGGGGCCCCCGAGCTGGCCTGAGGCGCCAGCCTAGGGTGCCTGCCTGCTGCCTGTCACTGTCCGTGATTTCCACCCTGGTGCATGATCGATTTGACCTAGGACCCCCCTAGCCTAGCTGGCACTGTCTATGCTGGTTGCTACGTGACTCCCGCTTGGCGTGTAGCAACCAGTGACGTCACGAGCGGAGCAGGAGAGAGGCAGAGTTGTGCCTATCACAGCGGAGGACTCGGAAGAACAAGGAAGATCATCTAGCTAGCTCCACCCACCTCCTCCCGGCTTCCACACCCTATATGTCCTCGAGTCCACTGTCCAGCCAGGCACTCAGGCAGCGGCATGCTTCTGCGCAGAACACAGAAACACGTGACAGAGAGACAGATTGCAGCCAGCCAGCTGTGTTAGTGTAACAGAGTATAAAGGCAAGTAAAATGCATTGCTCACTTACCATTGTCACCAACATGGGCCCCAGCAGAGTGGCCCCCCTCCCGTGATCGGCGGCCCCCCTCCTCCAGCGATTGGCATCCCCTCCTCCCGCAATCGGCGGCCCCTCCTCCCGCAATCAGCGTCCCCCCTCCCAATCTGCTTGGGGCCCCCAAATTCCTTCAAACGGCCCTGCATTTAATAAAGGTACAACATTTAGCAACTCTCATGGTTGATAATTAAAAGAGGCACATCTAAGGATGTAGGCATCCGGGGTAAACTGTCCACATAGATTGTCCTCCGCACCGCTGGCTCTCACTGCTGTCAGTCTGCAATTATGATCGGGAAGACTACCATGCAGTAGAGCGATCTGAAAGTGAGGCTTGAAGCACTCGTTGAGCGCAGCGTGGAAGGGATGATGTTGATGGTGGTGCGGAGGATGGTCTGTGTGGACAGCTTTACCCCGGATGACAACACTCTCATAAAAATTATTCAACCCAATGAAGCAAATGTGGGCAATTGTCATTAGTTATTGTACTTGCATTAAAATTGCTGAAAGCCTTTATTGTATGGTGGGGTGCACTGATAGTTTATTGGTGCATCTCAGGAGCATAACTAGGATTTAAAAGACCTGGGGCACCTTTGGGCACTTTACACTTTACACAAAGCAGATTTGTGGCTTCTTGTGCCCCGTAAATTGGGCTTCTTATAACCATAAAATTAGCTTTGATTTCTGTGCCAAAAGCGATTATCACAAAGGTACATACAGTAATGCTCGAAATTGTTGGCACCCCAGAAATTTTTCCAGACACACAATGCAAAGACTAAGTGAACTTCTCTCCTTTTTTATCTTCTTTCAGGTGTGATTTTTATATTGCCCACACCTGTTACTTGCCCCAGGTGAGTTTAAAGGGGCATCACATGCTTGAAACAATCTTATTTATCCACAATTTTTAAAGGGTGCCAAGAATTTTGAGCAGCCCATTTTTGAAGTTTTGTGTGACATTATGTCCAATTTGCTTTTTTTCCTCCCTTTTTTTGATTTGTTCCAATACACACAAAGGGAATAAACATGTGTATAGCAAAACATGTGTTACTGCAATACTTTTCTGTGAGAAATACTTGATTTTCTGGAAAAATTTCTGGGGTGCCAACAATTTCGAGCATGACTGTATAAACCTCAGTACAATATATATATATTTTTTAATTATACTCTTCCATTATATATGATACATTTGTCTGAGCCTACCTTAAAGAAGATCTTAATTACAATAGTCAAGGAATATTGTGTACAGTATAATGTATAAAGAGCAGAAGTATGTAATGTACAATATACACTGAGCAAAATTATAAAACGCAACAATTTTGTGTTTGCGCCTATTTATCATGAGCTAAACTCAAAGATCAGGGAACAAAAAACAGGGTTGACACGATTCGTTGATTCGATTCGTTGATTAAACCCATATTCATATTCATCATATTCACTAAGCTAAGTGACAATTAAAAAAAAAAAGCCTTAGGTTTTTATCCCGGACATTCTGTTTTAGTAGAATGCATTGTTTATCTGGGGCCTTGACATTTTAACCCCATCCAAAGGATTCTCTTACCTCATTAAATTGTTTTCTGCAGTGTAGCATGTATGCAGGACAAGCTTTATATTTTACCTTCAGTGCATGATGTGATATCTTCATCATTTTATTGCTATTTTTAAAATTTATTTAGACTTTTTTTTAAGTAATTTAGACTCATTTTTAAGAGAGTTATTTTTGTATGTAACTTCACTTCCTGCAAAACAGACTTTCTATGCTGTAATCTTAGATCCCTTTCCCTGGCATTTACATTCAAAGCCTTTCCTTGTTGTGTGGACCAACGTTATGCTATTTGCATATCAATAGTAACGGCTTGGTCAAGTCTATTGATATTATCTTTGGAGGTATTGCCATTGGAATGACACCTTTTTCTGTTTGAAAAGATGGCCAACACTCCTTTATTGTTTTATTGCGACTTGATTAATGGGTTGTTGTTTATATTCTGACCATATTTCTTTGATTTCAATGATTTGGACTTTCTGGATACAAGGAAAAAAACGATGTATTAACTCAATGATATTTTCATATAAGTTTTTAAGATGATTCACTACAATCCACATTTGGTTTTTGATCTGGAACAGCCATTATATATTAAGAGGCTACCTTTGTGTCCATTTCTGCTTTTGCCCATGTAGTAGTCTGTCCATAACCAGTTTGACTATAAATAAGTGGATTCTCATTCTTCTGCTTAGTTCTACATGCTGCTTTTAAACCTATGTCAAAGTAATGTAATAATTTTACCAATTCATGCACTTTTTATTGTAATGCACTTTTCCTTCTTTACCATTGTCTGGTAAAGAAAACCACATGGGGAAATTCAACTGTTAACAGTAAAACATTTATCTGGTAACCAGAGTTGATAAGTCCTAGTAATTTATATATTTGCAAGACTTTGGCTGTGTGAAATGTTATGTGCAGTCCTAGCCTTAGTTAACCAATATTGTAAGTAGGGATGAGCCGAACACCCCCCAGTTCAGTTCGCACCAGAACTTGCGAACAGGCAATAAATTTGTTCGAACATCAGAACACCGTTAAAGTCTATGGGACTCGAACATGAAAAATCTAAAGTGCTAATTTTAAAGGCTTATATGCAAGTTATTGTCCTAAAAAGGGTTTGGGGACCCAGGGGACATGTATCAATGCAAAAAAAGTTTTAAAAACGGCCGATTTTTTGGGAGCAGTGATTTTAATAATGCTTAAAGTGAAACAATAAAAGTGAAATATTCCTTTAAATTTCATACCTGGGGGGTGTGTATAGTATGTCTGTAAAGCAGCTCGTGTTTCCCGTGTTTAGAACTGTCCCTGCACAAAGTGTAATTTATGAAGGAAAAAAGGTCATTTAGAAGCACTCGCGGCTATAATGAAATGTCGGCTCCCGCAATACAGAGAAAAGTCATTGATAAAAAAAAAATAATGCCCCAAATTCAATTACCAGGCCCTTCAGGTCTGGTATGGATATTAAGGGGAACCCTGCGTCAAATTAAAAAAAAAATGACATGGGGTTCCCCCAAATATCCATACCAGACCCTTCAGGTTTGGTATGGATTTTAAGGGGAATTCCACACCAATTTTTTTTTAAATGGCGTGGAGTTCCCCCCAAATATCCATACCAGACCCTTTATGTGAGCATGCAACCTGGCAGGCCGCATAAAAGAGGAGGGACGAGAGAGCGCCCCCCCTCCTGAACCGTACCAGGCCACATGCCCCCTCAAAGCACCATGTCTCCATGTTGATGGGGACAAGGGCCTCATCCCCACAACCCTTGCCTGGTGGTTGTGGGGGTCTGCGGGCGGGGGCTTATCGGAATCTGGAAGACCCCTTTAACAAAGGGGACCCCCAGATCCCGCCTCCCCATGTGAATTGGTAAGGGGGTACATTGTACCCCTACCATTTCACAAAGAAAGTGTAAAAAATTGTAAAAAAACACAGACACAGTTGGGAAAGTCCTTTATTAAAAAATAAAAAAAATTAAAAAAAAACATTCCAGCGATGTAATCCAGTCTGTCCAGCGTTGTTCTCTATGTCCCGCGGTGATCCTATGTCCAGCGCTGCAGTCTCCTCCAGTCTCCACTCCACACGAAACCCCCATGACGTATGAGGGGGCGGGGTCACCCATCACATCATAGGGTAAGCCCCAGCTTACCCCGATTGCCGGGGAATAGCCAATGATGTAAGCGGGACCCCGCCTACGTCATTGGCTATTCCCCGGCAAGCGGGGAAAGACGGGACTTACCCTAAGATCTGACGGGTGACCCCGCCCCCTCGTATGTCAGACCCCACCTACGTCATTGGCTATTCCCCGGCAAGCGGGGAAACCCGGGCTTTCCCAGTGATGTGCGGGTGACCCCGCCCCCCTCTGATGTAACGCAGGTTTCCTGTTGAATCAGAGGGGGGCGGGGTCACCTACACATCACTCGGCAAACCCACTTGCCGGGAATAGCCAATGATGTAGGCAGGGTCTGACGTACGAGGGGGCGGGGTCACCCATCGGATCATAGGGTAAGCCCCGTCTTTCCCCGCTTGCCAGGGAATAGCCAATGACGTAGGCAGGGTCCCGCCTACGTCATTGGCTATTCCCCGGCAAACAGGGAAAGCTGGGCCTTACCCTATGATGTGACGGGTGACCCCGTCCCTTCGTACGTCATGGGGGTTTTGTGTGGAGTGGAGACTGGAGGAGACTGCAGCGCTGGACATCGGATCACTGCGGGACATAGAGAACAACGCTGGACAGACTGGATTACATCGCTGGGGTCCAGACCCCAAAGCATCCTCCCCATGTTGAGGGCATGTGGCCTGGTACGGTTCAGGAGGGGGGGGCGCTCTCTCGTCTCTCCATCTTTTTCTGTGGCCTGCCAGGTTGCATGCTCAGATAAAGGGTCTGGTATGGATATTTGGGGGGAGCCCCACATCATTTTTTTTATTTGACGCAGGGTTCCCCTTAATATCCATACCAGACCTGAAGGGCCTGGTAATTGAATTTGGGGGGACCCCCACGCATTTTTTTTTTTATCAATGACTTTCAATGACTGTTCTCTGTATTGCCAGGAGACGACAATTCATTATAGCGGTGAGTGCTTTTAAATGACTTTTTGTCCTTCAGAAATGACACTTTGTGCAGAGACAGTTCTAAATATGGGAACACGCGCTGCTTTACAGGCATACTATACACACCCCCTAGGTACGAAATTTAAAGTAATATTTCACTGCAGTTTTTAAAACTTTTTTTTGCATTGATACATGTTCCCTGGGGCAGGACCCGGGTCCCCAAACACTTTTTATGACAATAACTTGCATATAAGCCTTTAAAATTAGCACTTTAGATTTCTCCCATAGACTTTTACAGGGTGTTCTGCGGCAGTGGCGTCACTAGGGTTGGTGTCACCCGGTGCGAAAAAAAATGGTGTCACCCCCCAACAACTACAGACTCCACTCCCACAGTATAGATCCCCTCCCTCAGTACAAACCCGCTCCACTAAGTACAGACTCCCCGCCATCAATAGAGACCCGCCTCCCTCAGTATGAACCTCCCCCTCAGTACAGACACCCCCACCTCAGTGCAGACACCCCTCAGTTACAGACACCCCCCTCAGTACAGACACCCCCTCAGTAACAGACACCCCCTCAGTTACAGACACCCCCTCAGTTACAGACCCCCCCCTCAGTACCAGACCCCCCCTCAGCACCAGACCCCCCCTCAGCACCAGACCCCCCCGTCAGTACCAGACACCTCCCTCAGTACCAGACACCTCCCTCAGTACCAGACACCCCCCTCAGTAACAGACACCCCCTCAGTTACAGGCCCCCCTCAGTTACAGACCCCCCCCTCAGTTACAGACCCCCCCTCAGTTACAGACCCCCCCCCTCAGTACCAGACCCCCCCTCAGCACCAGACCCCCCTCAGCACCAGAACCCCCCGTCAGTACCAGACACCTCCCTCAGTACCAGACACCTCCCTCAGTACCAGACACCTCCCTCAGTACCAGACCCCCCCTCAGCACCAGACCCCCCCGTCAGTACCAGACACCTCCCTCAGTACCAGACACCCCCCTCAGTAACAGACACCCCCCTCAGTAACAGACACCCCCTCAGTTACAGACCCCCCCTCAGTTACAGACCCCCCCTCAGTTACAGACCCCCCCCCTCAGTACCAGACCCCCCTCAGTACCAGACCCCCCCTCAGCACCAGACCCCCCTCAGCACCAGACCCCCCCGTCAGTACCAGACACCTCCCTCAGTACCAGACACCTCCCTCAGTACCAGACACCCCCCTCAGTACAGACACCCCCCTCAGTACAGACACCCCCCTCAGTTACAGCCCCCCCCTGGTGAAAACCCCAGCAGTACAGACACCCCCTGCCCCCATCAGTAAAGATGCCCCCCTTACCTTACAGACCTCAGAACAGAGCGGCAGATACACACAGCGGTGTGTCCCTCGAGCGCGGGCTCCTCCTCCTTCTCTGTGGATGTAAACAGAGAGGAGGCAGAGGGGGCGGAGGGGGCGGCGGCTTCCTTCCGCTCCACTGAGGGACACAGCCGCAGCGTGAGCCTAAGGCACAGGGCAGCAGGCGGGCGATGTCAGTGTGGTGCCGCTGCGCTACCCACGGGTGTCACCCTCTGGTGGGTGTCACCCGGGTGCGGCCCGCCCCCCCCGCACCTGGCTAGCAACGCTAGTGTTCTGCGGCTTTTTGAATTTGCCGCAAACACCCCAAATTGTTCGCTGTTCGGTGACCGGGTGAACAGGCAATGTTCGAGTCAAACATGAGTTTGACTTGAACTCGAAGCTCATCCCTAATTGAAAGCAACAAATAACACATTTTATAATCATTAGCTGTGCTCAATATAGGTATGTCTATTATCAATCTCTAGTGATTTCATCTGATATGGAAAAATGCATGACTCCTTAATCACCACCCATGGTACTTTCTTACAAATCCAAACTCACTTTGTAAATTTATTTTCTGATAAATTGCATTCCATATATTCCCTAGTAACCCTGTGGGACGGTCTCAAGTCAACTTTACAAGGTCATTCAAATTTCCTCTTGAAAGATAAAAAAAATCTTTTAGCCTCTGCAGAAAGAAGTTTCCTACAAACACAAGATAAATATGCTACATACTTTAGCTGGACCTTCTTCTCATGGCCAAGATCCTGCAATGGTCCAAGCACAAATATTTGTGTGTTAATAAGCAAGGCTATATGCTGCAGCTAGATTGAAATTTTCCCCAAAATCCGCTGCCTTAAATAACTTGTGTTCTATATCTGTTAATCTAACCTCTGACCCACTCAAATTAGTCACTATGCTCTGGGCTGCTGGCAGTCACTGCATCCCTAGCAACTGCTGCTGTCACACACATATATATATATATATATATATATATATATATATATATATATATATATATCATATAAATTAATGACAATATTCCCTTCCACCACAGGTTGCAACAATGGATGATCCTAATTACATTAAATGCTCGGGTAAGGTAATGCAATGTAATTTAATTTAAACTTTTAGCAAACTTGTGTAAAAGTTGCTGATTTGCTAATTTGTGCCCTCATTAACCTGACTTAATGTCACACAATCAATTTGCGCAAACCGTTTTTTCCCCCTGCATTCTTTGCAATGTAGCATTGTAATACAGCTCTCTTTGCTAATTAATATTTTGGAGTAAATATATGGGGTGGGCTAATTATGTAAATGTCACATTTACCTATTTATTCCCAATAAATATATGGAAATAAAAATATATGTATCCAAATATGCTAGCAAATTAAGTTTGGGTAGACTACAATACCTAGAACTCTGGGACTCAAAGGTATTTAGGGAGAAAAATGTCTAGGAAATCAAGTGATTACTATACTATCAATAAGCTCAAAATTGGCAACTAGGTTAAATGAATTTGTAAATATATTACAATGACTATACGAGTAAATACATTGTACATTAACACATCTAGTGCAAGTATGGTGTTATTTTACCTCTCTGTAATATGCCTGGTCATATTCAGTGCTTTTATGTCCCAGGAAAAAAAGAGAGCATGTGGTCTGGCAACATTATAGTGACCAGTTGGTTACCGTATATACTCGAGTATAAGCCGACTCAAATATAAGCAGAGGCACCTAATTTTACCACAAAAAAATGGGAAAACTTATTGACTCGAGTATAAGCCTAGGGTGTCCATCTGCATGCCTCACTGTGCCTCACTTTGCCTCACTGTGTCCATGTGCATGCCTCACTGTGTCCATGCCTCACTGTGCCCATGCCTCACTGTGACTAGACTGACGTTTAACATGGGAGTCTATGGCCGGTACCGGGTCCCCAAATATCACTGGAGAAATTACCGTTTAACATTGGAGTCTATGGAAAGGGGTGCCCGGCTTTGAAAAATCGGTGCTCCCCGTCCATAGGTCCCCCAGACACCAAACTTTGCACACTTGTAGAGGAATAGTTGGGCTACATTTGTGCCAAGGTTGGGGTCCAGGGATGGCCGGGATCAGGCGCACAAAGTTGAAGTCGGAAACAGACTCGAGTATAAGCCGAGGGGGGCATTTTCAGCACAAAAAATTTGCTGAAAAAAATTGGCTTATACTCGAGTATATACGGTACTTTGCCTAACAAATGTACATGGGGCACAGCCTGATTGGACGATCTACAGTGAATTAGGTTGCTGTTGTTACAAGAAAAAAAAAAAACAATGGCCAGGCCTTTAACCTCCTTGGCGGTATGATTCTGTCAGATTTTAGGTGCTGAAAGCGGTACCATTATTCTGCATAGGAATTTGGTGTTTTATATTGCAGGCCTGTAATTCTTAGGAATAACTCACTTAAATCTGTCCAAACCAGAGTCTAGTAGACATCCCGGGTATGATAAAGTTCAAAAAACAAAATTATACATTATAATAAAATAAATAACTATAAAATAATTATAACAAATAATAATATAATAATAATAAAAGTGTTTTTCAGTGTTTGATGAGGAATTTCCCCACAAATCACTATCACTTAATTCTGCGAGTGATTCTAATTTATTATCGCTGTTTTTTAGCGGGTCTAAAACCACTTTTGACATAAAGGGACACTTTTTGGTTGCTATGGACAATCTCCAGTTTCCAGGCAGAAAAAAATAGTTTTTATTATATAAAAGTGCATGCAGGACACTGGGCAGACCACTAGGGACAATGGGGGTGTGTAATTATTACATACAGTACTGTAATCTGTAAGATTACAGTGTACTGTATGTGTACTGTATGTGTAACTTTTTTGAATTTGGCGCCGATCTCCGTCCCCGTGCGTCGTAACGTCGCAGGGAACGGAGCTCGGCGGCATTCGGCAGTGTGTGAATCGAGCGAGATGACGGCTCGATCACACAGCGGAGAGGCATCGCAGGATCCAGGGGACAAGGTAAGTAACTCCTGCCTGGATCACTGCGACGCAGCCCGAGTCTGGCTCGGGGTTACCGCTTTTGGTGCTGAAATTTCACCCCGAGCCAGACTCGGGAATACCGCCAGGGAGGTTAAAGTACAAGTAGAAAGAGTCCCAATACAATAACACAATTGGGATTCTTGGAGTTGTATAATATGTGGGTGGAAACACACAATTAATAATTTAAATATATTTCCACATATTAGATTATCTAATGAAGATATTAAGCAAGATAGATTTATATTGTGACATTGATTATGCGTTGTTTGCTAAAATAAAGTATATGGAGGATGAAAAAGAAAAAGCAGGGGATACTATAAAAGGGGTATGTTTTGCACAAACCACCTTTTACCATTATAAAACAAATAAGAAGAATGTTTTCATTTTACCTGTCAAATGTGTCAAAAAGCCTTTTATCTGTAGGGGGAATTTTACTTTACTCCTAAATTAGGAATCTCCCTTAACTTAATGTTCAAACAAATTATGTCAGTCTTACCCCTGCCACAGTTTTTTTTTAAATAGTAATATAAGAAATGCATATTTTCCCAAAACTGGCTATTTTTTGGCAACCTTTTAGATTATCTCTTTCTCTCTCTTTTCCTCTCATTTCTAGGATAAATCAAAACATTTTGATTAAATACCATTTCTTTCAGAAATATGAGATGAAGTTTAGTTGGTAGCCATGGGCAACATCTCTATTTTTGTTACTGTATTATTTTCCTGTTTGTAAATTTTTTTTTGTATGTTCTTTTATTAAATACTATATAACTAATCTCAGCATTTTTCCAATAAAACTCAAACATTTTTAATTTTGGTTATGGTGTGCAACTTGGACTAATAGCTTATTTACATGGTTGCATAATAAGAGTGGAAATATCATAAGAGAAAAGCCAATATGAATTAATTCTGATATATGCAGTTTAACCTTCCTAGCAGTATTCCCGAGTGTGGCTCGGGGTGAATTTTCACTACCAAAAGCGGTAACCCCAAGTCACACTTGAGATTGCATCGCAGGATCCAGACAAAGTTACTTACCTTGTCCCCAGGATCCTGCGATGTACTCCATGGGCTGTGTCCACCGCCCGATGTAGTGTGTGCTGGGCTCTGTTCCCTGCGAGCGTCACGAGGCATAGGGGCGGAGACCTGTGGCAAATTGAAAAAGTGTAAAAAACATAACATAAGATTACAATACTGTATCAAATCATTTCACATCCCTAGCTTTGTCCCTAGCGCTTTGTCCGGTGCCCTGCATGCACTTTTATATTATATATGCCATTCTTTCTGCCTGGAAACTTGAGAATGTCCATGGCATCCAAAAAGTGTCCCTCTATGTCAAAAGTGTTTTTTGACCAGAAAACAGCGATAGTAAATTAGAATCACTTGCAGAATTGATCGATAGTGATTTGTGGGGGAATTTGTCATCAGACACTGAAAGTGACGACAGCGACAATTCTGCGACTGAGCAAATTTCTGTGTTTTTGATTTCATTACATTATTGAATACATTTTATTATTATTATATTATTATTTTTGATAATTACTTTAGTTATTTATTATATTATAATTTATGATTTTGCATTTTAAACTTTATCATACCCCCGGGATGTCTACTAGACTCTGGTTTGGAAAGATTTAAGTGAGTTATTTTTAAGAATTACAGGCCTGCAATATAAAACACCAAATTTCTATGCAAAACAATGTACTGATTTGAGATGCAAAAATCTGACATAATCATACTGCCAGGGAGGTTAATAGATATAAAGTTTATATTTATAACATTGACATTAAATTGTTACAATGTCTAGTTGTAATAGCATATTTTCCTCAAACTAAGTTTATTTACATGGGATATATATTTTGCCAATGAGCAGTATATAGTATGTGTAATGTAATTTTACAACCACCATAATAATTTGCGCTACTATGAAAATGTTCAAAATGAGAAAAATTATGATAACACTTACTTAATGCAAATTATCTACTGAATCCTGTTAAAATACAATTATATTATCTTGATGTAATCTAGTTCTCTTTAAAATTTTCATCAGTCACAAGTGTCTCCGTGGCATTATTAACCTCATACATCAAGTAGTTTTTAGTCTGAAAATAATTAAAATACCCATTGCAATAATTCAGTCATTCCTTTGGGGAATAGATTTGACCACACAAAATAGAAAAAATAGATCTCAGTGTTTTTTTTCACATTTTTAAATGGAGATGAAATTATCTATTATTCTATTTTAAAATTATGTATATGTCAAAAGTCTTTATCATTATGTGTTCAAAATAATTATTCTATGTAGTTATACTTCTCAATTCTGTATGGTATCCTTTGCCCTTACCTATGTCTTGATCCAGCACTTTTTCCCCTCAGTACAAGCTGCTCAGCTTCAAGCCAATTTCAAGTGGCATGCCTTGTAACCAATCAATGCTTAACCTCTGCTAGTGTACCTGTTGCATGTTGTTTGAGCAACATGTCAGTTCCCTAGCTTCTGGACCCCCTGTTTCTCCTAAAATGTGTATACAGTTACCAAGGATTCCATTGTTTCTACCAGTATTGTTTTTTTCAGTGTGTTCTTTGGACTCCTCTGTGCTCCTGGTGTGGTGATGTGTTTTTATTCCATAAGACTCCTTTCATGCCCGTACACTGTCACTCTAAAGCAGTGGTTCTCAACTCCTGTCCTCAGGACCCACTAACAGGCCAGATTTTAAGTATTACCTTGGTGAGATGCAGACTAGAATACTGCAATCCCTGAGCAGCAAATTATATCACCTGTGATGCATTTCAGTTATCTTGCAAACCTGGCCTGTTGGTGGGCCCTGAGGACTGGAGTTGAGAACCACTGCTCTAAAGCCTCAGACACATGATCGTATTTCCATCGGACAAATCGCTGGATTTTTTTCTGAAGGGAGTTGGCCGTGAACTTGTTCTGCATACAGACGGCTGAACTTTTTCAGCTAACATACACAAAACGACGTGTTTTTTCTGTTATTTAGCACCACCCTTAGGGCAACTTCTGCTAATGTTATCTTATGGTTAGCATTGGTTCGGAAGCATGCGTGTTTGTACTTTGGATTTTAGTCCGACGGACTTGTGTACACATGATCGGATAATCCGACGGAACACATTTGTTGTCGGACAATTTAAGAGCATGGCTATCCAATATTTGTTGTCGGAAATTCCAACAACAATTGTTTGATGGAGCATACAGACAGTCGGATTATCCAACAAAACCCTTCCATCACACAATTGTTGTTGGAATATCCGATCGTGTGAACAGGCCTTTAGAAACTCCCTGCATTCCAAAATTGTATGTAGAACTTTTTTCTAGAGAGCTACACCAGTGTGCTTGTCTGAGCTTTCTGGATCATTACACATGTGTATTCTCTGTAAGTTTCTTTTTTTCTGATATTGTGTCCTGTGTTCTCCTGTTGAGTCTGTTACCTTATGTGCACCAGTCTGCTTTGTGAATCTGTGAGCCAGTGAATCCAGAACCCTGGTGATTAAAGAGACTTTTATGCTTGCTCTTGAGCTCTCAGCTCCCCTGTGCTGTAAGAGACATTTCAGTTTCATTTTGATTAGTTTTTCGGACAACAATTTAATTGTAATTATTTATATATATTTTTTATTTTTTTTATTGAGTTTTCTTACAGAACAGCACAGTACAACAAATAACACATAGCCAGGTAGGCAACATACCTGCCCCGACTGTGGCCACGCAGGGCCAAACCTTTGTGAAATAACATAGTTCAACATAACCCCCCTTCCCCTCCACCTGCCCCCTTCCCCCCACCCCCTAACCCAACCAACTGCCAGCCTCTGAAAATCACATAAACATGCACCTTGCGCCTAAAATGGTTATATTTTGTCCTCCTACAACAACTATCTACAATCCTCAGTAAGCTAATATTACTCTTGGAAACCCCAGGGGGGAGACAATGGTCAGTTGTAAATCAGCAGAGCCACATGCATTAAAAAAAAACTCCACCCAACCTCTTATACATATTTGTTCTATTAGCTCAAAGTTGCCGATGAGTCAAGCCATGCCTGCCAAACTCTTTTAAACTTTTTCTTACAGCCTCTTGCCCTGTATGTAGCCTTATAAAGATGTATCACTGAATTGACCAATCCCTTTCAGAATGATAGCGTGGGAGCATTGGATTTCTTCTACTTCAATAAAATATCCTTTCTGCCATAAAATAACCCAATATTCAGCAATGTGCGGTGCGCCAAAGATGGGACTACCTCCTCCACCAACCCTATGAGGCAAACCCTAGAAGTCAGAGGGACCGGAATGCCAAGCACCTCCGACAGGCAATCCGTTACCCCGGACCACAAATTTTCAATTTGTGAGCATGTCCGGAAAATATGTTCCGAATCTGCTGGGGAATGTGTGCACCTCCAGCATTGACTGCTAGAGGATGGATAGATACGGGACAGCCTGGCTGGGGTAAAGTAAATATGATGCAGAAATTTGAACTGTATTAGATGGTCCCTAGCGGAGACCAAATGTTTAAAAGGGTGATCCCACATATCCTCCCAATCCTCCCCTTGTATGTCAGGAATTTCCCTCTCCCACCGCTCTCTACATCTAGACACCCCCTGGGGAGTTTTTTTTAATAAGGATTTGTAAACAGTAGACAGGGGTTTGGCCAGGTCCTCATCCTTCAAGAGGGTCTCTAGTGCTTAGGGAAGGAACTCAACTCTTCGGCCACTGAACTGCGCCTGAAAAGCGTGGTGCAGCTGCAGATAGCGAAAGAAGATGGAGTTTGGCCTTCAGCTGATCAAAGGTAATAATATCCCCCTCTCTAGTGATATCCTCCAACACCTTAACACCCCCACAGGCCCATATCATGGGATCCGGGAGGGAGAAGAAGTTTTGTAAATTAGGGTTCATCCACAGTGGGGCAGAGGGCGTGACTCCCAGATAGGCAGGTGACATCAGGGTGGTGGTGGCCTCCCATGCCCAAATGGTGGCTTTCATCAAAACCATTAAGGGTAGACTGGACTTTGGGCCCCTGTAGAGGGCCAGTCACAGGCTTTTGTAGGACCCCAAGTGTGCCGCTTCCAGAACCCTGGCAGAGTCTCCGTCATCCACCAGCAGCCAGCACCTGGCAAACACCATCTGGCCTGCCAGATAATACTTTTGCCAGTCCGGAAGTGCCATCCCCCCTGCCCCCACGGCTCCCGAAGGACTTTAATATTAATACGAGGCGACTGTGGGGACCAGAGAAAGGATCCTATTATACCGTTTAGTGTGTTAAAGAAAGCTTTGGGGACCCACATGGGAGAGTGACGCAGAAAGTACAATATTACAGGTAAAAATTTCATTTTAATTAGGCTAACTCTCCCCAGTAAAGAGAGGGGCAGTTTTTTCCAAACCTGAGTTCTTTGTTTCAGTCTAGTCACAAGCGGGAGGAGGTTTAGAGTCATGTAGTCCCGAATATTCAGTTATTTTGACACCTAGATAAGTAATAGAGGAAACCCACTGCAGCGGCAACACGTCATCCCTCAGTGCCTGTTCCTCAGGACCCAGTGTCAGAAAAGATGACTTGCCCCAGTTCACGCGCAGGCCCGAAAAGGAGGCAAACATGTCTAGGACCAGTAAGGCAGCTCTGAGAGATGGCCCTGGATCCCTAAGGAACAGGAGCAAGTCATCGGCATAAAGTGCCACACATTCTTTTTTTTTTCCAAAACATTTTATTAAAGTGAATTGCGATACTAAATATGGCAACAAGACAGAGATCCAAAAATACACAATTCACACTTTTCGTCGTGTTATCATATGGCTTTAAAAAAAAGCAAAACACAGAAAACCTAATTGAAAGGATCCTAGGTAAGGAGTAAACAAAGATACTGACCCATAATACTGTAAGCAGGTGTATCTTATTCGATAGAAAAGAACAAAAACTGGATGGATCAACTAAATAATGGACCCTAAACGTATGCAAGATGCCACACATTCTTTAATTGATCCAACCTGAATTACCCCTACCTCTCTGGACTGTCTAAAGCCCCGTACACACGATCGGATAACCTATGGATTTTCGTCCGATGGATTTGTCCATCGGAAATCCGATGAAACTGTTTTTCATCAGTCTTGGCCACACACCATCAGTCAAAAAACCGACCGTTCCAAACGCGGTGACGTAAAACACTCCCATGAGCCGAGAAAAATTAAGTTTAATGCTTCTGAGCATGCGTCGACTTGATTCTGAGCATGCGTGGGTTTTTTAACCGATGGACTTGCCCATAGACGATCGGAAATTCCCATCGGTTTTTTATCCATCGGAAAATTTTAAAACAAGTTCTATTTTTTACAACCGATGGAAAAAAGACCGATGGGTACCATACACGATCGGTTGGTCTGATGAAAACCATCCATCGGACGGTTTTCATCAGTCAAACCGATTGTGTGTACGGGGCTTTAGTGCCCTGGCGATGGGTTCCATGATCAATGCAAAGAGGAACCGTGAAAGTGGACACCCTTGTCTGGTACCCCTACCTATTGTAAAAAATTCAGAAACTGTTATGCCTAGCCGGATTGCCGTCCGAGGATTATTATACAATAGCGTGATCCATAGACGGAATCCAGGACCAAACCCCATCGCCTCTAATACCTTGTGCATGTACCGCCAGTCAACAGAATCAAAGGCCTTTTCTATGTCTATGGAGACAATTACCTTGGCCGGAGATTCAGCAGTGTCCAACTGGAGATGTGTAAATAACCTCCTCAGATTTGTGTCTGTTGACATGCCGGGCATGAAGCCCGTCTGGTCAATGTCCACCATAGTCGAAATAACCCTGGTCAACCTTGACGCCAGCACCTTAGTAAGGATCTTCAGATCCATATTAAGTTACGCAATAGGGCAATACGAAGAACACTCCAGTGGGTCCTTGCCCGGTTTCAGGAGTACCATGTAGGCCTCCATCATTGATGCCGGCAAGGATCCCCATTCCCAGCAATGTGTAAAGAGCATGTTTAACCTGGGGGCCAATTGGGACATATACACCCTGTAGAAATCCGCAGGGAATCCATCCGGTCCCATCGCTTTCTGTGGGGGGAAGGCAAGCATGGCTGCCTCAATTTCCAATACAGAAATAGGGTCATCTAATAATGCAGCATCCGTGTCCGACACTCTCGGCATGGAAAGGCTCAGTAACAACTCATCTAATTCCAAAGGGTCATAGGAAGGGATGGGAGACTACAATGACGAGTAATATTGTACAAATTCTTCCAGAATATCTGTTGGATCAGTAACCAGGGTCCCCCCCACTCCACACCACAGGGATACTAACTGGTGTCTTTTGTTCAGCAGCGAGGTTGGCTAACAGCTTACCATTCTTGTCCCCCTCAGCGAAAACAGTTTCTGCCTTCTGTCTTACCTCAGTGTGGGCTAGGTTTGTAAAATGTAATGCAACTGAGCGTCTAGCTTCTAGTAAGGACACATAGCTGGCCTCTGAGGGAGAGTCTGCATAAATTTTAGCACTCTCTCGCTCATTTGCCATGAGAAGCTCACTCTCCTGATTATGGTCCTTCCTGCCTGATTTTATGGCAGAAATACACTCCCCTCTCGCTACTGCCTTAAAAGCATCCCACACCAGAGAGGGCTCGGCCGAGCCTTCGTTAGTTGCCCAGTAGGTGTCCATGGATTTTTGAATGTGAGTAGTCACCTGATCTTCCAGCAACCAACCTAGTGATAGTCTCCAACACCCCTTTTTACCCCCTGAAGGGAAGGCTTGGGTGATCACAAGCGGGTTGTGATCCGATGCACCCCCAGGCAAATAGTCGGACTCATATACATGTTGTAGGACGGAAGCATTGCCAAACGCCAAATCTATCCTAGCTGAGGATTTGTGAGTGGAAGATAAATGAGAGTACGACGTGACACCTGGATGGACACCCAGGAGCAGAGGTCCACCGAGGCTGGCCTAGCAGCATTGGAGGAGTCCAGCACCGGGTCTAATATAGCATTATAATCCCCCATGAGAACCATTGGGAGATGGAGATAAGGAGCCAATGTTACCATCAAATCATATAGCAATTTTACCTGGAAAGGAGGGGGCAAGTATATATTTATCAGCAGGATTTTATGAGGGTACGTCTAAGAGGACCGACACATATCGACCTTCCAGGTCTGTAAACACCTGATGGATTGTACACGGAATTGCCTTACTTATCAGGATAGAGACCCCTCTAGCGTAAGTAGAATAAGTAGAATGAACCGCCCTCTGAATCCAGTGTTTACGTAACGACAATATTTTACTACCCTCCAGGTGAGTTTCCTGGAGGAGGACGATATGTGGTTTAACCTGCTTGAGGTATTGGAATACCACGCCCTGTTGAATTTGTTGTTCAAACCCCTGACATTCCAGAACAGTATCTTAAGTAGGGATGAGCCGAACACCCCCCGGTTCGGTTTGCACCAGAACCTGCGAACAGACCTAAAGTTCGCGAAAACGTTATAACCCTATTAAATACAATGGACTCGAACGTTTGAAATCAAAAGTGCCAATTATCAAGGCTAATATGCAAGTTATTGTCCTAAAAAGGGTTTGGGGACCGAGTCCTGCCCCAGGGGACATGTATCAATCAAAAAAAAAGTTTTAAAAACAGCCGTTTTTTCGGGAGCAGTGATTTTAATAATGCTTAAAGTGAAACAATAAAAGTGAAATATTCCTTAAAATTTCGTACCTGGGGGGGGGGGGTGTATAGTATGCCTGTAAAGCAGCGCTTGTTTCCCGTGCTTAGAACGGTGCCTGCACAAAGTGTAATTTCTGAAGGAAAAAAAGTCATTTAAAAGCACTCGCGGCTATAATGAATTGTCAGCTCCCAGCAATACAGAGAAAAGTCATTGATAAAAAAAAATGCGTGGGGGTCCCCCCAAATTCCAATACCAGGCCCTTCAGGTCTGGTATGGATATTAAGGAGAACTCTGCATCAAATAAAAAAAAAATGACATGGGGTTCCCCCAAAATATCAATATAAAGGGTCTGGTATGGATTTTAAGGGGAACTCCAAGCCAAATAAAAAAAAATGGCGTGGAGTTCCCCCCAAAAATCGATATGAGACCCTTTATCCAAGCACGCAACCTGGCAGGCCGCAGGAAAAGAGGGGGGCGATAGAGCGCCCCCCTCTTGAACTGTACCAGGCCACATGCACTCAACATGGGGAGGATGCTTTGGGGGTCTGTGACCCCTCAAATCACCATGTACCCATGTTGATGGGGACAAGGGCCTCATCCCCACAACGGATGAGCGGACCTGATGGGGAACGTGAGAAGGTCTATTCATTTATTACACTGTGGAGGAATCAAATCACGTTCCCCATCAGGTCCACTCAGCCAATGACGTAGGCGGGGTCTGACGTACGAGGGGGATCACCCGTCAGATCATATGGGTAAGCCTCGGCTTTCCCCGCTTGCGGGGAATAGCCAATGACATAGGCGGGATCCCGCCTACGTCATTGGCTATTCCCTGGAAATCAGGGAAAGCTGGGGCTTACCCTATGATGTGAAGGGTGACCCCGCCCCCTTGTACGTCATGGGGGTTTCGTGTGGAGTGGAGACTGGAGGAGACTGCAGCGCTGGACATCGGATCACCACGGGACACTGGATTACATTGCTGGAATGGGTTTTTTATTTTTTTATTTTTAATAAAGGACTTTCCCAACTGTGTCTGTGTTTTTTTACAATTTTTTACACTTTTTTTGTGAAATGGTAGGGGTAAAATGTACCCCTTACCAATTCACATAGGGGGGTGGGATCTGGGGGTCCCCTTTGTTAAAGGGGTCTTCCATATTCTGATAAGCCCCCCACCCGCAGACCCCCACAACCACCGGGCAAGGGTTGTGGAGATGAGACCCCCAAAGCATCCTCTTATGTTGAGGGCATGTGGCCTGGTACGGTTCAGGAGGGGGGGCGCTCTCTCGTCCCCCCCTCTTTTCCTGCGGCCTGCCAGGTTGCGTGCTCGGATAAAGAGTCTGGTATAGATTTTTGGGGGGAACTTTTTTTTTCAATTTGGCGTGGAGTTCCCCTTAAAATCCATACCAGACCTGAAGGGTCTGGTATGGATATTTGGGGGGAACCCCACGTCATTTTTTTTTATTTGACGCAGGGTTCATCTTCTTTTTTTTTTTAACAAATTTTTATTGAAGTAATAAAAGACACTTGTACAGGTGAAAAGATAAGTACAATGGTACAAAAGTTCAAAAAAAAACAAAAAAAACTAGTAAGTAGAAAAGGGGGGGGAGGAGGGGGAGGGAGCTCCATAGACTATAGCGTGCTGTTCATTCCAAAACATGTATGGTCCCGAGAAGAAACAGTCCCGGAGGGCCCTCCGGTATGTAAAGACTGAGCAAAGTCTGCAAGAATTACAGCCCCTTAGGGATAGGTTCAACGTATGAGAAGGAAAGTAGGTCCAGAGCCGCTTGATCGGCTGTCGAGAGGGTTGTGGTGATGAAGGATTCCCATCTGTGGTAGAAGTGGGCTCTAGATCTGGGTTCTTTGAAGTCCGTAAGAAGTCTTTCTTCATAAAAGAGGTGGAGGCAGTCCTTTTCGAGTTGGGCGAGAGAAGGGCCTTGGGGAGAGATCCAGTGCCTGAGAATGAGTCTCCTGGCAACAAGCAAACATAGCAGGATCCAGTCTTTAGAGGAGGGGCGTTTGGTAGTCCCGGAAGGGTTCGAGGCAGCCGGAGACATAGACCAGGGCAGCAACAGAGGGTCCCAATATCCAAATATGAGAAGCAAAGGGTCTTTGGGGATTTTCAACAAAGTGGTTTTGAATATATAAGAAAGGACTTGATCCCAGAATGAGGAGATGAAGGAGCAGGACCAGAAGCGGTGGGAGAGAGAGGGTCTGGGTACCTTGCATAAAGGACAGGAGGCGCCATCTTTATTGGAGTTGGGAGAGAGAAATGGGATGTAAGCCCGGTGTGCTATCTTGAGTTGAGTTTCTCTCCAGATTTCGTTGGGTGTCAGTCGAAGGGTCTTTCGCAAACCAGATAGGATTTTTTCGGTTATGTCCGGATCTGGGAAATCCCTAGCCCAGTTAGCCATAGAGGAGGTGGATAAGGACGGGGAAGATTCTTGCAGGAGAGGTTTGTAGATGTCCGAGATTTTATAACGTCCACTGTGTAGTAGACGTTCAGCAAAGCTGTTTTCGAATCTCCGGAGAGTGTCTTTACAAGTGTTAGATAGGAAGCTAATACATTGGTTGTAATGAAATACGTGAGATGGGGGGAGAGAAAATGCCAAGGATATTGAGGAGAAGGGAAGTGGTTTTCCAGTGGTGCCATCGCACAACGAGGAGAAGTTTGACAGACCTTGATTCCGCCAGACCGAAAAGGCTTTATAATGGAGACCAGGGATGAAATTAGGATTGCCTTGGATTGGCAGATGTGGAGAGATAAAGGGAGATAGCTTCAGTGTTTTTCTGATTTCTCTCCACGCTATAGCAGTATCCCTGAGCAGGAGATTGTGTTGAGAAGAGGGGGGAACCGTTTTCCATCTGCAGTGTAGAAGGGCCACCAGAGAGTGCGGGTGGGCCATTTCGGATTCCAAGACGTAATTAGAGTATTGGGATGATTGAGCTATCCAATCTAAGCTAGTCCTGAACAGACATGCTAAATTATACAATCTAATATGAGGTAGACCGATGCCCCCGTCACTCCTAGGAAGGTGTAGTTTTTTAGAGGCTATCCGAGGTCTTTTGCCATGCCAGATGAACTGTGAAATTTTGGTATTAAGGAGTTTGATATCTTTATGCTTCAAAAGTAGAGGAATGGTTTGCAAAGGGTAAAGCAGTCTGGCAAAGCTAACCATTTTGACAAGGTGACACCTCCCCAGGAGCGAGAGGGGAAGATCCATCCAGTTTGACAGTTCTTGATAGAGTTTTGTAAAGAGGGGAGGATAATTGAGATGATAGATGGAGGAGGGTAATTTCCCAATCTGTATACCTAGATAGGTGATGTGTGAAGGTGCAACCTTAAACAGAGAGTGTTGCGTCCAAGGGCGTGTGGAGTGTGTCCCGATGGGGAGAATTTCGCTCTTGGAATAATTTATCCGGAGGCACCGTCGAAATTCATCGAAGGTGGTTTTAATGGTTAAAATGTCATCACTGGGGTTACCCGTGAATATGAGGACGTCGTCAGCGAAAAGTGAAGTGCGAAGTTCCGTTTTGCCTATTTTGATGCCTCGTAAAGGGGCTATCTCGGAAAGGTATCTAGATAAAGGTTCTAAGGCTAAATTGAACAGGAGGGGGGAGAGAGGGCAACCCTGTCTGGTCCCTTTATGGAGGCGGAAATCCTCTGAGAGGATTCCGGCTGCAACAAGTCTAGCGGAGGGCGCTGTATACATGGCATTGATAAGGTGGCAGAAGGGGCCTGAGAATCCCATTTTAGACAAAGTAAGGGAAAGCCAGTCGAAACTTACATTGTCAAAGGCTTTTTCAGCGTCTAACGTTACGATGGCATAATCTCCCTTTGGGTCTTGTTTGGCTCGTTCAAGGGCCAAGAGAACCTTTCGAATGTTCAGGGTGGCTGTCCGCCCTTTCACGAATCCTGACTGGGCCGGGTGAATGAGGTCCGGGAGGGTGACCGCTAGTCTGGAAGCCACAATCTTTGAGAGAATTTTGACATCCAGGTTGAGTAATGAAATAGGCCTATATGAGCCCGGTTCCAGAGGATCCTTGCCCTTTTTTGAAAGAAGTTTAATGATGGCCTGGTTGCCTGTCGGTAGATAGGGACCGCCCTCCCAGATGTTGGAATAGACCGAGTGGAGCATGGGTGCAGTGACATTTTGGAGGGTCTTGTAAAATTCACTTGTAAATCCGTCTGGGCCGGGGGCTTTAGAGGGGCGGAGAGCATGTATAGTGCCTTCTATTTCAGCGAGGGAGATAGGGGCATTCAGGGATTCTAGATGGGCACTGGATATACTTGGTAGATTCATTTTTTCAAGAAAGGCTTGGGCTATTTTATGGTCAATGGGATCGGGTGCATAAAGGGCTGTGTAATATTCGAGCATGGTTTTATTTATATGAGGTGGCGTAGAATGTGTAGTTCCCGTGCGGTCCCGCAGTGAGGTGATGTGCGTCGGGCGGTAGGCGCCCTTGCAGAGTCTGGATAGCAGTTTGCCTGCTTTATTCCCATATTTATGAAGGGAGGCATCCAGATGAGATTTTTTTGTAAGTTCCAGGGTGTCCGCCCAGGTGTCAAAAGCATTTTTAGCCGCAGACCACTCCGCCTTGTTAGCCGGAGAAGTCGAGGTGGCCAGAATGCGTTGTGCGAGGTGGAGTCTGTCGCTGGCCAATTAGAAATTCGAAAACGCGTTTCTTTTAAAGGAAGAGGCATATGAGATGATCCGACCCCTCATGTAAGCTTTTCCAGCATCCCAGAGAAGGTTCGGGTCCCCTTGCATGTGGGGCATTCGCTGAGGAGAACTCCGCCCAAGCTCGTTCCATGTATGCGCGAAAATCAGCATTATTGTGGAGGAAGGATGGGAAGCGCCAGATATTAGGGTGGGGGGGAAGATCTAGTTTGTCTAGGGTAAGGAGTATTGGGGCATGGTCTGAAATGGCTATGTCTCCGATCTCTGCGTCTGAGACAAGGGGAATGATATTATCGGTCCCAAAAAAATAGTCGATCCTGGTAAGGATCCCGTGAGGATTGGAGTAGAAGGTGAATTCTCTATCCACCGGGTGTGTTAAGTGCCAGATGTCTGTGAGATGGAGGGAGTCCATGGTTGAGGCAAATAGGGTGGGAGTTGGTGTAGCAGGTGCTGGAGTGGATCGTTTTGGGGAGGACCTATCTTCTGGGGGATGCATGAGATCATTAAAATCTCCCCCAACGAGATGAGGTAAGTGAGAAGTGTTGAGGAGCCAAGTGGAGAGCTGAGAGTAAAATGACTTTGTGGGACTATTGGGGGCGTATACATTGGAAATTACTAGTTCTTTTGTGCCAATTTTAACCCTGGAGGAGATGAAGCGTCCCTGGTCGTCTGCGTGTGTGGATAGAATAGTGTAAGGGAGGTTTTTGTTGGAAAGAAGGAGAACACCGGCCTTCCGTCCAACCGATTCTGACCCCAAGACCGCTCCAACCCAAAGTCTCTGCATACGACTGAAGTCAGATGCCGAAAGATGGGATTCCTGAATTAGTGCTATGTCTGCTTTTAGCCGTTTGAGATGGCGAAGGATCTTCATTCGCTTGTTAGGAGAACGGAGACCCCTCACATTCCAAGAGATTACCTTAAGATAGTGCGGATGATTAAAAGAAAACAAGAAATAACAAAACAACAAGTTAAAGTAAACATCTTAAAGAACTTCGCTTTTTTCCGCATGAGTTCGCTGCGCATGGTGGCTCACCAAACATGACCCTTCATGAAAAAGGAATGTCAGTTATGCTGCCTAAGTGCCCCAGGGACCTCGAGAAAGTGCGAGGGACCCCCGGATTGTAGTCATGGCTGGGAGCCTAAAAAGCCACACAGCGGAGTCAAGTGGGGGGAATTTCAATGCAAATGACCGTATGTAAAGTGCGACCTGTACGTATGCGCGCACGCATTACCATCCTGGTGGGGGGGGGGGGAACAAGAGGAAGAAAAAAAAAAAAGGAGAATGGTTTCAGGCGTCTCATACAGAACTAAGTAATAAGTAAATAAAATAGACTGGAGCGACACACATATTCAAAGCCTTTGTGTGGAAGATCATACGACCTGTGATGGCGAGTAAGGAAGTCCATGTCGGTGTATGGAAGATCGTCAACGGGAGTATTGGTAACGCTGATCCGGAGCAGAATGCTTGAAGCGTTTTGGAGAGTCCTTGCGAGGGCATGAGGAAGGAACTCGAACATGAGGAAGCAAAGCCCTGCTGCTACCAAATGCCGTTTTTTTCACAGAAACAGTGCAAAACAAGTTGTACTGAGTCCCTAATGCTCCCTCCAGGCATTTTATTTCCTACCACCAATGCTATATTTCTCTTGCCTATGTAGCACATTTATATAATTCAACTTACTAGAGAGTATTGTTGCTGAATATTAAACTACTATAATGCAAGGGTTGGGTATCAATCTAGGTCTTTCTATGCCAGTTCAGTTCATCCATTTACAAAAACATTTTGATGTTTTAGAATTCTGATACACTTGGTCTATATTCCTCAGGGTTACTGATAATGCAATCAATGCTAATATGAATTGGAATGTTGAAAGTGAATCTTCCTGAAATATGCTCTACAGATTTAAACTTGACCAATTTCTAAACCTTTCCCTGCCACTAGAACTTTCCCTGACAGATATTGTACCGGTCCCTACACTACCCACTTGCAAATGTGTGCGAAAAACTGGGGAGCAGGGACTTAAAAATACTTTGCTGCTCCAAGATGTCCACCAAGGGTCACCTGGATGCAGTGCGACCAATTGAAAAACTGTTTCCAGGAACCAGGATGATAACTAAAATCTAGTAGAACCATTTACCTTCAGAAGTCACCTAATTAGTAAATAGAGTCCACCTGTGTGTAATTTAATCTCTGTGTAAATACAGCTGTTCTGTGAAGCCCTCGGAGTTTTTTTAGAGAACCTTAGTGAACAAACAGCATCATGAAGGCCAAGGAACCCACCTTACAGGTCAGGGATAAAGGTGGAGAAGTTTAAAGCAGGGTTAGGTTTTAAAAAAAATATCCCAAGCTTTGAACATCTCACGGAGCACTGTTTAATCCATCATCCAAAAATTGAAAATGTATGGCACAACTGCAAGCCTACCAAGACATGGCCATCCATCTAAACTGACAGGCTGGGCAAGGAGAGTATTAATCAGAGTATTAATCAGAGAAGCAGCCAAGAAGCCCATGGTAACTCTGGATGAGCTGCAGAGATCCACAGCTCAGGTGGGAGAATCTGTCCACAGGACAACTATTAGTTGTGCACTCCACAAATCTGGTCTTTATGGAAGAGTGGCAAAAAATAATAATAATCTTGGAGTGCATAAACACTTGGTAAAACAATGAAAAACACAATTCATATAAACATATAATAAAAAAAATTATTATAGAAGAAATTAGCCCATAAAGTCCGCACAATGTAAGTGCTTCGTAATAGACATGTGCACTGCAATTTTCTTTTCATTCGTTTTTTTTTTTCTTTTTTTCGGGTCATTCGTTATTATTGAAGTTCCTTATTTATAATAAATTTGTAACTTCAGAAAAATGTGATTTAGTTATGTTCCATTAGTTTAGATGTGGTATACTTAAATGAGAAAATTAGTAAATTAAAAATGAGAAAATTAGTAAATTTTTTAATTCATAAATTCGGAAATTCATGAATTCGAAAATACAAAAATTAGAAAATCTGAAAATGTGAAAACCCCAAATAATAACTAATAACTAAATATTAAATCATAGGTATTGGAATTTAATTTCAAATTTGGCTGTTTATGAACGTAACGTGTACAAATTTATCAGAAGTTAGGAACTATCCGAAATAACGAATGCTGCATCTAAATGAATGGAATGTAACAAATTAATAATAATAATAATACGTTTTTATTATTATTGTTTATTATTATTATTAATTTGTTACTTTCCATTAGTTTAGATGCGCAATTCGTTTTTTTGGATAATTCCTAACTTTGGATAAATTTGTATTCGTTACGTTCACTAACAGCCAAATTTGAAAGGAAATTCCAATACCTATAATTTAATAGTTAGCAATAGCTATTATACAGTAAATAGTTAGTTAGTATTTCAAATTTTGGGGTTTTCAAATTTCCGTTCATATTTTTAGATTTTCGAATATTCAGATTTTTGAATTTAGGAATTTACCAATTTTGGGAAAAATTTGTTAAACAGGTTTTTGTTAATTTGTTAATTTGAATATTTCTGAATTAACAAATTTGTTGAATTTTGTCGAAAAACTAATTCGGGGTGAAACCAATTGCACATGTCTACTTCATAATAAGTGCTCAAAATTAATCCGCTCAAAAAAGATGATAGGGTGTAAAAGTGGCGATTTAGTAGCTAAAGGATTATAGGCTGGGATCAAGAGGTATAGTTTATGCACATTAGTGATGTGAGCGTTCGTGTAAGGAATGTATGTCGGAGTGTAAAGTGAGGAGAGGAGTGATGAGGGGGGGTAAAAGAAAAGAAAACAAGAAATAACAAAACAACAAGTTAAAGTAAACATCTTAAAGAACTTCGCTTTTTTCCGCATGAGTTCGCTGCGCATGGTGGCTCACCAAACATGACCCTTCATGAAAAAGGAATGTCAGTTATGCTGCCTAAGCGCCCCAGGGACCTCGAGAAAGTGCGAGGGACCCCCGGATTGTAGTCATGGCTGGGAGCCTAAAAAGCCACACAGCGGAGTCAAGTGGGGGGAATTTCAATGCAAATGACCGTATGTAAAGTGCGACCTGTACGTATGCGCGCACGCATTACCATCCTGGTGGGGGGGGGGGAACAAGAGGAAGAAAAAAAAAAAAAAAAAAAGGAGAATGGTTTCAGGCGTCTCATACAGAACTAAGTAATAAGTAAATAAAATAGACTGGAGCGACACACATATTCAAAGCCTTTGTGTGGAAGATCATACGACCTGTGATGGCGAGTAAGGAAGTCCATGTCGGTGTATGGAAGATCGTCAACGGGAGTATTGGTAACGCTGATCCGGAGCAGAATGCTTGAAGCGTTTTGGAGAGTCCTTGCGAGGGCTTCTCTGTTCCAGGGCTCGGGGGCTGGAATTAGACTTGGAAGGCGTGTGAGGGTTTGCATCACCCCTCAGGGAGCGGAGAAAAGATTCTGCTTCCATAGGATCCTGGAAAGAAAGTTGTTCCCCTTTAGGTGATTTGAGGCGAAGAGTTGCAGGGAAGGCCAGGGTAAATTTTATGTGTTGCTTGAAGAGCTCAGAGCATATTGGTTGAAAAGCTTTTCTTTTCTTGGTGACTTCAATCGAGTAGTCTGCAAAAATTAGGATTTTAACCCCGTCTATTTGGAGAGATGGGGACTGTCTGAATGTCTGAAGAATCAGAGATTTGTCGGCATAGTTGAGGTACTTGGCAATAATGGGACGGGGTGTTTTGCGTTTGGAGTTGAAGGACCCCAGTCTGTGTGCGCGTTCCACAGTGAACAGGCCTGAGAGGCCCAAGGCCTCAGGGATGCGTTTTGAGCAGAATTCTGCCGTAGCTGCCGAGGGTAGCGACTCGGGGACGCCTACAAATCGCAGGTTACTCCTTCTGGACCTATTTTCCAAATCTTCCAATTTTTGAATGATGTATCGGTTTGTTTTATCTTGCGACTGTTCTGTGGCCTGCGCCTGATAGAGTTCATCTTCGACCTCAGAGATGCGGTGTTCCATCTCATTGAGTCTGGTGGTGTGCTCAGTTATTTGAGCTTTAATTTGTATCATGCCTGCATTGACTGCCTTTTCCACCGAGGCAGATATCATGGGGGAGAGAAGAGCTGCTACAGCAGCAGCAATTCGGTGCATGCTATCCCCAGCATCCCCAGGGGGAGGGGAGCTGTAGATGTCCCCTGGTGTGGCTGGCTGGGTATGCAACATAGAGGGACCCCCAGAAGTATTGGCAGGGGGTGTAGTGACCTGCTGGGAGGGTTGGGTGCTCACCTCCATGTCGGCCGCCTGAGATTCCACCGTGGCGTGGGAGTAGGCCGAAGCCGGGGCCTCAATTTGCGGCCTGCCCGGCGGCGCCGATTCGGCTGCGTTCGACCGAGCGCCGGTTTTTTCGAGGAAGCAGTCCATCCGAGTGAGGGGGGGAGCCCGGGTGTGGAGGATGGCTGTGAGGAGCCGCTCAGGCTGGCTTTATAAGCCGGTTTCTGGGTCTGTTGCGGGAGCCGTGAGGAGGCGCAGTTACCTCATGCGGCGCCGGAACCGGAAGTCTAGGGTTCATCTTAATATCCATACCAGACCTGAAGGGCCTGGTAATTGAATTTGGGGGGACCCCCACACATTTTTTTTATTTTTTATTAATGACTTTTCTCTTTCTAAGCACGGGAAACAAGCGCTGCTTTACAGGCATACTATCCCCCCCCCCCCCAGGTACAAAATTTAAAGGAATATTTCACTTTTATTGTTTCACTTTAAGCATTATCAAAATCACTGCTCCCGAAAAAACAGCCATTTTTAAAACTTTTTTTTGCATTGATACATGTCCCCTGGGGCAGGACCCGGGTCCCCAAACACTTTTTATGACAATAACTTGCATATAAGCTTTTAAAATTAGCACTTTAGATTCCTCCCATAGACTTTTACAGGGTGTTCTGCGGCTTTTCGAATATCCCGCGAACACCCCAAATTGTTCGCTGTTCGGCGAACGGGCAAACAGGCAATGTTCGAGTCGAACATGAGTTCGACTCGAACTCGAAGCTCATCCCTAATCTTAAGTCTGCTATGCATTATAGAGGTTAAAAAAGCATGACAACCATATAAAAACAGTTAGTTGAGGAGAGATAGGTGGAAACACCCCGTAGGAGGACAAATACATTATTGATATCATTGGTGCACAACTAGCATATACCCCATGGCATTGGTCAAGAAAAAACACCCCTGCTGTTATAGCAGAAACTACTAAACTACCAAACATAAATAAAAAATTGTCCGGTATGCAGCTTGATCCCTGTAACAAACAAACCTGAAGGAGTTCAACCTTAAGTGTCGACAGTTCGGCATTGGGAGATGTAGAAAATTCCATGTCTGTCACATGAGACTCCATCGGCAGTCCATGATGGTAAGGTGCAGCTGACCGCTCACAACAACCTGGGTGCATTCAACCTGGTTAGCGGGAGACCGCGGTAAACAGAGGAGTCAAACATATTCTAGCGCACACTGCAAAGTACTAATCTTCTATCCACAGTACTTGCGCGTCTCTGCATAAATGTACCCTCAGTGGGATGGGAAAACGGTGACACTGTAGAAGCAGAGACTTAACGGCGCAGGATAGCAAGAGTATCAATGGGGCTACAGCATAAAATAAAAGAATAAAAGAAAACCCCCCCCCATAAAAATTCCGGAGTGCAAAGAAATTTGTGGTGCATCAAAAAAGGCAAGAAAAACAACAAAAAATGGGGGAAACAACAGATCAAAAAGGAAAAGAAAACCTTGTATGGGAGTATGCTGTCATGGGTTTTGATCCAACCAGTCGCAGGCATCTTGCGGTGTTTCAAAGAACTTCGCTGAGCCTTTATACTGCACACGGAGATGGCTGGGGTATAACATGCTATATTTCAATTCCTTCTCTCTGACCCTTCTCTTTACATCAGTGAAAGAGTGACATCTTCTCTGCGTCTCCGCCGAGAAATCCGTGAATAGCATGTGACGGGCATTTTCAAACTTTAACCCTTTATGCTTCCTTGCCTCCGCCAGCAGCATGTCACGGTCCCTATAATTAAGGAACCGGACCAGAAAAGGGGGCGCCTGATGGCCGAGCTTCAGTAGGCACTCTGTGCGCTCTTTCAGCAACATATGTGGGGGGGAGATCACCCAAAGCCAGTAAAGATTAGAAAAGCTGCTCAGCAAAAGTAATTGTGGCAACTAACAATTACATTTTAAGAGGTTTGGTTGTATACAAATCTCCAAATGGACATAGTAACGAATGAGAAAGAATAACAAAAAAAAATGTATAACAAAATTAACAAAGGTATATGTTTCATTTGTTTCATTTGGGTGACATCACATGATGCGATAATAGTTTGGATTGTTTGATAATTCAGATTCGGATAAAGAATGGATGCAAATTTTGTTCCATTCGATAATTTGGATACGCATGATGCCAGTCGATATAGTCCAATCCACTTATGCAATTTCTCTTGGTGGGTTGGACTAGCATCCAAAAATATTGAATCCTTATGCTTCAAATCCATCCAATATAATAATATATTGAATATAAAGCAATCATCCAGGAAAAGCTGCACAATTTTTCAAATCCAACTGGACCAATGAATATATGAAACAAATGCCGAAAACTAATCAGGTCAATTTAACGAATATGACAAAGTAAAGAATGGATGCATCTAAAAAAAAAATGGAAATTTCCAGCATGCACATGTCTACTTTGCGGTATTTGACTATCTAGTTGGGAGCATCCTCGCATTACCCCTTGCGGCTGCTCTGGTCGATACCAGGGGGTTGATTTACTAAAATTGGAGAGTGCAAAATCTGGTGCAGCTCTGCATAGAAATTAATCAGCTTCCACCTTTTTTATTAACGGTTAATTGAACAAGCTCACGTTAGAAGCTGATTGGCTACCATGCACAGCTGCACCAGATTTTGCACTCTCCAGTTTTAATAAATCTCCCTGTAGGCACTAGACTCTGCACCTCATGCATACTCTTGCCAAATGTGCCAACATACTGACCTTCTGGTTTCACACTGGGGTTTATTTTTAAAAGGCAAATAGACTGCACTTTGCAAAGTTGCTCCAGAGTTTAGTAAATGAGGTAAAGCTTCACTTTGTACCCAATCACGTGCATGGAAAAAAAAATATAATAATTTTTGCTTGTACATGATTGGATGATGGAAGTCAGCAGAGCTTTTGCTCATTTACTAAGCTCTGGAACAACTGCTCTTGCAGAATGAAACTGCCCTTTGCAAAGTGCACAGTCTATTTGCCTTCAGTAAATAAACCCCACTGTCCTTTGCAGGAGAGAAAACAGTATTTGGGGACCTATAGTGTAAGGATCTTCCTGCTTCTGCTTCATTGATTCTGTGCTTTGCACAGCTCTCCTACCGATTCATGAAAATTTCCCCACAAGTCATCAGATCGCTAGTGATCAGAGCTTCAACTCGAACATGAGGAAGCAAAGCCCTGCTGCTACCAAATGCCGTTTTTTTCACAGAAACAGTGCAAAACAAGTTGTACTGAGTCCCTAATGCTCCCTCCAGGCATTTGATTTCCTACCACCAATGCTATATTTCTCTTGCCTATGTAGCACATTTATATAATTCAACTTACTAGAGAGTATTGTTGCTGAATATTAAACTACTATAATGCAAGGGTTGGGTATCAATCTAGGTCTTTCTATGCCAGTTCAGTTCATCCATTTACAAAAACATTTTGATGTTTTAGAATTCTGATACACTTGGTCTATATTCCTCAGGGTTACTGATAATGCAATCAATGCTAATATGAATTGGAATGTTGAAAGTGAATCTTCCTGAAATATGCTCTACAGATTTAAACTTGACCATTTTCTAAACCTTTCCCTGCCACTAGAACTTTCCCTGACAGATATTGTACCGGTCCCTACACTACCCACTTGCAAATGTGTGCGAAAAACTGGGGAGCAGGGACTTAAAAATACTTTGCTGCTCCAAGATGTCCACCAAGGGTCACCTGGATGCAGTGCGACCAATTGAAAAACTGTTTCCAGGAACCAGGATGATAACTAAAATCTAGTAGAACCATTTACCTTCAGAAGTCACCTAATTAGTAAATAGAGTCCACCTGTGTGTAATTTAATCTCTGTGTAAATACAGCTGTTCTGTGAAGCCCTCAGAGTTTTTTTAGAGAACCTTAGTGAACAAACAGCATTATGAAGGCCAAGGAACCCACCTTACAGGTCAGGGATAAAGGTGGAGAAGTTTAAAGCAGGGTTAGGTTTTAAAAAAAAATATCCCAAGCTTTGAACATCTCACGGAGCACTGTTTAATCCATCATCCAAAAATTGAAAATGTATGGCACAACTGCAAGCCTACCAAGACATGGCCATCCATCTAAACTGACAGGCTGGGCAAGGAGAGTATTAATCAGAGTATTAATCAGAGAAGCAGCCAAGAAGCCCATGGTAACTCTGGATGAGCTGCAGAGATCCACAGCTCAGGTGGGAGAATCTGTCCACAGGACAACTATTAGTTGTGCACTCCACAAATCTGGTCTTTATGGAAGAGTGGCAAGAAGAAAGCCATTGTTGAATGAAAGCCATAAGAAGTCCCATTTGCAGTTTGCGAGAAGCCATGTGGGGGACACAGCAAACATGTGGATGAAGGTGCTCTGCTTAGATGAGGCCAAAATTTAAATCTTTGGCCTAAAAGCAAAACGCTATGTGTGGTGGAAAACTAACACGGCACATGGCCCTGAACACACTATCCACACTGTGAAACATGGCGGTGGCAGCATCATGTTGTGGGGATGTTTTTCTTTAGCAGGGACAGGGAAGCTGGACAGAGTTGATGGGAAGATGGATGGAGCCAAATTCAGGACAATCTTAGAAGAAAACCTAAAGTGCATATATTGTGAAAATATATAAGTATTCTGATGATACCACAAATATCACTTCATATTTGAAAATAATAATAATCTTGGAGTGCATAAACACTTGGTAAAACAATGAAAAACACAATTCATATAAACATATAATAAAAAAAATTATTATAGAAGAAATTAGCCCATAAAGTCTGCACAATGTAAGTGCTTCGTAATAGACATGTGCACTGCAATTTTCTTTTCATTCGTTTTTTTTTTTCTTTTTTTCGGGTCATTCGTTATTATTGAAGTTCCTTATTTATAATAAATTTGTAACTTCAGAAAAATGTGATTTAGTTATGTTCCATTAGTTTAGATGTGGTATACTTAAATGAGAAAATTAGTAAATTAAAAATGAGAAAATTAGTAAATTTTTTAATTCATAAATTCGGAAATTCATGAATTCGAAAATACAAAAATTAGAAAATCTGAAAATGTGAAAACCCCAAATAATAACTAATAACTAAATATTAAATCATAGGTATTGGAATTTAATTTCAAATTTGGCTGTTTATGAACGTAACGTGTACAAATTTATCAGAAGTTAGGAACTATCCGAAATAACGAATGTTGCATCTAAATGAATGGAATGTAACAAATTAATAATAATAATAATACGTTTTTATTATTATTGTTTATTATTATTATTAATTTGTTACTTTCCATTAGTTTAGATGCGCAATTCGTTTTTTTGGATAATTCCTAACTTTGGATAAATTTGTATTCGTTACGTTCACTAACAGCCAAATTTGAAAGGAAATTCCAATACCTATAATTTAATAGTTAGCAATAGCTATTATACAGTAAATAGTTAGTTAGTATTTCAAATTTTGGGGTTTTCAAATTTCCGTTCATATTTTTAGATTTTCGAATATTCAGATTTTTGAATTTAGGAATTTACCAATTTTGGGAAAAATTTGTTAAACAGGTTTTTGTTAATTTGTTAATTTGAATATTTCTGAATTAACAAATTTGTTGAATTTTGTCGAAAAACTAATTCGGGGTGAAACCAATTGCACATGTCTACTTCATAATAAGTGCTCAAAATTAATCCGCTCAAAAAAGATCCAGGATGTGTATCACCACAGGTTCTCCCCCCTGCAAGAATATTTTCACCTGGATAAGTGTGACCATTACAGCTAAGTAGGATCAGAAACAGCTTTCTAGCCTCACCATGGGCTATAACAAGACAACTAGAGAGCTCCTCTCCATTCCTCCACTCCTATAGGATAGCCCATTCATCCTATAGAAATCCCCCTGAGGAAGATACGTGACCCTGTATCAACACGTTTTGGGGGGGCACGGACAATCACGCTACCAGGAACTAGCGTGGAGCTAGTTATTTCCATGAGAAGTTCCGGCAGGGCTTGTGTAAATTGGAGAGGTGATTTTCAAACACGGATTTTATCTTTGCTGTTTAACCGCTTCAGCCCCAAAAGATTTTACCCCCCTTCCTGACCAGAGCACTTTTCACAATTTGGCACTGCGTCGCTTTAACTGACAATTGCGCGGTCCTGTGACGCTGTACCCAAACAAAATTTGTGTTCTTTTTTTCCCACAAATAGTGCTTTCTTTTGGTGGTATTTGATCACCTCTGTGTTTTTTTTTGCGCTATAAACAAAAGAACAGCGACAATTTTGAAAAAAAAAAAACACAATATCTTTTACTTTTTGCTATAAAAAAAAACTATTTTATTTTGAAAAAAACTATTTTTTTCCTCAGTTTTGGCCGATATGTATTCTTCTATATATTTTTGGTAAAAAAATCGCAATGAGCGTATATTGACTGGTTTGCGCAAAAGTTATAGTGTCTACAACATAGGGGATAGAATTATGGCATTTTTATTATTATTTATTATTTTACTAGAAATGGCTGCGATCTGCGATTTTTAATGGGATTGAGATATTATGGCGGACAGATCAGACGCTTTTGACACAATTTTGGGACCATTGACAATTTTACTGGCAGGGAAGGGGTTAACACTAGGGGGCGATCAAGGGGTTAACTGTGTTCCCTCTGCATGTTCTAACTGAAGGGGGATGGGACTTACTAGGGGAAATGACAGATACATTGTATGAACAGACGATCAGTCATTTCTCCCCTAAGAGAACCGGGATCTGTGTGTTTACACACACAGATCCCGGTTCTCGCTGTGTCACGAGCGATCGCGGGTGCCCGGCAGTTATCGCGCCCACTGGGCACTCGCATTTGCTCTGGGAGTGAGCAGCGTGCGCGTGCCTCCGGCGGCGCACGTTCGCCCCCTAGTGGCCACAGGGCGAAGCGACTTAACATAATGTAATTTCGTCCAGCCGAGCCATGCTGCCGCAGTAAAACTGCGGCGGCTGGTCGGCAAGTGGTTAAAGATTGGTGCGCTTATAGCACCAGAAAAAGGGAGTACCTTGTCATTACTTTGTATGCAAATAAATGCTTTTTAAATGATATAAGCACTATCAGTTTTTTTTTTCTCTACTATTACTTATTGGCAATCACTGGCCACTTGGGAGCAAGGAGTGGAGAGGAGCTCTGGAGTTGTCTTGTTATAGCCCATGGAGAGGCTAAAAAGTTGTTTCTGATGTTACTTAGCTGTAGTGGTCACACTGATCCAGGTGAGAATATTCCTGCAGGGGGGAGCACCTGTGGTGATACACATCCTGGATCTTTTTTGAGCACAGAGGAGTGGAATCATTTTGAGCACTTATTATGAAGCACTTACATTGCAGGGACTTTTGGACTAATTTCTTCTATATTCATTTTTTAATTATATATTTGTATGAATTGTGTTTTTTATTGTTTTACTAAGTTTTAAGTGTTTATGCACTGCATGATTATTATTGGTTTCACATATGAAGTGATATTTGTGGTATCATCAGAATACTTACAGTATATATTTTCACCCTATACTGTATGCACTTTAGTGTGTTTTGTTTTAAGCGCTGCACAGTTGATTGTTTAAATATATTGAAACACATGTAGGATTGTGATTAGTGTTAGCAGCTTTTTAGGCTTTTCATTACCACGTTATAGGAGTGGCACGTAGGTTTCCTTTTGATTTATTTAGAAGAAAACCTGTTAGAGTATGCAAAAGACTTGAGACTGGGGCAGAGGTTCACCTTCCAGCAGGACAACGACCAAAAACATACAGCCAGAGCTACAATGGAATGGTTTAGATCAGGGATCCTCAAACTACGGCCCTCCAGCTGTTGCGGAACTACAAATCCCATGAGGCATTGCAAAACTCTGACATTCACAGACATGACTAGGCATGATGGTAATTGTAGTTCCTGAACACCTGGAGGGCCGTAGTTTGAAGACCCCTGATTTAGATCAAAGCATATTCATGTGTTAAAATGGCCCAGTCAAAGTCCAGATCTAAATCTAATTGAGATGCTGTGGCAAGGCTTGAAAATTGCTGTTCACAGACACTCTCCATCCAATCTAACAGAGCTTGAGCTATTTTGCCAAGAAGAATGGACAAAAATTTCACTCTCTAGATGTGCAAATCTGGTAGACATACCCAAAAAGACTTGCAGCTGTAATTGCAGCAAAAGGTGGTTCTACAAAGTATTGACTCAGGGGGGCTGAATACAAATGCACGCCACACTTTTCACATATTTATTTGTAAAGAATTTGGAAAACCATTTAACGTTTTCCTGCCACTTCACAATTATGTGCCACTTTGTGTTGGTCTGTCAAATAAAATCCCAATAAAATACATTTATGTTTTTGGTTGTAACATGACAAAATGTGGAAAAAGGGGTATAAATACTTTTTCAAGGCACTGTATATCCCTTCCTGTCACCTGTCTTCAGACTGGACTAGAACAGATTACAAGGTTTGAAGGTTTGCATATGTTGTAGAATAGACCAAAAAGTAAATCTGTGTAGAAAGAAATAAGCTACAGTATCTCACAAAAGTGAGTACACCCTTCAAATTTTTGTAAATATTTTATTATATCTTATGTGACAACAAGAAATTACACATTGCTACAATGTAAAATAGTGAGTGTACAGCTTGTATAACAGTGTAAATTTGCTGTCCCCTCAAAATAACTCAACACAGAGATTAATGTCTAAACCACTGACAACAAAAGTGAGTACACCGCTAAGTGAAAATGTCCAAATTGGGCCCAAAGTGTCAATATTTTGTGTGGCCACCATTATTTTCCAGCACTGCCTTAACCCTCTTGGTCATGGAGTTCACCAGAGCTTCACAGGTTTCCACTGGAGTCCTCTTCCACTCCTCCATGACTATATCACAGAGCTGGTGGATGTTAGAGACCTTGCGCTCCTCCACATTCTGTTTGAGGATGCCCTACAGATGCTCAATAGGTTTTAGGTCTGGAGATATGCTTGGCCAGTCCATCACCTTTACACCTTGGAGGTGTATTTGGGGTCGTTATCATGTTGGAATAATGCCCTGCGGCCCAGTCTCCGAAGGTAGGGGATCATGCTCTGCTTCAGTATGTCACAGTACATGTTGGCATTCATGGTTCCCTCAATGAACTTTAGCTCCCCAGAACCGGAAGCACACATGCAGCCCCAGACCATGACACTCCCACAACCATGCTTGACTGTAGGCAAGACAAACTTGTCTTTGTACTCCTCACCTAGTTGCCACCACAAATGTTTCACACCATCTGAACCAAATAAGTTTATCTTGGTCTCATCAAACCACAGGACATGGTTCCAGTAGTCCATGTCCTTAGTCTGCTTGTCTTCAGCAAACTGTTTGCGGGCTTTCTTGTGCATCATCTTTAGAAGAGGCTTCCTTCTGGGATGACAGCCATGCAGACCAATTTGATACAGTGTGTGGCGTATGGTCTGAGCACTGATAGGCTGACCCCCCACTCCTTCAACCTCTGCAGCAATGCTGGCAGCACTCATATGTCTATTTCCCAAAGACAACCTCTGGATATGACGCTAAGAATGTGCACTCAACTTCTTCGGTCAACTATGGCGTGGCCTGTTCTGAGTGGAACCTGTCCTGTTAAACCGCTGTAAGGTCTTGGCCACTGTGCTGCAGCTCAGTTTCAGGGTCTTGGTGATTTTCTTATAGCCTATGCAATCTTTATGTAGAGAAAATGTTATTTTTTCATATCTTTAGAGAGTTCTTTGTCATGAAGTTCCATGTTGAACTTCCAGTGACCAGTATGAGAGAGTGAGAGCAATAACACCAAATTTAACATACCTGCTTCCCATTCACACCTAAGACCTCGTAACACTAATGAGTCACACGACACCAGGGAGGGAAAATGGCTAATTGGGCCAAATTTGGACATTTTCACTTAGGGTGTACTCACTTTTGTTCCTAGCAGTTTAGACATTAATGGATGTGTTGAGTTATTTTGAGGGGACAGCAAATTTACACTGTTATACAAGCTGTACACTCACTACTACATTGTAGCAAAGTGTTATTTCTTCAGTGTTGTCACATGAAAAGATATAATAAAATATTTACAAAAATGTTAGGGGTGTACTCACTGTTCTGTCTCAAGAACATATAGCTTAAACCTTCTTGTCCCATAAACTTCAAATATCACATTTCTTTGATCTCAACTTTATAAGAACAAGCCAGGTGAAACTACAAATAACAAAAATAAACCCTGAATAAGTACAATATCCCATACAATACAGCATACATTGCAGAAACAACGATACATAATACAAGATGAGATAGAGAAATTAAAAAGTACGTTTTTACTAAGGGGTTATGGTGATAGATTGAACAAGACATGTCCTGCCTCCTGCAGTGTCTTCTCAAAGCATGGTGAACCTGCTTAACTTCCTGTGAAGATTCTACCCAGAATACCTTGCTTACTAACTACTTCCTGGGTTACACATACAATACATGAAATAATAAACAAACTGAAGCAGTACCAAAAGGACGCTAGATGGCGCCTGCGCTCTGCATATAATTGTCTATGTAATTACAAACTTTAAATGTAATTTTAATCACACAAATGCAGATAATCAGAATATAGACATCTGATGGACAGAACACTCCCCGCCTGACGTCAAGTGACATCACTAACAGAGTCCTCCATAGAAAGCAACAGAACAAGTTCAGTCACTGGTCTTAAGAACACTTTAGCCTCATTCTATTGAAAGGTCTTGACCTCGACCTTACGGACACGATTGTCCTTGCCTGGGAGTACTTTGGTGACCAGACCTAAAGGCCACATATTCCTTAGTGTCTGGCAATCTTTCATGAGCACAACATCACCAGGTTTAAGATTAGGTTTCTCAGTGTGCCACTTTCTCCTTACTTGTAGAGTAGATACATATTGTTCCCTCCACCGACTCCAGAAGGTATTGGCAAGGGTTTGTACTTGTCTCCATTGGCGTTTGTAAAGGTCCTTCTCACAAAACTCTCCAGCTGGAGTACCTACAAGACCAGTCTTTTGCGTGAGCAACATGGCAGGTGTGAGGACCACTGGATCTTCAGAATAACTTGAAATTTGAGTCAAGGGTCTGGCGTTAATGATAGCTGTAACCTCTGCCATAAATGTCACTAAACATTCGTGAGTAAGCCTTGCAGTTCCTACTTGTAGGAAAATAGAGTAAAGAATTCTGCGGGCTATGCCTAGCATCCTCTCCCAAACACCTCCCATTTGAGAAGAGTGAGGTGGGTTGAAGATCCATGTGCAGTCTTGCTTACTCAAGTATCTTTCTACACTGAGCACGTCCAAGTTGGAAGGAATTTGCACTTCTTTTACTGCTCCTACAACGTTAGACCCTCTGTCAGAGCGAATGAGTTTTACTGGGCCTCTGATTGCAATGAAACGTCTAAGAGCATTAATAAAACTTGAAGTGTCCATTGACTCAGCTTTTTGAATTTCTAGGTTTGTCTCTGTTGCAATTAGTTCAGCTAGCTCTAGCCAATACTGCAGCACACATTTCTAGCCTGGGTATGGTGTGTTTGGGAAGTGGTGCAAGTTTTGCTTTCCCCATTACAAATCCTATGTGGCATTTTCCTTTAGTGTCTATGGTTTTCAGGTAAGCTACAGCAGCAATTGTTTTAACAGAAGCATCCGAAAACACACAAAGTCTTTGCATCTGAATGTCTGCAGATGACAGAGGAGCATATGGGCGTGGAATTTTAAGGTTGGATAGAGCTGTTAATGAATCCTTCCACTCTAGCCATAAGTTCTTCCTGACGGTGGGGAGAGGGTGGTTCCAATCTAGCGACTCACAGGTTAAGTCTCTAAATAGTGTCTTACCCTGGATGGTGACAGGTGCTGCAAAGCCTAAGGGATCATACAGGCTGTTTATGGCAGACAGGACACCTCTATGGGTAAAGGGGTTTTCTTCTGTGTTTACTTGGAAAGTAAAGGTGTCAGATCTTTAGTCCCAAAGCAAACCAAGGCTGCGTTGCATGGGAAGTGAGTCTGTGCCTAAATCTAAGTCCTTTATGTTTATGTTTCAATATGTTTATTCCAGTTTTGTCATACAAAATGCAGAAAAGTCGCAATCATAACATTGTACAGTCTAAATCAACATTCGGGGTAACACAGTAAAAATCTCTGCGTGTAGGGGTTCATGCCTTAGTAAAATATCACCACTTAATAGCTCACATAAATCCACCGCTCCGCAGAGCTGTTCACATCCCAGATCCTATCATCTGAACCGCCCGCCCAGAAGAGCCGTCCCCCATCCGCTTATCGGGGGCGCAACTCCGCTGACCGTGCGGGCAACTCAGAGGTCAGTTCAGACTGACAATGGTCCCTTAGGAGCTTAGAAAACAGGGAGCCGTACAAACCTCTAAGGTCTGGATCCGACTCTACAAATAAACAAATTTTAAAAAAAAGAGAACAGAGACAAAAGAATAGAAGGGAGGAGACAGAGCGAGGAAAGAGCAGTTGAGAAGGGGGAACGGGGGGAGGGGGGAGGGGGAAGGGGGGGAGGAGCCCCGATTCAGCACCCAGACACCTCCAACCTAACTCTAAAGCTAAGCTGCAAACATCCTGGGGTCATTTGTGAGGTAACAAAGCCATGGGTCCCACACTTTTTGAAACAGTTTCATTTTATCTTGGGCCAATGCGGTCAAACGTTCGTTTAGCATTAACCAAGACAATTTGCCTTTAAGCTGCTCGAATGGTAGAGCTGCCGATTTCCAGTTCCTAGCGATGGAATCTAAGTCCTTTAACTCGTTAGAATGATCTTGGACAGGAAAGGCTTCTAAAACTTCTCTACTGTTGAAAGCAATCTTGTGGAGTCTTAAGTTGGAACAAGCAAGCATTGCCTGAGTTCTTTTGAGGAGGCTTCATTTGTGGGTAGTGATTTCAAGCAATCGTCTACATAGAAATCCTTGTCCACAAATTGTCTGACATCCGACCTATACTCTGACTCTCCCACTCTAGCAGTGTCTGAGGCCATATATAGCAACTGCAGGGGAAGGACTGTTGCCAAATATGTGCACCCTCATGCGGTATTCTGTGATGTCTCCAGAGGGGTTGTTGTCCCTGAACCAGAGAAACCTCAGAAAGTTTTGGTGTTCTTCTTTAACAAGAAAGCAATAGAACATTTGTTGTATGTCTGCCATGAATGCGACTAAATCTTTGCGAAAGCGGAGAAGTACTCCTAATAGTCTGTTGTTCAGGTCAGGGCCAGAGAGAAGGACATCATTTAGAGAGACATCCTCATGCTTGGCACTGGAATCGAACACCACTCTAATCTGCCCTGGCTTCTTAGGGTGATAGACCCCAAATATGGGTAAGTACCAACATTCTTCTGAGTCTTTGAGGTTTGGGGCTATCTCAGCATGACCATTCTGGAATATTTTGTCCATGAAGGAAAATAAATGTTCTCTCATCTCTGGTTTCCTTTGAAGATTGTGTCTTAGGTAAGTGAGCCATTTATATGCTAGTTCTCTGTTAGGAAAACGTTGTCTTTGTGGCCTAAAGGGAAGAGGTGCAACCCAGCTATTAGTCACGTCTTTCTCCATACTCCTTTCCATAACTTCTAGGAAGAGCCTATCCTCAATGGACATTGCTACCTGGTTATCCTCCTTTGTTCTCCTGAACACTGTGCGTCCTAAGTCTCTTTGGTCGTCGTCATAGGTATTGCTGTCACAGAGGGGACTTAGGAAGGGAAGAGGTACAGGGTTGTTGTGTGGTAGCTCCTTTATTAGGATGTGATTTTGACAGGGTTGGAAAAGAGAAGGACGACCATTCTCAAGGGTACTAGTGAGCAGGTTATTAATGGATGCCAGTTTGTGTGCACCTCCCAGGCAAACATCATCTATAATGACCCACCCGAGATCCAGTTTTTGAGTATATGCGGCGTTTTGAGGACTGTTGATCAGTTTTCTTACTTTGTGGATATCTCTCCCTAGGAGTAAGATTATCTGAGCCTGATCATCAAGTTCTGGTATGAGATGTGCTATGTGATTTAAGTGAGTCTGGTGAGCTGCTGCGTCTGGTGTGGGAATCTTCAACCTGTTGTCTGGCATCTGGTTGCACTCTATTATGGTCGGTAAGGGTAGGCATGTCTTACCATCCATAGATTCAATTTGTGGGCCGTCAGCTCTTCTCCCCGCCGTTTCCACTGTACCTGCACAAGTCCTAAGGGAGTAAGGGCTGCTGGGGCCTTTAAGGTTTAGAATGTCAAAAAACACAGATCTAGCTAGTGACTTATTACTCTGATCATCCAAGATGACGTAGAATTTGACTGCTTTGTCTCTACGTCCTTTTGGGTAAACTTTCACTAGCCAGATTTTAGAGCAAGATCTGCCACCTTTACTTCATTTGCAGACTTCAGTGCACTGTGAAGTAATTGCTGTGGCATCTGTACTAGAGTCTTTGGTATCCCTGCCTTGCTTCTTGTCACCATGGACAGGTGGGAAAGTTCTTGGAGTAGGCCTTGGGTGTAAAGTTGTGTTGTGCTCTGTGCTGTCACACTCTGTACATTTGACACTGACATTACAGTCCTTGGCGAAGTGTGTGGACGAAGAGTAGCACTTGTAACAGATGTTGTTCTCTTTGAGGAAAGCTTTGTGATCTTGGATGGTCTTTGTCCTGAAGTCTCTGCATTTCAGAAGAGGATGTGGCATTTTATGTAGAGGGCAGAACTTAGTAGGGTCGTTGTCTTGATCCTCTGGCTGAGACTCTGCAAATCTGTGGGAAGAAATGTTAGTTTTGTGCACTGCTACTGGATCTCTGAGTTGCTTAGGGCCAGAATAAGTGGTATAAGACACTGGAAAAATGAAGCCGGGGTCATCTTTCGTTCCTGCTTGTCTGTCTACAAAGTCCACAAACTCACTCAAGGGTGGATATGACACATTGTATTTTCGTTTGTAGTTACAGCCAAGAGCAATCCATCTTTCGTGTAACTCATAAGGAAATTGTTGTGCTAAGGAGTTAATACCTCTAGCAGAGTCAAGATAAGAAATGCCAGGTAAGTCCTCTTCTGCTTTAGCCACGTGTAACTCCATACACAGGTCACTGAATTCTCTGAGTCTTTGGTAACCTCTGCTAGGTATTTTTGGGAAGTCCTCTATCCTTTTAAACAGTGTTCTCTCTATAGCCTCTGGTGAGCCATAACATCTATCCAGTCTGTTCCAGATGTTTGCAAGGCCTATCTCAGGGTGGTTTATATTACAAGGAGTTCTATCTGTTGCCTGCAGGATAGATCTAGACCTTGAATGACACTCTGGAAAGAGGATCGCCACGCCCCGTAGTGTTGAGGGCGATCACTAAATTTGACAAGTCCTTGGGTAACTAACTCACGTTTGGCCAGGAACTTGGCAAAGTCTACAGTAGCCTGATTGGCATTGGGGTAGGCTGCTGGTGTATTGTGGTGCGGTGTATAGGCATACCTGGTAGAAGTCTCTTCTTTAGGCGCACTGGGCTCAAACTTGCGCAAGGTTGGCAGTTCGTACCGGCTTGTTGCATACACCTTTGGAGTGAAGACAGGTGTTTGATGTTTGTATGAAGGCTGGGTACCTTGTGGAGTAGAAGGTTTAGTTGGGACTGGAACGTCTGGAACTCTGTCAGATTTTTCTTGCTTGTAGCACTGGGTCCAAGGTCGACTTTTTGCCGCTTTATTTGATGTGACTCACTGACGTCATGTTTAATTTCTTGTTGTGGGATGCTGCTTGGGTCACAGTGCCGGTAGACATAATCTGAACTGCGTTGCAAAGAATCTTGATGGTCCTCCTCTAGGCCCGGTATGCTGCTACCTGCTCTTGGCTCATTGTAGACGGCTGCTTCTAAAACTTCTGCTTCTACAATGGTGGCAGCAGCATCTTGGTCCACTGGCAGCCTCTCCATGTCAGCTTCTAAGATAGCTTGCTGCAATTTCAGAGATGCTTCCTGCTGAGTAGTGATGAGCCGAACACCCCCGGGTTCGGTTCGCACCAGAACCCGCGAACGGACCGAAAGTTCGTACGAACATTAGAACCCTATTAAATACAATGGATGCGAACGTTCGAATTCTAAAGTGCTAATTATAACAACTATTATGCATGTTATTGTCCTAAAAAGGGTTTGGGAACCCGGGTTCTGCACCAGGGGACATGTATCAATGCAAAAAGAAGTTTTAAAAACGGTCGTTTTTCGGGAGCAGTCATTTTAATGATGCATAAAGTGAAAAAAAAAAGTCAAATATTCCTTTAAATATCGTACCTGGGGGGTGTCTAAAGTATGCCTGTGAAGTGGCACGTGTTTCCCGTGTTTAGAACTGTCCCTGCACAAAATGACACTTCTAAAGGAAAAAAAAGCCATTTAAAACTTCTTGCGGCTTTAATGTAATGTCTGGTCCCGGTAATATGGATGAAAATCTTTAAGAAAAATGGCATAGCTACCCCATGACCCCCCCCCCCTACCCCAGCCCATTACCAGCCCCTTTGGGTCTTGTATGGATATTAAGGGGAACCCCGCACATAAAATAAAAAAGGCCCTATATACTCTGAACAGCCGTATACAGGCGGTGCATACAAGACAGGGACTGTAGGTTTGTTCTTATGTAGAATGTGTTTGTAATTTTGAACAGGTACATTGTTGAACTGTAGCTCCAGCCCAAAAATCTATTTTTAAACTTTTTGGGAAACATAGGTAAGGGTTATCACCCCTGTAACATTTGTTTTGCTGTCTGTGCCCCTGTTCAGAACATTTCACCTCACTTTCCGTCCCAATGACAACTGTTTTTGAAATGTGGTGTTTTTCTTGAAACAAGGATTGCTGATAAAGCATCAGTACAGAGGAGACACCTTTCTCCCATATTTATTCTTACAGGAGAGAATTTTCCTTCCTAGGGGTAGATTTCCTCTCACTTCCTGTTGTCTTCTTTCGTTTGCAAGTAGGAGTCGTTTGTAAGTTGGATGTTTGAAAGTAGGGACCTGCCGTATATACTCTGCAGAAATAGGCCCCTTAGTTGTTGGTGTTGGCACAACACTGTAAGCACTCACAGTTACTCTTGGTTGGTGCTGGAACGCCCTGCTGTCAACTATTATATCAGGAATTTTAATTACATATAATTGTTGAACAGTGGTAGTAAAAATTGGGGCTTTGATGGTGGTGCTGGTGCCACAACACTGTAAGCCCTGACAGTTACTCTTGGTGGGTGCAGCAATGGGCCCTGCTGTGAATTATTAGATCAAGAATTGTAATTGCATGCCCCTGTTGAACAGGGGCTGAAAAATTGGGCTTTTCGTGGTGGTGGTGGTGGTGGTGGTGGTGTTGCCACAACACTGTAAGCCCTCAGAGTTACTCTTGGTGGGTGCAGGAATGGGCCCTGCTGTGAATTATTAGATCAAGAATTGTAATTACATGCCCCTTTTGAACAGTGGCTGAAAAATTGGGCCTTTCGTGGTGGTGGTGGTGGTGGCGTTGCCACAACACTGTAAGCCCTCAGACTTACTCTTGGTGGGTGCAGGAATGGGCCCTGCTGTGAATTATTACATCAAGAATTGTAATTGCATGCCCCTGTTGAACAGGGGCTGAAAAATTGGGCCTTAGGCACTGGTGGCACAACACTACAACCCCTCACAGATACTGTACTTGGAGCACAGCAATGAGCCCTGTTGCAAAGTATTGCTTCAAAAATTGTAATGACACGCCCCTGTTAAACAGGGGCTGAAAAATTGGGCCTTAGGCACTGGTGGCACAACACTACAACCCCTCACAGATACTGTACTTGGAGCACAGCAATGAGCCCTATGGCAAATTATTGCTAAAAAAATTGTAAGTACACGCCCCTGTAAAACAGGGGCTGAAAAATTGGGCCTTAGCCACTGGTGGCGGCACCCATAAACAAAAATGATCTTCCAAGCTAACATCATCAATCGTATCATTGAGGACTCGGAGGAGGAGGATAGCCAGTCAACATAACAGCACAGGCACTCAGCATCAGCATCAGTCTTGAAGGGACGTGACATGTTAAAATCAATTAGTCTGTTATATCAGCATCAGGTGTGTGGTAGCTGGTGGTGATCCAAGACTGGTTCATCTTGATGAAAGTCAGTCGATCAACCGAGTCGGTGGACAGGCGCACCCTGTGATCCGTGACAAATCCTCCAGCAGCACTGAATGTGCGTTCCGAAAGAACGCTGGATGCAGGACAGGCCAGTAGCTCAATTGCATACTGTGCAAGCTCTGGCCAGTGATCCATCCTCAAGACCCAGTAAGCCAGAGGATTTTCGGTGGGGAAGGTGTCCAAGTCTGACCTTGCCCCTAGATATTCCTGCACCATGTTTATCAGACGCTGGCGATGGTTGCTGGAACCGATCATACTTTGGGGCTGCGGACTAAAGAATTGTCTGAACGCATCGGTCAGACGGCCACCTTCCCCACCGCTCCTTCTTTGACTGGCCGAAGCCTCAGCAACTCGTTGTCCTGGACCAGGAGTTTGTAACCTCCCAGTCTCTGGGAACGCGTTGCACAGACCTTTCTGCAAGGCCTCCCGGAGTTGTCTCATCCTCTGCTCCCTCTGCGACGGTAACATAAGGTCCGCAACCTTACCCTTGTACCGTGGATCAAGGAGAGTGGCCAGCCAGTAATGGTCCCTCTCCTTGATCCGAAGAATACGAGGATCCTTCCGCAGACTTTGCAGGATCAGGGAGGCCATGCAGCGTAGGTTTGCTGAGGCATTCGCTCCGGAGTCCTCTGGGTCACTAAGGACGACATGATCCGCAGTCACCTCCTCCCAGCCACGTACAAGTCCACTGGTTTCTTGGGATTGTAAATCATCCCTAAAAGACTGCTGCTGATGATGCTGAGTGCCAGCCTCCACCTCCATGCTGACACAATCCTCCTCCTCCTCCTCCTCTTCCTCTTCCTGTGCGATGGGTGGGACAGAAGGAACACTGTCTGGGTAAAGGGGGCCTTGAGAGGCAAGGAAGTCCTCCTCTTCCTGCCTCTGTTCTGCCTCAAGTGCCCTGTCCATTATTCCACGCAGCGTGTGCTCCAACAGGTGGACAAGAGGTACAGTGTCACTGATGCATGCACTGTCACTGCTCACCATCCTCGTGGCCTCCTCAAATGGTGCCAGGACAGTGCATGCATCCCTGATCATGCCCCACTGGCGTGGAGAAAAAAAACCAAGCTCCCCTGACCCTGTCCTGGTGCCGTAGTCGCACAGGTACTCATTGATGGCCCTCTGCTGCGTGTGCAGCCGCTGCAGCATGGCCAACGTTGAGTTCCACCTGGTGGGCATGTCACATATAAGGCGGTTCTTGGGCAGGTTCAACTCCTTTTGCAGCTCAGCCAGGCGAGCACTGGCATTATAAGATCTGCGGAAATGCACACAGACTTTCCTGGCCTGCCTCAGGACATCCTGTAAGCCCGGGTACCTGCCCAAGAACCGCTGCACCACCAGATTAAGGACGTGAGCCACACAGGGCACATGGGTCAGTTGTCCCTGTCGGAGGGCGGAGAGGAGGTTGGTGCCATTGTCGCAAACCACCATTCCTGGCTTAAGCTGGCGTGGCGTCAACCACCTCTCGGCCTGGCCCTGCAGAGCAGACAGGACCTCTGCCCCAGTGTGGCTTCTGTCCCCCAAACACACCAGCGCAAGCACGGCATGGCATCTTTTTGCCTGCGTACTTGCGTAGCCCCGTGAATGGCTACGGAGCACCGCTGGTTCATAGGACAAACCACAGGAAGAGGCCATGGAGGAAGAAGAAGAGGAGGGGGTGGAGGAGAGAGGTGTGTCACAACCAGTAGTAGCATTTTGGAGGCGTGGCGGTGGGACAACCTCCAACACTACTGCACCTTGTCCTGCATCCTTCCCAGCTGCCAAAAGAGTGACCCAATGGGCCGTGAAAGAAAGGTAACGTCCCTGTCCATGCCTGCTGGACCATGAGTCAGCGGTAATATGCACCTTACCGCTGACCGCCCTGTCCAGCGAGGCCAAGACATTGCCTTCCACATGCCGGTAGAGAGCCGGAATAGCCTTCCGTGAGAAAAAGTGGCGTTTGGGAACCTGCCACTGAGGAACCGCACATTGCACAAACTCACGGAAGGGGGCCGAGTCTACCAACTGAAAAGGCAGCAGTTGAAGCGCTAGCAATTTAGCCAAGCTAGCATTCAACCGCTGGGCATGTGGATGGCTGGGAGTGAACTTCTTTCGACGGTCCAGCAGCTGGGGCAGGGAAATTTGCCTGCTAGAATCGGACATCGGTGTACTGCTAGCAGAGTGGCCGCAAGTACTTGGCTGTGACACACCTAATTCTACACCTTCATTCCTCTCAGTGCATGTTTCAGAGATGACTGAAGTTATAGTGGGGTTGGAGATCCCAGCTGATGCGGTGCAAGGAGAGGTCCGCTTTGTTCTTTGGTGTGGGTCTTTGAGGTAGGCTTGCCAACGAGCTGCATGGCAGGTCAACATATGTCTGGTCAGGCATGTGGTACCCAAGCGGCTGATGTTTTGGCCACGCGATATACGCTTGAGACATATGTTGCAAACAGCAGCTGTGCGATCTGATGCACTAGCCTCAAAAAAGGCCCACACCAAGGAACTTTTTGAATGACGGGCAGAGGCAGCGCCCTGCACAGGCGGAGCTCTGCGGTGTGATTCCGTCGGTGTACTGCCCTTACGCTGGCCACCAAAGGGCATCCTGTCTCGTTGGAGATGTGCCTCCTCCTCATCCTCCTCCTCCTCTCTCCTATTAGGCACCCACGTGGAGTCAGTGACCTCATCATCCCCTCCCTCCTCATCACTGGAGCCAATCTGGCAGTATGCTGCAGCTGCTGGAACATGACTGCCAGATTGGTGTCCTTCTTGAGCATCCCCTCTGTCTGCTCTCACCCTACTGCCTTCCTGTAGCTGGGTTTCATCATCAGACCCTTCGAAACTCTGGGCATCCTCCTGGAGCATGTACCCAACACTGTGCTCAAACAGTTCGGGGGACTCCTCAGGAGGAGGACATGGTGGGTCTAGGGAAGGAGTGACTGATGATGAGTCTGACATTGATACCAGGGAAGAGGACGCTTTGGCAGCTGCTTTGCCAGTACCCTGAGCCTGGGTGAGAGAGGATGAGGAGGAGGAGGAGGGCTTGGTCATCCACTCTACCAAGTCTTCGGCATGATGTGGCTCAACATGTCCAGCTGCCGAAAACAAGGACAAGCGTGTCCCATGGCCATGTGCTGATGACAATGCACCGCGTCCACGACCAGCACTGTTGCCCCCAGACACAGAGCCTGCTTGCCCTCTTTTATTGCCTCCTGACTGTCTGCCTCTCCTTGTTTGCCTTCCAGACATTCTAATAGATGGCCTGCAGGGAGATGGGAAAAAAGCAATAAGGGCTACCTTCAGGTGTCCTTCTCTGTCCCTTGAAACAAGGACTTGCACAGTGAAAGAAACTGACACTCTCCCTACCTACAGTTTTCTGTCCCTAGAAAAAATGTTTTTTTTAAGCACACTATAGCACAAGGAGCATTCACTCACTGTCCTTCCAGGTCCCTAGAAACAAGGACTTGCACAGTGAAAGAAACTGACACTCTCCCTACCTACAGTTTTCTGTCCCTAGAAAAAATGTTTTTTTTAAGCACAATATAGCACAAGGAGAATTCACTCACTGTCCTTCCAGGTCCCTAGAAACAAGGACTTGCACAGTGAAAGAAACTGACACTCTCCCTACCTACAGTTTTCTGTCCCTAGAAAAAAATGTTTTTTTTAAGCACAATATAGCACAAGGAGAATTCACTCACTGTCCTTCCAGGTCCCTAGAAACAAGGACTTGCACAGTGAAAGAAACTGACACTCTCCCTACCTACAGTTTTCTGTCCCTAGAAAAAATGTTTTTTTTAAGCACAATATAGCACAAGGAGAATTCACTCACTGTCCTTCCAGGTCCCTGGAAACAAGGACTTGCACAGTGAAAGAAACTGACACTCTCCCTACCTACAGTTTTCTGTCCCTAGAAAAAATGTTTTTTTTAAGCACAATATAGCACAAGGAGAATTCACTCACTGTCCTTCCAGGTCCCTAGAAACAAGGACTTGCACAGTGAAAGAAACTGACACTCTCCCTACCTACAGTTTTCTGTCCCTAGAAAAAATGTTTTTTTTAATCACAATATAGCACAAGGAGAATTCACTCACTGTCCTTCCAGGTCCCTGGAAACAAGGACTTGCACAGTGAAAGAAACTGACACTCTCCCTACCTACAGTTTTCTGTCCCTAGAAAAGTTTTTTTTTAAGCACAATATAGCACAAGGAGAATTCACTCACTGTCCTTCCAGGTCCCTAGAAACAAGGACTTGCACAGTGAAAGAAACTGACACTCTCCCTACCTACAGTTTTCTGTCCCTAGAAAAAATGTTTTTTTTAAGCACAATATAGCACAAGGAGAATTCACTCACTGTCCTTCCAGGTCCCTAGAAACAAGGACTTGCACAGTGAAAGAAACTGACACTCTCCCTACCTACAGTTTTCTGTCCCTAGAAAAAATGTTTTTTTTAAGCACAATATAGCACAAGGAGAATTCACTCACTGTCCTTCCAGGTCCCTGGAAACAAGGACTTGCACAGTGAAAGAAACTGACACTCTCCCTACCTACAGTTTTCTGTCCCTAGAAAAAATGTTTTTTTTAAGCACAATATAGCACAAGGAGAATTCACTCACTGTCCTTCCAGGTCCCTAGAAACAAGGACTTGCACAGTGAAAGAAACTGACACTCTCCCTACCTACAGTTTTCTGTCCCTAGAAAAAATGTTTTTTTTAAGCACACTATAGCACAAGGAGAATTCACTCACTGTCCTTCCCAGTCCCTAGAAACAAGGACTTGCACAGTGAAAGAAACTGACACTCTCCCTACCTACAGTTTTCTGTCCCTAGAAAAAATGTTTTTTTTAAGCACACTATAGCACAAGGAGAATTCACTCACTGTCCTTCCCAGTCCCTAGAAACAAGGACTTGCACAGTGAAAGAAACTGACACTCTCCCTACCTACAGTTTTCTGTCCCTAGAAAAAATGTTTTTTTAAGCACAATATAGCACAAGGAGAATTCACTCACTGTCCTTCCAGGTCCCTGGAAACAAGGACTTGCACAGTGAAAGAAACTGACACTCTCCCTACCTACAGTTTTCTGTCCCTAGAAAAAATGTTTTTTTTAAGCACACTATAGCACAAGGAGAATTCACTCACTGTCCTTCCAGGTCCCTGGAAACAAGGACTTGCACAGTGAAAGAAACTGACACTCTCCCTACCTAGAGTTTTCTGTCCCTAGAAAAAAAGTTTTTTTTAAGCACACTATAGCACAAGGAGCATTCACTCACTGTCCTTCCAGGTCCCTGGAAACAAGGACTTGCACAGTGAAAGAAACTGACACTCTCCCTACCTACAGTTTTCTGTCCCTAGAAAAAATGTTTTTTTTAAGCACAATATAGCACAAGGAGAATTCACTCACTGTCCTTCCAGGTCCCTGGAAACAAGGACTTGCACAGTGAAAGAAACTGACACTCTCCCTACCTACAGTTTTCTGTCCCTAGAAAAAATGTTTTTTTTAAGCACAATATAGCACAAGGAGAATTCACTCACTGTCCTTCCAGGTCCCTAGAAACAAGGACTTGCACAGTGAAAGAAACGGACACTCTCCCTACCTACAGTTTTCTGTCCCTAGAAAAAATGTTTTTTTTAAGCACAATATAGCACAAGGAGAATTCACTCACTGTCCTTCCAGGTCCCTGGAAACAAGGACTTGCACAGTGAAAGAAACTGACACTCTCCCTACCTACAGTTTTCTGTCCCTAGAAAAAATGTTTTTTTTAAGCACAATATAGCACAAGGAGAATTCACTCACTGTCCTTCCAGGTCCCTAGAAACAAGGACTTGCACAGTGAAAGAAACTGACACTCTCCCTACCTACAGTTTTCTGTCCCTAGAAAAAATGTTTTTTTTAAGCACACTATAGCACAAGGAGAATTCACTCACTGTCCTTCCCAGTCCCTAGAAACAAGGACTTGCACAGTGAAAGAAACTGACACTCTCCCTACCTACAGTTTTCTGTCCCTAGAAAAAATGTTTTTTTTTAAGCACACTATAGCACAAGGACAATTCACTCACTGTCCTTCCCAGTCCCTAGAAACAAGGACTTGCACAGTGAAAGAAACTGACACTCTCCCTACCTACAGTTTTCTGTCCCTAGAAAAAATGTTTTTTTTAAGCACAATATAGCACAAGGAGAATTCACTCACTGTCCTTCCAGGTCCCTGGAAACAAGGACTTGCACAGTGAAAGAAACTGACACTCTCCCTACCTACAGTTTTCTGTCCCTAGAAAAAATGTTTTTTTTAAGCACAATATAGCACAAGGAGAATTCACTCACTGTCCTTCCAGGTCCCTGGAAACAAGGACTTGCACAGTGAAAGAAACTGACACTCTCCCTACCTACAGTTTTCTGTCCCTAGAAAAAATGTTTTTTTTAAGCACAATATAGCACAAGGAGAATTCACTCACTGTCCTTCCAGGTCCCTAGAAACAAGGACTTGCACAGTGAAAGAAACTGACACTCTCCCTACCTACAGTTTTCTGTCCCTAGAAAAAATGTTTTTTTTGAAGCACAATATAGCACAAGGAGAATTCACTCACTGTTCTTCCAGGTCCCTGGAAACAAGGACTTGCACAGTGAAAGAAACTGACACTCTCCCTACCTACAGTTTTCTGTCCCTAGAAAAAATGTTTTTTTTAAGCACAATATAGCACAAGGAGAATTCACTCACTGTCCTTCCAGGTCCCTAGAAACAAGGACTTGCACAGTGAAAGAAACTGACACTCTCCCTACCTACAGTTTTCTGTCCCTAGAAAAAATGTTTTTTTTAAGCACACTATAGCACAAGCACAAAACACACTGACACTCTCCCTACCTATCCTTCTCTTTCCCTAAACTAAAGGAATCCAGGTTAAGCAAGAAAGAAATAAAAGTCACTGTCCCTGCCTATGCTGCTCTATCCCTGCTCCGGAACACACTACACTAGGCCGCCGTGCTGGCGGCCTTTTATAGTGTGGGGCGTGTACTAAACACCCTCAGCAATAATTGGCCACAGGCATCCTGCCTGTGGCCAATCATTGCTCTCCTCGCTGCCGGCGCTGTGATTGGCCAAGCATGCGGGGTCACAGTGCATGCTTGGCCAATCACAGCGCCTGGATGACACTGCGATGGCGTAGTGCATTGTGGGCCGTTCGCGTCACTCGAATTTGGCGCGAACGGCCCAAATCGTTCGATCTTCGTCGAACGATCGAACAGCCGATGTTCGAGTCGAACGTATGTTCGACTCGAACACGAAGCTCATCCCTACTGCTGAGCTAACTCATCCTCCAGGCATATTCTTTGTTGTTCCATGCGTAATCTTTCCTTCTATCTTTCTTGTTCCCTTTGTGATATTTTCGCTGATTGGTTAGTTTTAGCCATTCTTGGAGTGTTTTTATTATAAATATTCGGCAGTAAGTGGGAGCGGGTTGATGCCCCTGTTGAAGTACTGCCGTACGAAATGCGTAGGGCTTGGTTCAACCACTCTACTTATTGCCCCGTTTTTATTGTTCATATTGTGATCACTTTTATGCCTTGTTGGTTTTTATCCAATAAACCCGCAATTGATCTGCACTATCGGAGCCTTATTTTTCTTTTTTTTTCTCCATGCCTTGGTGAATCGATTGTTTTTGAAGCCTCGCTCCTGTGTGCCTCCCACAGTCCAGATAAGGCACTGATACATTTGTCAGTTTTCCTCCATCTTTTTGAGGACCACACGGATATCTAGTCCACTCTGAGTTCCTTTCTGATCAAGGACATCTTGAACAAGGATTGTCTACAGATTTGGGTCCACGATTTCCATCCATGGTTCCCGACAGTGAGAGCCTTCAGACAAGCCGTAGAGATCTGCCATTTGAAATTCCCACGCTCTAATGATCTGCTGTCGCTGACACGTAGATCCGCCGGTTCTGGTAAGAGTATTCCACCTCTCCTATTTCTTTACAAGAAGTGCTACTCGATGGTCTATGTGGTTCCACGTCCAATTTCATTTTTTATTCATATTATTTCTTGAATGGAATATTATTATCATTTATCACGTTTATGTGGACTTTAGTGTTATTATTATTGTCTGCCTATTGTGTGTGACGCAGTTCTCATATCTACGGTCCCACTGAACACTCAGCGCTACATTTTTATCACCAGCACATTTTGAATTTTAGTCACATTGTATTGCAGCCGCTTTTTGTTCTCACGATTGTTTAAGACTAGTGCACATTTTCCTTTTTTCACGTTCACTGTGAGACATGGCTGCGGGGAAGAAGCTGTCTTTCTGTATAGAGACTGCTCTAGTGTCGATGCCGCTTGACAGAGCGTGTCTCTGTGTAGCGTGGCTGCTTGCTTCGTCTGCCGCAGGCCTGTTTCTCTAAGGCTTCTGACTGTATGGATACTGCGTAGCCCCGGGCTGTACAGACTTCCGAAGTCAGCTTATCTTCCTTTCAGAGGTCATCTTAAAAATTTCACTGTTCTGTCTCAAGGACATATAGCTTAAACCTACTTGTCCCATAAACTTCAGATACCATATTTCTTTGATCTCAACTTTATAAGAACAAGCCAGGTGAAACTACAAATAACAAAATAAACCCTGAATAAGTACAATATCTCATACAATACAGCATACATTGCAGAAACAACGATACATAATACAAGATGAGATAGTAAAAACTTACTTTTTAAGTTTTCTAAGGGGTGATGGTGATAGATTGAACAAGTCATGTCCTACCTCCTGCAGTGTCTTCTCAAAGCATGGTGAAACTGCTTCACTTCCTGTGAAGATTCTACCCAGAATACCTTGCTTACTAACTACTTCCTGAGTTACACATACAATGCATGAAATAATAAACAAACTGAAGCACTACCATAAAAGGACGCTAGATGGCGCCTGCGCTCTGCATAAAATTGTCTATGTAATTACAAACTTTAAATGTCATTTTAATCACACAAATGCAGATAATCAGAATATAGACATCTGATGGACAGAACACTCACTTTTGCAAGATACTGTATATACTATCTTTATTTCTGCCTTATCAAGAAAACATTCATCAGAGCTCAAAAAAAGTGAATTATTTTTGGGTATAGGAGAAGTACAGTTGACACTAACATTTGACATACTGTGTGTATGTGTATATATATATATATATATATATATATATATATATATATATATACACACACACACACACTACATTGTCTAAAGTATTGGAACGCCTGCCTTTACACGCACATGACCTTTAATGGCATCCCAGTCTTAGTCTGTAGGGTTCAATATTGAGTTGGCCCAACCTTTGCAGCTGTAGCAGCTTCAACTCTTCTAGGAAGGCTGTCCACAAGGTTCAGGAGTGTGTCTATGGCAATGCTGGACCATTCTTCAAGAAGCGCATTTCTGAGGTCAGGCAATGATGTTGGACGAGAAGGTCTGGCTTGCAGTCTCTGCTCTAATTCATGCCATAGGTCTTCTATCAAGTTGTAAACAGGACTCTGTGCAGGCCAGTCAAGTTTACTCGCTTATCCATGTCTTTATGGACCTTGTTTTGTGCACTGGTCCAAATCATTTGGTGGAGGGGAATTACGGTGTGGGTTGTTTTTTAGGGGTTGGGCTTGTCCCTTTAGTTCCAGTGAAGGGAACACTTAAGGTGTCAGAATACCAAGACATTTTGGACAATTTCATGCTCCCAACTTTGTGAGAACAGTTTGCAGAAATCAAGGTCCATAAAGACACGGATGAGCAAGTTGGGGTGGAGGAACTTGACTGGCCTGCACAGAGTCCTGATAGAACACATTAGGGACGAATTAGAGTGGAGACTACGAGCCAGGCCTTCTCGTCTTTGAAGCTTTTATAGCTGCAAAGGGTGGGCCAACTCAATATTGAACCCTACGGACTAAGATTGGGATGCCATTAAAGTTCATGTGCGTGTAAAGGCAGGTGTCTCAATACTTTTGACAATATAGTGTATATACAGTATTGGGCATTGAATAAGGCACTGGCCAGTGCTCCAATGCTACTAGGCCCAAATTTTAAATGTTTATATTTTGTACAAACTGATGGGTCTGCTTATTACTTTGGTGTAGTATGATTCAGATTCAGTTATGGGGCAAGGAATGAAAATCGCTCATTTCCCCCATCCACACAGATGTATCCCCGCCATCAGAATACAATGTTTACTGCTGGTAATCGTAGAAAAAAAAAGTCTGCAGGCTGGTTGTACTGAAGTCGATTGATCAATTGACTTCAGTACACAGTCAACCTGGCAGTATGTAAAGCTGTGTGCAGTGAAAGTTCTGTTATCAGATGGTAAGGTTTACTTTAATTTAACGCTTTTTTTCTATGCATTTGTTTGCTTGACTATTCTTATCGGGGCTCTGGGGACCCTGATGTTAAGGCATGACTCTAGGGACCCTGACATTAGGGGGGTTACTCTGGGGACCCTGACATGGGAAGTGACTCTAGAGACCCTGATGTTAGGGAGGTGTCTCTGACAATCCTTAGGTGAGTCTTGCATGTGACCCTAATGTAAGGGAGATGACTATGGGGACACTGATGTAAGAGGAGGGGGTCTGAGGACCATGAGGTAAGGCTGAGGAACCTCAGGGACCTTGATATAAGGGGGGCTTTAAGGACCCTGATGTTAGGGGGGGGTGACTCTGAGGATCCTGATGTAAGGGAAAGGTGTAAGGTAAACTGGATTCCTAGCATAAGAAAGCCAGTGCAGATTTGTGCTCGTGCTCAACCTTGTTGTAACGTACCTTAGGTGTGAGCCTGACTTGCGGAGAGGGACCTCCCGTACAACCCCGGCTCGGAGACCACTGGAGTGGGGACAGTGGTGGTAAGAGCACGGTGAGGTAAGGGTGCCTGTCTGATCCTCACTGCTTGGAGTGGTGGAGCCGAGTGGAGACTGGAACGGCTGGTTCCGGAAGCAGCAGATGCAGGTCAGCAGGTGCAGCTTGCAGAGCAGAGGATGCAGGTCAGCAGGTGCCAGTTTGCAGAGCAGGGATGCAGGTCAGCGTGTGCAGCTCGCAGAGCAGAGGATGCAGGTAAGCTGGTGCAGGTTTGCAGAGTCAGACAAGCCGGGTCATACACATCAAGGTAAACATCATAAGTGGCAGGCAGAGAGTAGTCAAAGTCTAGGCCGAATCTTGGCAACAGGCAGACTGGCAGATAACTGAGCAGGGTCAAACGAGCTGAGGTCAGGACTGGAGACAGAAGCGTGGTCAGGAAGCCGGGTCAAACACAGGAACAGGATACAAGCACAGAATCAGGAATTTAGGGAACAGAAGCAGATCAAACCGCCAGGGGCAACATCTCTGGAATGTCTTTTATAGGAAGTACATGGGAGGAGCAAGGGGTTCAGAGTTCAACAGTAATCAAGACACCAAGCAGAGTAGTCTAATGGATCAGATAGGTTATCCAGCAGATCAGGCAGGGAACTGTCCAGCATCTCAGACAGATAGCTCCATTGGAAGAGTCAATGCCAGACACAGAAGAGGTCCCAGGTTCAAGCCCAGCACGTCCCTGACACTTGTGCACATTGCACACATGCTCATTTTAATGAGCGAACAGCTAATGTTACATATACTGTGCCAGTTCATTGCATGCATATTCGTGTGCGAGCATGTGCACATACAAATTACTACTAAACTGTAAACTGGTCTATCACTATAAGCAGTTGCTAAATGGTCTTCAGCTTGTTCTTGTGTTCCCGAGACCTGATCTGTTGTACCTGCTTACCCGTGTATGACCCGACATACCATTGGACTTTGCTTCTGCTTTCACTCTAGCTCTGTTACCGAACTACTCCAACCTCAGCCTGTTTACTAAACCTCATCTCCCCGCTGACTCTGTACCGCTACGTTCCCAGTTGATGCCATTTTTGGGGAAACGCGTCGGGTGGAGCACACATCCTAAACGTCATCACGTATCTTCTCATTGATTCAGTCATAGGTTTGTTCCCTGGCTGACATCCAGTTTTTTACCGTTAATTTGTTCCCTTTTTTTACTATTTTTTGGCTTGATGTGGACACTTGCTTTTTTTAAAAATATTTTGAGCTTGCTGTGACTCTTGCTGTGCTTTTTAATATAATAAACCTCCTTGTTCTTTGGAAATACTATACTATGAAGCCTTCATTTTCAATTCTTTCCTGCTAAGTTAATGCTCTTAGGACTATGCCTGGAAGGTTGAGCGATCCCTGCCTGTGCTTTTTCCTCTCCTGATTCGGTGTGTCAAACAACTGAAGAGGTTAAGGATCACCTAGTGGGATGAGAACAGCCTCCTTGGATCAAAGAATAGGTGGATACCATCGCTGCCGGCAGGCTGATGCACACACTAGTCCCGTTTATCTGGTAAGCGGCATTATTGTTACATCTTATGGCTGTCAATTGAATATCCATTGAATAAGGCTTCTTCTGAATATTTTATTCGTTTGGAATAAGTTAGCTGAACATCGGATTGAATCCTATTGTGATCAAACTCTTTTTTGGATTTTTTTATTTTATTCATTTTAGCACTTTTTTCAGATACTCTGTTTTATGGACCTAGATATGTAGATGTGTTTTTCACATATGGACTTCCTTTACACTCTTTTTACACAGTGTTTATCAATATATACATTTCAGCTTTGATTTATACTAATTAAGTGGTTGCGCGCTTGTTTTCACTTTCACATGATTTTTTGGCTTTAGTATTTAGGCTTTTCACTTGCAGCAGCACCATTGTTTTTATAAAATATTTTTTTCAATATATTACCAATTTTTACCACTTGGTTTAGCGCAGGTTTTTTCCAACTTTTATCTCTGTACCACTTTGCCCGGCTGTTACTGACCTTGGCCTGCCTTCTGGACTTGCTTTGCCTTCTGATTCGGTTCCCTGCTGCCCGGTTGCTGCTAACTGCTGCTTGTCTGCTACTACTGACCCCTGAACTCTGCCGGTAGTGAATCAAAACCTTTACCTCTTAAAGAAAGCCACTATCAAAAGGAATCAGATGTTCGCTTACCATAATACCATACCTTCTTTTGAAAAAAAAGAAGAAAGGTCAAGCAAGCTGATTTACATGTGGTTCTCAAAACCTTCCATGCTTACGGGCGGTATTTAACCGCTTGCCGCCCGCCGGCCGTCAAATGATGGCTGGACAGTGCGGCTCTCGTTCTGGGCGGGCGTCATATGACGTCCTCGCCTTCCCAGCCCACCAGGGGGTGCACGCGCCACCGGCTGCACATGCGCGCACCCGCCGCGTCACTGGGGACCCGATGCGCGTGCCCGGTGGCCCCGATGTCCGCTGGGCACCCACGATTGCCCAGTAACAGAGCAGGACCGTGGATCTGTATGTGTGTAAACACACAGATCCACGTCCTGTCAGGTGAGAGGAGACGATGGTGTGTTCCTTGTACAGAGGAACACCGATCGGTCTCCTCCCCTTGTGAGTCCCCTCCCCCTACAGTTAGAATCACTCCCTAGGTAACATATTTATCCCCTTGATCGCCCCTAGTGTTAACTCCTTACCTGCCAGTCACATTTATACAGTAATCAGTGCATATTTATAGCACGGATCGCTGTATAAATGTGAATGGTCCCAAAAATGTGTTAAAAGTGTCTGATATGTCTGCTGCAATATTGCAGTCACAATAAAAATCGCAGATCGCTGCCATTACTAGTAGAAAAAAAATTGGAATATTTATTATGGCAAAAAGTAAAAAATATTGTGTTTTTTAAAACTTGTCACTATTCTTTTGTTTATAGTGCAAGAAATAAAAACCGCAGAGATGATCAAATACCACCAAAAGAAAGCTCTATTTGTGGGAAAAAAATGATAACATTTTTATATAAATTTGGGTACAGTGTTGCATGACCGCACAATTGTCATTCAAAGTGTGACAGCGCTAAAAGCTGAAAAATGCCTTGGGCAGGAAGGGGGTGAAAGTGCTCTGTATTGAGGTGGTTAAGGACCATTCCAAATCACCAATTGCAGGCTGAGGCCCCAGCAGCCCTGACTGTGTGTGGTGTGGGTTGTGTAGTGGGGGGGAGCCTTTTTTTCTTAAAACCTTTTAAAACAAATTTATCAAGCTTTAAAATACCACTCACAATGTTTAAAATCAAATGTGCAAACACTATCACTTCTGGTTGACCTAATGACACAAGCATGTTGCTCCACCCTGCACATTTTGTCACAAGGGACATTTTCCAGGGCACGGGAACCATAATGTATCATTGCCTTATATACAATTCAAAATAAAACCAAGCCTTGCTTTTGCCTAAGCTGCATCAAATACCCCATTGACCAAACATTGTTTTTAAGCCAGTTTAATTATTCCAAATCAAACCTCATTTTCAATAATAAACCAAAACTAATTTTGGCAACAGAAAAAAAAAAAAAAACAATTAAGGCTCTTCAAAATACTCAGAAGAGATGGTCCAGAAACTCCCCATAGTGGGAAAAATACATAATGCAGGACAGGTGAAGCAGGGAAAAATAGATACCAATACAAATAAAATGTATTTGTGCAAAATAAAATAGGATAAGATTAAATCTTTCTGAAAGACTTACCGAAATAATAATAACGATAACCTGAAAAGTAGAAATATTAAAAAACACAGAAATCAATAATGAAAAAAAACATAATGATTCTATAAACATAGATATAATTTAAAAGGACGAGACCTCAAAAAAACTCATTCAGATATGGACTCCAGGGTGGTGTTGTAAAAAGTTAACATAAAATAATGGGACCAAAGACAAAGGGATACCAGGCATTATCGATAAAAACATTAACATCCCAATCCATGTTAAGCCCATAGGGCATTGATGCTTTGCAACTTCCTCCATTCACTTCTATTGAAATGTACCACAACCACACCTTAAACATACTGTAAGTGTAAACGCACCTATGGCATTTCCAGTGCGTTTGTGCTGCGGTTGAAAAGCATCAAAAGTGATTATTTCCCATTTTAGCCTTGTTAAAAAAAAAAAACATTATGTGAGAAGTGTTGCCTGGAGCAACATTAATGCCTCTACAAAACGTCCTAAATGCTCATTGATGCCATAGGTGCATTAATGCGCTTTTAGGCTGCTTTAACATTTTACACAAGTGTGAAAGAGCCCTTCGTAAAATTGGCAAATTCCCTGTGTGTGTGCTGATTTTCTATTTGTTTTAAAGAGGCCCAGTAGAACCCCAGCTCAGTAGTTCTGAGCTCATTAGTACCCCTGTTTAGCAGATCCCCAGCTTATTGGTACCCTCATTTAGCAGACCCCCTGCTCAATAATACCTCCAGCTCTGCTGATGCCCCACTCAGGATCCTCTGCCACTCAGTGCTCTCTCTTCAGTCCTCACTCAACTTCTGCTATAGCATTCCCAAGTTGCACACCATGTGTGCCATCTGTTAGTTGCTTCTCTCCAGTCTGGACCCCACTAATTTTCCTGCTGCTCTGCGCTGCACACCAGATGTAACATCTACACCAGACACTCCCAGAATATATACACATGAACCAGAAGTGACTGCTGATGATGTCTTTACATTCGCCTGTTGGTTTCCCATTGCATCCTGGGATATCTCATACCTGCCATACCTCCATAACAAAGTGAAGCTAACGCTGAATAAAAGCCCCTCAAATGCTTCAGATGCTGTAAGTGAACCTTATCATAGACTTCTATGGAGGCTTTGGAGACGCTTTGAAGCACCAAGAAAGCGACATAGGGTATAAGCAGAAGTGTAAGGTAACCATTATATTTAGTGACAGGTGCTTTGATTGGCATTAAGAGTGTTTTAAAAAAGCGTGTCCAATGCCAAATTTTAAAGCAAGTGTAAACAAGCCCTAAGGTGCACTTAGCTGCAAGGCAAAGAGGAAAAATATATATTTTGTTTTCTGTCAGGGCAAAAACTCCATAAATATCTATATTTGTTGTGAATAGTTTATGTATAAACATAGACTTTTGATTTCAGTGTAATAGTCATTTAATCATTCTACGGTACAATAATATCTCCGCTACACTTTTTACTTTAAAATCATAGGTAAAATGGCCCAAAAAAACTATATATTTTCTTGGCTTCATTTATTCCAAATAAAACACATCCTCTTTTATGATTAGATTATGATACATTAAAGATTAGATATAGGAGAATGGAAGTTGTTTAAAATATTGCCCCAGCCCAATAAGTTTTTTTCCACAGGGAAGGGAACTATGATATGGAGAAGGACAGAGTAATAAAGAATAATACCTTTGGTGTCCCGATTCACAGATGCACAAGTGGTTTGAAATTTGTATGCATTAATCTTATATTGGTGAACTAGACTGAATAGGTTTCCAAACCTCATTTGAGTAATAACATTCATGTGGATGACACAGATAATGTTGGAATAATTAATCAAAAATGGATTAGGCTCTACTACTCATTTTATAAATAATACAAATGTTTTGCCATTAATTCAAAACTATTTTTTCCAGCATAGATTTAAACATCTCCTTTATTTAAATGGACCTTTATTCCCTAAGAAATGTAATAAGCATACTATTACAAGTCTTTTTATGGCTGAATAATGTCTGGTCTATATGTTCCCTTTTATTTTGAGTTTAAAAAAATTAACAACATAGAATTTGTATAAAGGTAAATCCAATAGTTATACATCAAGAGAAGAATTTTCATAAATTTTTATTGAGTGAGATATGATAACATAAGATATCATTTTACACGTATGAACATCAAAAATTCTTAACATAGGAAAATAGGACAAATCATGTCTTGTAAAAACATATGGTTCACATACAGTTACATCTATAGGTATCCATGAGTGTTAGTAGTCAACATATTACACCAGTTGATTTTCCTGCTTTGTTCTAGAAGAATATTCTAGTCAATAAGGCACATTTTATTTGTCTATTCAATAATTATCTTTCCTTTTTCCCCTCTCCACCTCTCTGGGGAGGGAGAGGGGAGCAGAGAAAAAAGAAAAAAAAATGGGGGGGGGGTAGGGACAGCTGAACAGTGAGTTAGGATTTCTCCAGTATAGGATTTTCCCTTAAAGACATATATGGGTTAAGCTCCTTATGAAAGAATACAGTTTCTACTCCATTACTTGTTTGTATGCCTGAGAGTTTTTGAAAGCAATCCAATCGTGCCAGGTTGTCGAGAATTTAATAATATTTTCTTGAGAGATACTAATGAGTTCTTCAATTTGTTCTATATTGTTTATTCTCCAAAACCATTCTATTTTTGTCGGTATTTTGTTAGATCGCCAGTGACAGGGGATACAGTGACGTGCAGCATTAATCATAAACATAGGTAATGACTTCAGGTAAACTTTTCTGGGAATGGAATTAAAATGCAACAAATATTGCGCAGGGCCAAATAATAGGTGTTCTGACGTGATTGAGATAATGGTTTCATGTACCAATTTCCAGAAGCTTTGAATTAAGGGGCAGGACCACCAAATATGGAGCATCGAGCCCTCCTCTTATTTGCATCTCCAACACTTGTCAGAGCTTTGGGGATAAAATTTGTGTATGATATTGGGAGTTCTGTACCACCTGGTGAGAATTTTAAAACCACTCTCCTGGGTGGCTACATTTAGTGACCCTTTATGTGCGTACATGAATATTTTTTCCCAGTTTTCTTTCGTCAGAGTGATATCTAGATCACTTTCCCATTTTTGACACGACACACTGGAGAAATCCGTCAGTCCCTCAAAGAGCGAGTTATAAATGGTTGAAATGATATGTCTGTGGGGGGATTTTTTTGTACAAAGGTCTTCTAATGTTGTAAGAGGTCTTATCCAGAATTGAGTCATGTCTCGTTTAGTCAGGAAGTGTCTTATTTGGTTGTATGTCACATCAAGAGAAGAATTTTGACATAGAGTCGCAGAGACAGATAAAGTTTGATCAAAGCAACCTCTGGAAAAAAATACATAATACTGCTATATCTATTCTATTTCTGCTTTGACTCTGTGTTATACGTATAAACTAATGGAAGGCAGGTATTGAAACAAAACGTCCTCTACTACTGCTCACATGTTCTGCAAGCTAGAACAGCCGATGGCAAAATCAATCGCTGTAGGTCTATTTCAAACAGTCCTAGGCTAAACATAAATGTTTACAATGGTTATTAATAAAGCTTCCTGCTATGGCCTTACTTTGACTGCCAGTGCTACCAAATTTTTGAAAGGATGTGGTTAAGTCAGTTTTTTTGCCCCATCATCTCATCATGAAGGTCTCTCAAGAGCTTTCTGAAACCTTTCTGAAACCTTCTGCACAGTTTATAATTTACTGCTTTGTAATACACACATTATTTTATGCCTGGTTCAGTTCACCTTGACTTTAATAGGATTTTGGGTCAGAAACTTTGTTAAAGGTTGTTAAAGGTTCAGTTGAACCAAAACTGATCAGACGTTTCAAAAGTTCCCTATTATTATTCAACCATATCTGGTTCAGATCAAGATCAATTTATGTACTGTACATGGGCCCCTTTTAATGTTATTTAGCCATGGCTCTGATAAATTAACTACATTTTTATATATTATAGCATTATCCTAAATACATTTCAATTTGTAAACAATAGATTTCTAGTGTGTTTGAATATAATATTAATCATGCTATCAACTCTTCTCCAGAATTATTCATTGATTTTCATATACAAGTTACCACTATTATTTAAATGAATTCCATTGAATTGTTCACATTTAATGTCAATGTTCTTGTCAAATAAAAATGACTGGCTCTCTGCCCAAAAAGCTTTGAAAGAAAAGATGCATTATCTGTTTATTGGGTGAAGGATATCCGATAGTCAGCAAACATAACCATATCCCGTAATACTGCTGAGCCATTTACTTCTGTTTGGCGATTCTTCAAACAGAGATGGCTATAAACAGGTTTATTTACACATCACACTGATTTTCTACAGTAATTTTTACATGTAGTGGCATTTTTTGGTCTCTGCAAATCATAATAATGTATCTAATGAACAGGGTATGTATCTAATGAATAGGCAATATTTATCACAGCTTATCAATAAAGAGGAAATTTTAAAAAGACTATGGGCTCAATTCACAAATCGGTATCTACCGCTTTAAAGAGGAAGTAAAGGCAAAAAAAAACAAAAAAAAAACCCTGCAAAAGAAAGGCATAATGAGCTAGTATGCATAGCATACTAGCTCATTATGAATGACTTACCTGAGATTGAAGCCCCCGCAGCGGTCCTCTGTCACCTCCACCGCCGCCGCCATCTTACCTCGATGTCCCGTCACTGCCGTCAGTGTACCGCCGCTCCGGCGCTGTGATTGGTCGGAGCGGCAATGACGTCACATGCATGCGCGCGTGGGTCGGCAAGATCCCATTCAGAAAACCGTCAATGATGCCGGCCCACTATTGCGCATGCGTGTGACATCATCGGTGTTGTTTTTAATAGTAAATAACTCCTTAACCGTGTAGGTTAAGGAGATATTTCTTGCACCTACAGGTAAGCCTTAATCTAGACTTACCTGTAGGTGCAAGTTGTCTAAGTGGGTTTACAACCACTTTAAGAAATGCGGTAAAATAGCATTTTATTTTATGAAGTGATGCTTTATTTTAGTAGTGAAAGGCTGCTGTAATTTAACTTAGTAAATAGCTGGTTACTAAAGGTCAGCAGCCGCATGCTTAACAACTGATAAGTCAACAACTGATGAATGTAAACCAGTTGAACCGGTAATGAAAAATTGTGAAAAGAAAACAGTGAGGGGGTTCACCCCCAACTCAAACCAGGCCCTTCGGGTCTGGTATGGATTTTGAGGGGAACCCAATGCCAATGTTTAATAAAAATGAACCATACCAGGCCACATGCTCTTAACATGTGAGGGTAAAAAGGCACCTTTTTCTACATGTTGATGTTGATGGGAACAAGAACTTTTCCCCACAACCCTGGGGTCTGCACCTGATGATGGCTCATTCCATCTGACAGCTCCACTGCCTCCCGCAGCTAAAATAACAATTTACACCACTTGGTGGCTCCATCCCTTATGATGTCATCGATCCACATGCCCCAGCATCTATTCTTTACATTAAACTGTCAGCAGGGAACAGATGACTCATTGGTTGTTAAGAACGCGGCGGCCACCTGCTCCTTAACAACCATGATAGTTACTTGTTGTACACTGGCAGCCTCCCACTCCTTAAAAATCAGTTAAAATCATGCACATTCCTTAAATACTACATGCCTGGACCACTACTTAATTACTGTATGTTTTTAATTATTTATTTATTTATTTGAATTGAGTTTAACGCCTGTTCATGCGGTATTTATCTAGCTTTTTTAGCGTTTTGCGGTAAATACCACAAAACAGTATAGTGAATTGAATATTTCAGGATCACATGCGATTTTTAGGCAAAATGTGTCTGGACACCTAAATACCACATGTGAGATGCTTTTGTGACTAGAGGCATATGTACTAAATAAATCTGCACTTGTGAGATTAAAGTGTATGTCAGGTACATCTGTGCAATACATGCATATTTTCCAATTTAAAGATGCTGCAAGTCTGCACATAAGACACTTACTGAGTGCTGTCAGCCCTGCCCAGATTTCAGTTGCCAGGCTATTTAGTCCCGCTAACTCTTCCCTCTACCACAACATAGAGGTGAATCATTCTGTAGTGGCAAGATAAAAACTTGGGGGGCTAAAGATTATGTAAACCCAACATTACATATTCCTGATATGTGCCTGCTGTATCATGTACTTGTATGAAAAAGTATCCTGTTCTCTTTGTATTGCTTCCTTTGTGTGAAATCCCTGGTGTTCTTGCAAGTCCCTCTACTTTCCTATTAAAAACTGACCACACTAAGCAGGACAACACATCATGGTGAGTTCTCTAGCTGTGCTGGAAATTCCGCCTGCTCTCCTCCAATGACCAGACTTGTCCTGACACCCCCAATTGCTAAATGACCAATTACTGAAGTGAGAAATGGTGATTTTGGGGAGTGTTCTGTACACTGCTGTACAGTACATAACTCCTTCAGGTTGTCACATTGCATTGAAATTTTTATTTTTTATTTTTTTCCAGCACAGTGGCTGTAATTCATTGACTTGCATGAGATGACGTTAATGTTTAACAGGGCCAATGCAAACAGATTAAATCAAGAATAATAGCAAAAAATGTGCAGCACCACTTATAAAAAGAATTATGCAAATTGCATAAATATATTAGTCAATGTGCAAAATAAATTAGTTCATAAAACAATAAAAATGTCCCAGTGAAACAATATTCTGCGTGAATAGAAATTTAAGAAATAATTCACCACCTTAAAAAGTGTAATAACTCGTCTTTAAGTGTTTGAAGACCAGTCACCATCCCCCTGTGAAGTCAACACTCACCAGAATGGATGAATGCCCTTACAACAGCATATGCAAATTCCATGACCTAGCACAACAAAATGATACTTGGTTCTGTATTGTCTTAAAGGGGCGGTACTGGGAGGTGGGTAGGGGATGGAACCAAGGGACGTTGCTCGGAGGTGGATAGGGGGCGGAGAAAACAAGTGACTCGGAAGAGGGGAGTTCCTGCACCTATTGTCTGAGAAAAAAAAGCCCTGTATATATATATATATATATATATATGTATATATATATATACACAGGTATATGTATATTTATATACACTGCATTCAGTGTAGCCTATATATACAGTGCATTCGGTGGTGTACAGTTTCTAATACACTTCTGGTGGTGTACACAGTATATAATACAGTGTGTACAGTTTCTAATACACTTCAGGCAGTGTACACAGTATATAATACAGTGTGTATAATTTCTAATACAGTGCAGGTGATGTACACAGTATATAATACAGTGTAGTGTGCTGTGAAAAGAAAAAAATCCCCATCATGTCCAGAAGGCCACCAAGGAGAGGCACACGCTCACAGGCCACTAAAAGAGGGCAAGCAGCTTTTGTGTCTACAGTCAACAGTGATGGTCATGGACATGGTGCATCCTCTGCAGGTGGTCATGGGGCACGCTTGTCCTTTTTTTCTGCTGCTGGCTGTGTTATTGAGCCATAACATGCAGAAGAGTTGGTGGAGTGGATAACAAAGCCGTCCTCATCCTCCTCATCCTCCTCATCCTCTGTCACCCAGGCTATTAGAATATAGTATACTATATATTCTATATATATAATAGTTTGCCCTCCAACGCAGTTGCCAAAGTGGCCTATTCCAATGGCGCCACAGTTCTCCTTTCATAGCCCCACCATCATGCACGGAGGAGTCCCCGGAATTATTCGACCACAGTGTCGGTTACATGCTGCTGGAGAATGCGCAGCAATTTGAAGGCTCCGATGTTGGATACCAGGTGGAGGAAGGGAGTAACGTGAGCCTAGAGAGAGGGGGTGACACAGAAGGACAAGAAACTGACAGTCATGTTCCCCAAGCTTCAGCATACTGCCAAGTTTGCTCCAGTGACAAGGAGGGAGGGGATGATGAGGTCACTGACTGTACTCGGGTGCCTGAGAGAAGAGAGGAGGAAAGTGAGGAGGCACAACCCCAACGAGGCAGGATATCCTCCAGGGGTCAGCTTAAGGGCAGCCACTCTATTGCATCACACTGCAGAGCTCCGCAGGTGCAGGGCACTGCTGACTCCTCGCTTACTTTTTAAAGTTCCTTGGTGTGGGCCTTTTCGAGACGTGTGCAGCAGATCCTACCATTGCTGTTTGCAACCTATGTCTGAAGCGGATCAAGCGTGGCCAGAACAGCAGCCGCTTGGGAACCACTTGCTTGACCAGACATATGACGACCTGCCATGCAGTCCATTGGTAGCAGCACCTGAAATACCCACATCATAGAAAAAGGCAGATTTCTCCTTGCTCCTAATCTGGGATCTCAAACCCCACTGTACCTCCAGTCCTCTCAAAAACCTGCACTGAGAGTAATGAAGGTATAGCAATAGGTGTCACAAGTACTTGCAGCCAATCTACTAGCAGTACACCACCAGTTTGTTTCAGCAGGCAAATTTTGACTCATGGTCCAGCAGGCATGGGCAGGGACGTTACCTTTCCTTCACGGTGCACTGGGTAACTCTGCTGGCAGCTGGGAAGGATACAGGACAAGGTTCAGTGTTGGAGCTTGTTCTGCCACCATGCCTCCAAAAAGCTAGCAGTGATTCTGCCACAGCATCTGTATGCTCACCTCCCTCTTCTTATTTTTCCTCTATGGCCTCTTCTGAGATTCTGTCAGCTCTGCAGGGGCAGGCTCAGAGGTGGTTGATGCCATGCCAGCTTCAGCCAGGAATGGTTGTATGCGACAATGGCACCAACCTTCTCTCTCCCCTCTGACAGGGACCCTTGACCCATGTTCCATGTTTGGCACACATCTTGAATTTGGTGGTGCAGCCTTTCTTGCCCAGGTACCCAGGCTTACAAGATCTCCTGAGGCAGGCCAGAAAAGTCTGTGGTAATTTCCGCCAATCATACAATGCCAGTGCTCGGCTGGCTAACATTCAAAAGGAAATGCAACCTGCCCATCATCCGCCTCATTTGTGACATGCTCACCACTCAACGTTGGCAAAGATGCAGCTGATTCACAAACAGCAGTGGGCCATAAATGAGTACCTGTGCGAGTATGGCACCAGGACAGGGTCAGGGGAGATTGGCTTATTTTCGCCACGCCAGTGGCTACTGATCACGGATGCATGCACTGTCCTGACACCATTTGAGGAGGCCACAAGGATGGTGAGCAGTGACAATGCATGCATCAGTGACACTGTCCCTCTAGTCTTCCTGCTGTAGCACACGCTTCATGGAATCATGCACGGGGCACTTGAGGCAGAACAGCAGGAGGAAGAGGCGGACTTCCTTTCCTCTCAAGGCCCTCTTTATCCAGATAGCATTCCTGTGGGTCCATCAAACGTGCAGGAAGAAGAGGAGGAGGAGGATTGTGTCAGCACGGGTGTCGAGGAAAACAAGCAGCAGACCTCAAGGGATGGTTTTCAGTCCCCAGAAACCCAAGGAGTTGTACGTGGCTGGGAGGAGGTAGGTACGGATAATGGGATAATGGGATCCTTAGTGACCCAGAGGACTAGGAATCGAATGCCTCTGTAAACTTACGCTGCATGGCCTCCCTGATTCTGCAAAGCCTGTGAAAGGACCCTAGGATTTGTGGTATTAAGGAGAGGGATCATTACTGGCTGGCAATACTTCTTGATCCACGTTACAAGGGTCAGAGGAAGAGAGGTGGAGAAGGTGGCCAGCTGACTGATGCCTTTAAAAAAAAAATCAGTCCTTAGAGCCAAGGTCTGATAGGTTCCAGCAACCATCGCCAGTGTCTGCATTATATGGAGTAGGAATATCTAGGGGCAAGAGCAGACTTGGAGACCTTTCCAACAGAGCATCCACTGGGTTACTGGGTCTTGAGGTTGGACCACTGGCCAGAACTTTCTCAATATGCAATTGAGCTACTGGCCGGCATCTAGCGTGCTTTCTCAACGCACATTCAGTGCTGATGGAGGGTTTGTAATGGATCAAAGAGTTTGGCTGTCCACAGACTCTGTTAATAGACTCACATTTATAAAAATTAATCAGCCCTGGATCAGCAGCTATCAAGCACCTGATGCTGATGTAACTGATTGAATTTGCTATGGATCTGGGATCCCTTGAAGACTGCCTATGCTGCCTATCCTATTCCTCCTCAATTATGATGATGCTAGCTTCCAACATAATTTTTGGTTTAGGGCACCACCACCCAATGCCCAATTTTTCTGCCCTTTTTAAAAGGGGCATGTAATTACAATTTTTGAAATGATATTTAACAGCAGGGCCCGTTCCTGCACCCAACAAGAGTAACTGTGAGGGGTTACAGTGTTGTGGTACCACCACCACCCAAGGCCCAATTTTTCTCCCCTGTTTAACAGGGACATGTAATTACAATTTTTGAAATAATATTTAACAGCAAGGACTGTTCCTACGCCCAACAAGAGTAACTGTGAGGGTTTACCGTGTTCTGACACTACCAACACCTAAGGCTCAATTTTTCAGCAGAGTATATAGTGCAGTCCGTATAGTATATATACTACAGTTCAGAGTATATAGTGCAGTCAGTGTAGTATATATAATACAGTGCAGGGTATATAGTACAGTGTACAATATATAATATAGTGTATTGAAGTGGTTAAGGGGAGCCCTATGACAGAATAAAGAAAAAAAAACGGCATGGGTTCCCCCGTCCATACCAGGCCCTTTGGGTCTGGTATGGATTTTGAGGGGGACTCCTACACCATTTTTTTTAAAACATTTTGGCTTGGAGTTCCCCTTAACATCCATACCAGACTTGGAGGGCCTGGTATGGACTGGACGGAAAACCCACGCTGTTTTTTATGCATATTGCCGTGATCTGGCAATACATTACAGCCGTGAGCAATTTTAAATGAACCGGGGGGGGGGGGGGGTTCGGCTTATCCCTAATAAAATCTATTATAAAAACAATCCGCATTAAGACCGAAGGAAAGCACTTACATAGAAATCTGCTGCTGACCCAGGATCGTACCGCGGCGTGATGTCCTGCCATTTTAACCCCTTGCCGACCGCTGCACGACGATGTACGCAGAATGGCACGGGTGCACAAATGCACCGTACGTCCCTCCATCATCGCAGGCTATGGGTGCATGCACGTCCCGCGGACTCGGTGTCCGTCTGTGGCTCGCTATCGTGGCAAGGAGAGGTAGAATGGGGAGATGTCTATGTAAACAAGGCATTTCCCTGTTCTGCCTAGTGACATGACAGGGATCTACTGCTCCCTGTCATCGGGAGAAGTGATCTCTGTCATGTCCTAGTGAGCCCATCCCCCCCTACAGTTGGAACACACTGAGTGAACAGACTTAACCCCTTTATCGCCCCCTAGTCTTTAACCCCATTCCTGCCAGTGACATTTATACAATAATCAATGGCTATTTTTAGCTCTGATTGCTGTATATATGTCAATGGTCCCAATATAGAGTCAAAAGTGTCCGATCTTTCTGACGCCATGTCGTAGTCCCGATAAAAATTGCTGATCGCCGCCATTACTAATAGAAAAAAAAATAATAATAAAAATGCCAGAAATCTATCGCCTATTTTGTAGTGCAAATCAATCAATATACGCTTATTGCAATTTTTTTACCAAAAATATGTAGAAGAATACACATCGGCCTAAACTGAGGAAGAAATTCGTTTTTTTATATATTTTTGGGGGGATTTTTATTATAGCAAAAAGTTAAAAATATTGCTTTTTTTTCCAAAAATTTCATTTATAGCACAAAAAATAAAAACCGCAGAGGGGATCAAATACCACCAAAAGAAAGCTCTATTTGTGGGGAAAAAAATTACGTAAATTTTGTTTGGGTGTAACGTCGCACGTGCAATTGTCAGTTAAAGCGACGCAGTGCTGTATCGCAAAAAATGCTCTGGTCATTAAGGGTTAAATTCTGCCCGGGCTGAAGACGTTATTGAAGATATCACTCCCTTATCAGAACAGGAAGCGCTTCAGTGATTCTGCCATATTCTGGAAGATCTTTTAAATAAAACCTCAGAAATAATGTATTTTCAAAATACAGTACATTGTATGCACATGGCGGCCAACAAAATAAAACAGTTGTAAAAAAATCTAAAAAAGTTATTTTTGTACATTATTTTAAAAAATGTTTTTATTTCAAACTGAATTTTATTGAAAATAACACTATGAGAGAACGGACGGGTTTAGCTACAAATATTTATCATATCCCCCAAAAAAAATTTTTTAATTCTTTTATCATACCCCAAAAAACAAATACATTTCTATATGCAGGATATTTAAAAAGCCTCCTACTGCATAATTCAAAAGAGGACCTAAAGAAAATTAAAGAGCCTGACCTTAACTCACAGTGATATAAAATCACCTTCCTAGCCTAGCCAAAAAGGCAATAAAACTTAAACAGATGAAGCTCTACTTGATGATCTTAAAGGGGGGCTTTTACTTCAATGCATATCACAAATATGAAAGGTAAAACCATATGAAAAAAAATAAAAGTATGTTCAATATTTTAAAGGAGACCTCTACCTGAAACACATATAGACTAGAAAAACATAAAAAATGTAATTTGGTGGGGGCACATGCACGGAGTCGTCCCAGCTAGACGCACTGGATTAGAGCTCTGTGACCTCAGGGAATACACAGCGATAGCAGCGCAACCCATCCCTCCACTGGGTCACAACAACTGCGGCAAGCTCCCGTGAACACCCGAAACCGACCAAGATGGTGTACGGCGGTTCCAAACATGAAATAAAAGCCAAATCCATCCGGGACGTTCTCCTCATTGCATCCTCCAAGATGGCGCTGACCCCCGCCTCCTGTACAGAGACATCACAGGCACCGTACACCTCTCTGCAATCCCCGCCTGAGACTTCACATGAGGGTGAGTGGGATACTGAACTCGGGTCTACCCCCGTCCCTAAAATTTGACAGCCCACAACCCAATCTTATTAAACAATTTGAAAGGATGCTCACAGAAGCCCTTCAGCATACCTCTGACACTATTACAGAATGGCTGACACGTGAGATCAGAGATCTAGGGCGCCGCACCTCAGGGCTAGAACAGAAAACAGATGAGCTAGAAAAACTCACACACCACCATTCTGAGGAACTAGAAGCCCTGCATGAGGAAAACCTCTCCCTATAGACTCATCTGGAGGACTTCAAAAATAGGGCCAGGCTTTCCAACTTACGCATAAGTGGCATCCCTGAGACAGTCACAGATTTACAGTCCACCATTACAGCATTATTCCAGGAACTGGTGCCCTCCATTCCTATAGAGCGCCTTGAATTAGATAGGATCCATCACACTCTGGCACCGCGTCCTGAAAACAGCCCCCCTTGCGACATAGTCGTGAAGCTTCATTTTTTCCATACTAAGGAACAATTGCTGACAGCATCACATCACAGAAAATCACTGGAGTTTCAGGGCCACTGTTACCAGATCTTCCATGACCTTTCTCAGGTAACGCTGATGAAATGGAAAGCCATGAAACCTCTCCTTCAGTTTCTCCATAAGCAACACAACACAAGTTTCTCCATAAGCCCCACCGGTAGACACATTGTCTACCGGTGGGGCTTTCCATTCTCCATTCGCTTTTCATACAAAGATTCATCCTACCAGTGCAAGTCAGCTGAGGATCTCCAATCAACACGCCAAGAACTTCACCTGATGCCTTAAGACCCTGTCGCTATGGGATCCCGCTGCAGATCTGCCTCTCACTCCCCAAAGAAAACCCCTGCCTCCTCTGGCCCGAAAGCAACCTCAAGCATCCACAAACATGGAAGATTTGCCATGCCTGTTCCTGACCATGAAGACTCCATGGACTGACTGTCTACCTGCAAGCTGATGCCACTTCCCACTCAGCTCTTTTGGAGCATCCACATGGGACTTTCACCCTAACATAACTATACCCTGCATCCACGGCACTTACTACCTTACTCAGTTAAATGTTTATGGTTCTTAATGTCCATTGCCTGAGTCACCATGTTCAATTCTGAACAAGTTGCCTCACGCCAAAGCCTTGAACCACTTAGTTTCACAGTTCCTGCTAGTTAATCATTATTTTTTTAATCTTTTGCCTCGGTTACTGGTTCTTTTCCCCCCTACCATGCTTACTGCCTGGGCTAGGTTGAGTGTTATTTATCCCTAGCCTAAGCAGTAAGAATTACTGTGACCTTGAAAGCTTTATGTTTGTTTACGGAATATGGCAGGGTGTCTAAAACGGTACCCTACTTCGTTGCTGTTGCCCTTTTTCTGTTCTAGGAGACCCATTACAATTTCCTGGGTCTCCTACAACATCCCCTCATAGGGTTCCGTATATTCACATATTTACCTATACCATTATGAGGGCTGTGGATTTCTCTGATAAAGTGCACTGCTGCCCACACTAAGTCCACCAGTACCCTATTTTGGCTTCTCACTGACCCATCTTTGTCCTAGGCAGTCACTTTTCCCGACTAACCGGAGGACATCTTTCCCTCCCCTACTGTGACACACAGGTCTTATTTTCCCTATCTAGCACCCTCCTCTCCCTCACCCTACTGCTCCTTTAATCCCTGCTGCAGTCCCTCCTCCTACCCCTGCACCTCCTCCCCATACCTCCCTTCAAGGGGCATGTTGTCAGACCTCAGGCTTACTATCTAACCTGGTCTTTAGACCCCCTCTGTTAGAGGCATGGCCCCACTGAATGTGCTCACGCTTAATGTCCAGGGTCTCAACACCCCAAATAAACGCACCAAGGCTTTTCGAACATTTGCCTTCGCAAAGGCACATGTAGTTTGTTTACAGGAGATTAACTTTACTGCCCAAGCCACACCCAAACTTTTCAGCCACCAATACCCTCAAGCATTTACACCTTCAGCTTCCTCTAAAAAAAGGGGGTGTTCATTACATTCCACTGTACTACCCCTTTCACTCTCCTGGAGGCGATCAGAGACATGGAGGGATGCTACCTTATCCTGACCGGTCACCTACTCAATAGCAAAGTTACCATTGTCTCTTACTACTAGGGATGAGCCCAATGTTCTAGCCGAACAGCAAACATTATGCAGTGTTCGTGGCAAATTGGAAATCCGCAAAACACCGTTAAATTCTACGGGACACTAACATGAAAAACAAAAGTGCTTATTTTAAAGGCTTATATGTAAGTAATTACCATAAAAAGTGCTGGGGACTGGGTCCTGACGCAGGGGACATGTATCAATGCAAAAAAAGTTTTAAAAACAGCAGTTTTTTCGAGAGCAGTGATTTTAATAATGCTTAAAGTGAAACAATAAAAATTAAATATTCCTTTAAATATCGTGCCTGGGGGGTGTCTATAGTATGCCTGTAAAGTGGCACATTTTCCCCATGTTTAGAAAAGTATCATAGCAAAATTAAATTTGTAAAGGAAAAAAAGTAATTTAAAACTGATTGCGGCTGTAATGAATTCATATTCAACATATTCAAAAACACAGCAAACCAAATTTATTTAAAAAATTGTGTGGGGGTCCCCCCAAAATCCATACCAGGCCCTTTTTAAAAAAAAATTGGTGCAGGGTTCCCCTTAATATTCATACAAGACCTGAAGGGCCTGGTACAGATTTTGGGGGGACCCCCACACAATTTAAAAAGAAAATTGGTTCGGGGTACCCCTTAATATTCATACCAGACCCAAAGGGCCTGGTAATGGACTGGGGGGGAACCCATGCCATTTTTTTCAATGAGTTTTATCTACAGGTATATTCCGGGACCCGACAATCCATTACAGCCGCGATCAGTTTTAAATTATTTTTTCCCTTTAGAAATTTCATTTTGCTGTGGTACTGTTCTAAACATGGTAAAAATGTGCCACTTTACAGGCATACTATAGACACCCCCAGGCACGATATTTAAAGGAAATTTTAATTTTTATTGTTTCACTTTAAGCATTATTAAAATCACTGCTCCCGAAAAAACTGAAGTTTTTTAAACTTTTTTGTTTGCATTGATACATGTCCCCTGGGGCAGGACCCGGGTCCCCAAACACTTTTTATGGCAATAACTTGCATATAAGCCTTTAAAATGATCACTTTTGATTTTTCATGTTTGTGTCCCATAGACTTTAATGGTGTTCGCATGTTCAAACAAATGTTATGCCTGTTCGCAAGTTCTGGTGTGAACCAAACGGGGGGGGGGGAGGGGTTCAGCTCATCCTTACTAACTATGCTCCTAATAAACGCACAATCTTATTTCTTTCTCATCTGCTAAATTGTAGTCAAATCCCATAAAAGGGGCACCCTCCTAATCTGCGGCGACTCCAACCAGGTTTTATACCCATTCCTCAATAAATCTCCAGTCCCTTCCACACCAAGTCACAATTATCGCTCTTAGAAGCCTGGAGAAAACAAAACCCCACACGGCGCCAATACACCCACTATTCACATCCGCATAAAATATTCTCTTGTTTAGACCACATCTTCCTAACAGTCGGCTCCTCCCCCCCTCCGCCTCTTCTATCGTCCCATACACCTGGACAGACCATAGTGCCGTTCTTGTGTCACTCTCCTCTCTCATCCCTAGGCCAACCCACACCACCTGGTATATTAATGATAGTACTCTGGCTAACCCTACCCATAGAATGGACATTGAAATAGCAATCAAAGATTATGTAGCAAATAACGCATCCACTGACATATCTCCACTAACTTTATGGGAAGCCCATAAACCAGTCATTAGAGGGGTTTGTATCAGTCAATCCTCCCACCTGCGCAATGAAAAACATGTCCAATGAGAGCATTTGGAAAGTACTCCCACTTGGATGGCCACTCCTTCCGCACTGAATCCCTAACAGCTGCTATCTCCATGATCCTCAAACCCCACACAGATAATTCAGCCTGGTCTAACTTTAGACCCTTTTTGATCCTAAACCTGGATGTTAAAATCCTGGCAAAAATCCTGTCTATTCGTCTTAATCCCTATATCAGCTCCTAAATACACAGAGACCAGGTTGGGTTCATCCCTTCTCGCCAAGCAGGCGATAACATTCGATGCACGACACTTCTGTCTCATGCTGCTCGCACATCCCATCTTGCTTCATCTCCCTAGACATTCGTAAGGCCTTTGACACACTTTCATGGCCTTACTTGAACTTCATCTTACGCCGATGGGGGTTTGGCGAGCACTTTATGCAGTGGACTTCAGCTTTATACTGAAACCCTATCAAACTTGCCAGATCCTATATGGATCTATTCATGATGTGATCACCTACTGTAATTATTTACCCTCTAAGTACCCAGCCATCAGGTGAATTTGGATTATTGCTGCAGCACATGTTTAAATTGTTGGAATGGCGTTTATGCTAGCAGATGAATTAGACGACGAAATTAGGGCCTCTTTTGACTGTGAAAACCAGATATCCATGCAACCTGAGAATGAGGAGCTGAATTTCCTGTTCAGGGAACACAAAAAACTTAATTGTAAAATCCCTTAACAGGAAATGGGACTTCATTTCATTGAAGTCCTATATCACAAACAAAATCATACCACGTGGTTTTAGAGAATGCGTCATCCCGGCCATTCATCTACATACGGAGAGGTTCCTGGAGAAGTGGAAACCACGGTATTGAGGTCATGAAATTAATAACTGAGGAAGAGAAACTTTAAATTTCCACTCTCCAGGAACAGATCACCGAAAGTAGAGATAAACTTGAACCGTTTAAGGATAAGGAAGATTTTATTAAACTCAATGAACTAGTCAAAAAAGAAATAGAATACAAAAATATCTTAAACAAACTAAACAGTCTAAGTTTAAACAAGAAATTGACGACTGGGCAAAGGGGCAAATTTTTGTTTTACTAGGTAGCGCCAACACCCCTTCCTTTATTATTTTTATCTTATTATCCTCCCTTGGGAGAATTTTTGGGGGGCTGCCACCTTTAACTTATACCTAAGTGCAGAATTTATATATATTATTTTTATCCTTGATCACCTTCGGATGTGAATCAGTTCTGCTGCTATGGACATATTTGGCTATATGAATAATATAAATATTGATATAGGAGGAATTTTTAGCCAGGAAGTGGTTACAAATAGACAAGATATGCATAGTCTGATGAAACAACTCAGACATACAATGGAGAAACAGCTCAGGGTCTGGTGGGACATTGCCACCCTAGAGATGTATATTACTGAAAAAATTACCCCTAGGAGGCTCCGATGGGATATACACCCTAATGATAGTATTGATGATACAGCACTTATGAATGACTGGTATACGTTTTTCAATAAGTGTGAAAACGACTTGTTGCAAAACATTGTCAAAAGGAGACAGTTTAAGCTTAGGGGAGTGGAAGCTAGTCTGACAGAAATTAAAAATCTGTTACTACCTTTTGCTAACCACGCGGATTATAAGGATAGAGTAAAAGATCTGCAGGAGATTATAAAAAAGTATGATACTGAAATACAGGCAAAGAAACAGAAAAAATTTAAGAGAGATGTCCTAGACTATCAAAACATGAAGGTCTATAAATGAAAAATGGCACTACAGGATTAAACTGATGAATTGGATGATACAATCATGGATGATAGTCCGGGTAAGGCCTCAGGTAATATAGGACCGAAGTATCAGCAAGTATGCCCCAACCAGTAGGCAATGCCAATTTGGGGACACAGAATTGGCAAGACCCAACCTACCAAACTGGCATCAAGATAGACTTGAGAGGAGGAGAATTAACTACCAGGAACCATCTGATTACAGGTCACCTAATACCCCCAGGTATAATGTACCTACTTACAATAGATTTTCCTCACTCAGAGGGGGCTACCATCATGACACCTACTCTGATTATAGAGGTGATCCTGATTACAGAGATGACTCCAGAGATAGGAGGGATTTTCCCAGGGGTGGCCCACAGGAAAGACCCCTTGGGAGATGGAAAGCCTGGGTCCCCTACAGGAACCCTGGATGGAGAGGAATGAATGGGAACAGAGGGTCACCCAGAGGCACCAATTGCAGAATGCCCGACTATCAAACACCCGAGAGCTATCCAGGGAATACCAATTATGGCAATCCCAGAATGCAACGAGACAGCAATCAAGGGAGGGCCTTGGTACCCACAGAGAGAATTTCAGAAAGAGGAAACAGACCAGAGGATGTAGGGGAGGAAAGAAGAAAACGGCCAAGAGAATATTAGGTAAAGGGATATATAACCTTAGCAATGTACAGTTTTCTGATAAAGAAAGGAAAATTCTAAACTTGGGCTTGAAGTTTGCACCAGAAAAGCCACTAGATAAATTTGAAGTCTATATTGATTTACAAAAAATCCTGAGAAAGATCAATATAAAAAAGCACTTTGCACTTAATACAGACACCAGAACAGTGGTAGACCCAGGCTTTGTCCAGACCAATCTGAAGAACAACTCAATTTTTAACCCGAAAACACTGAATAACCAATGCATTTCAGCTTTTAAAAAGATGGTAGAAGATGATGTGGGAAAGCTTGGAAGAAAGAACACTAAAAAAACAAAAATGTATGGAAAACTATCATGGAAATAGGGATGGAAAAGGAAGTAGTGATAAGACCAGCGGACAAAGGGGGAGGGCTGGTGATTTTAAATAAGAAGGATTATGAGGATGGAATGAACAACCTACTTACAGTAAGAGACACCTATAAGAAGCTTAGGGGGAATCCCAAACCAAACTATGTGAAGAAGCTAAAGGCCTATGTGAAGTAAGGGAAAGATATGGGCATTTTAAATAAAAAGGAAGCAGAATACTTGGTTTCCAATTCCATTAAAACTCCGGTGATCTACTACACACCAAAGATTCACAAAAGGCTTGAAAAGCCCCCTGGGAGACCTATAATTAGTGGTATCAATTCTGTATTTTCAAGGCTGGGAGAGTACTTGGATAAGTACCTCAAACCACTTGTAGTACGAGGGAAATCACATCTGCGTGACAGCCTACAGCTCATACAGGATCTACAGGCCATTGATGGAGCTCAAGACTTTCTACTGGCTACTGTAGATGTTAACTCTCTATACACGAGTATTATTCAAAAAGATGGGCTTTTGGGTGTAGAGAAGGCAATGCACGAACTTACAGATATGAAACAGCAGCAGATTGATTATATATTAGAAGGTCTAAAAATCGCAATGGAGTGTAACTACTTTTGGTATAACAAAGAGTTCTATGTACAAACCAAGGGGGTTGCTATGGGGGCACGCTATGCCCCAAGCGTAGCCAACCTCCTGATGGACACGTGGGAGGAAGAGTACATACTGTATATGCAAAGAACATCCCCCAACTGAAAATGTACCGGAGGTACATAGACAATCTTGTTATACTATGGGAGGGCACAGCAGAATCGTTTGAGAAATTCCTTTACGGAACTGGACCATAATAGGTATGGTTTGACATTCATCGGAAAGTGGGATCAGCAAAAGATCGATTACCTCGACCTAGAAATGTACAAACAGTGTAATAGGCTGCAAACGAGAACATTCTTCAAAACAACAGATCGTAACGGATACATACCCATCTCCAGTTGTCATCGCCCCAAGTGGAAAGGGAGTATCCCTAAGGGGCAACTAATAAGAGTGCGAGAGCTATCCAGGGAATACCAATTATGGCAATCCCAGAATGCAACGAGACAGCAATCAAGGGGGGCCTTGGTACCCACAGAGAGAATTTCAGAAAGAGGAAACAGACCAGAGGATGTAGGGGAGGGAAGAAGAAAACGGCCAAGAGAATATTAGGTAAAGGGATATATAACCTTAGCAATGTACAGTTTTCTAATAAAGAAAGGAAAATTCTAAACTTGGGCTTGAAGTTTGCACCAGAAAAGCCACTAGATAAATTTGAAGTCTATATTGATTTACAAAAAATCCTGAGAAAGATCAATATAAAAAAGCACTTTGCACTTAATACAGACACCAGAACAGTGGTAGACCCAGGCTTTGTCCAGACCAATCTGAAGAGCAACTCAATTTTTAACCCGAAAACACTGAATAACCAATGCATTTCAGCTTTTAAAAAGATGGTAGAAGATGATCTGGGAAAGCTTGGAAGAAAGAACACTAAAAAAACAAAAACGTATGGAAATCTATCAAGGAAATAGGGATGAAAAAGGAAGTAGTGATAAGACCAGCGGACAAAGGGGGAGGGCTGGTGATTTTAAATAAGAAGGATTATGAGGATGGAATGAACAACCTACTTACAGTAAGAGACACCTATAAGAAGCTTAGGGGGAATCCCAAACCAAACTATGTGAAGAAGCTAAAGGCCTATGTGAAGTAAGGGAAAGATATGGGCATTTTAAATAAAAAGGAAGCAGAATACTTGGTTTCCAATTCCATTAAAACTCCGGTGATCTACTACACACCAAAGATTCACAAAAGGCTTGAAAAGCCCCCTGGGAGACCTATAATTAGTGGTATCAATTCTGTATTTTCAAGGCTGGGAGAGTACTTGGATAAGTACCTCAAACCACTTGTAGTACGAGGGAAATCACATCTGCGTGACAGCCTACAGCTCATACAGGATCTACAGGCCATTGATGGAGCTCAAGACTTTCTACTGGCTACTGTAGATGTTAACTCTCTATACACGAGTATTATTCAAAAAGATGGGCTTTTGGGTGTAGAGCCGGCAATGCACGAACTTACAGATATGAAACAGCAGCAGATTGATTATATATTAGAAGGTCTAAAAATCGCAATGGAGTGTAACTACTTTTGGTATAACAAAGAGTTCTATGTACAAACCAAGGGGGTTGCTATGGGGGCACGCTATGCCCCAAGCGTAGCCAACCTCCTGATGGACACGTGGGAGGAAGAGTACATATATGCAAAGAACATCCCCCAACTGAAAATGTACCGGAGGTACATAGACAATCTTGTTATACTATGGGAGGGCACAGCAGAATCGTTTGAGAAATTCCTTTACGGAACTGGACCATAATAGGTATGGTTTGACATTCACCGGAAAGTGGGATCAGCAAAAGATCGATTACCTCGACCTAGAAATGTACAAACAGTGTAATAGGCTGCAAACGAGAACATTCTTTAAAACAACAGATCGTAACGGATACATACCCATCTCCAGTTGTCATCGCCCCAAGTGGAAAGGGAGTATCCCTAAGGGGCAACTAATAAGAGTGCGAAGAAATTGCGACACAATGGAAGATTTCCACATGCAGGCTGATATAATGATTAACCGATTCCAGGATAAAGGGCATGCCAGAGACAATTTGCTCAAAACCAAGGGCCAAATTGCACAAATGAACAGAGGTGTACCCTGCTTGAAAATACCAAGAAAAATAAAGAATGCATGTAATTGGCCTTTGTTACAGGGTACAACTCCCAGTATAGGGATTTTGAGCATATTTAAAAAAAATACTGGCCTATCCTCAGAGAAGACCGAGTCCTTACTAAATTATTGCCCAACAAACCAAAGTTTGTGTACAGACGTGCGCCTACTCTCCGGTAGACATGTGCAAAAGGAAAAAATTTGTTTTGTTTCGTTTCGTTTTAATTCGTTAATTAATTAATTTCGTTTAGTTAGCTTCGTTAAATTTGTTAAATTCGTTTTCGGATTTTGTTTCATTTTCGACCGAATTCGAAAATCGGTCGTATTCGAAAATATTTCAACCGAATTCGAAAATATTTCTACCGGATTCGAAATTATTTCAACATGATTCAAAATTATTTCAACCGCATTTGAAACTATTTCAACCGGATTCAAAAATATTTTGTGACCCGACTTTGGGTCCACGTATCTCAGGGTCACTTAGAGATAGAAACCCCAAATTTGGAGATGTTGTAGTGCTAGTTCTACTCTCCGCAAAATTGGAATTCGAATTCATTCTATACAAAATTCGAGTGTTGGAACATGGTTTTATATATATATATATATATATATATATATATATATATTTTTTATTGTTCTATTGTTTTTTTTTATGATATTTTTTTATATTATTTTAGAATGTATGTATATATATGTATATATATAACCATCTTCCGAAATTCGAATTTTGTATAGAATAAATTCAAATAGAAAAGATTAGAATAGAAAAACAATAGAATATAATAAAATATTTTATATATATATATATATATATATATATATATATATATATATATATTTTTATTATATTTTATTCTATTGTTTTTCTAGTCTTTTTTCTATTTCTATTCTAATCTTTTCTATTCGAATTCGAATTCATTCTATACGAAATATTTATACATATAACTATCTTCTGAAATTCGAAATTCATACAGAATGAATTCAAATTCGAATAGAAAAGATTAGAATATAATAACTATAGAAAAGAATAGAATAAAAAAATATAGACGGTCATATTCTATTGTATTTTATTACATTCTATTCAATTCTATTCTATTCTCTACTATTCTTTTATTTCTATTCTATTGTTTTTTATTTTTATATTCTATTTTATTGTATTCTTTTTTAAAAAACGATTTATATTTTTTCTAATTTGATTCAAATTTATTTTCGAATTCGAGTCGAAAATATTTCGAATTCGATTCGAAAATATTTTGAATTCGATTCAAATTTCGTCCGCGATTTTTCGATTCGAAAAAATTCAGATTCGGTTAAATTCGTTAGTATTGTAATTCGGTAATTCGGATGCATCCGAATGTCCGAATAATGAAAAATTTGTCCGAATTTCGATTTGGAACGAAACGAAATGCACATGTCTACTCTCCGGAACCACATAGTACACAATGTGATCAACCCACCAAAAGAAGTGAAGATTGCTCCAGGGTTGAAAGGGTTTTTTCAAATGCCAAAGGTGTCTAGCCTGTAGGGTTAGCAAGAAACAACCGCCCAAAAAGAAATGTTCAAATCCAGAAATTATCATAAACAATATGAGATCAGAGAATTGATTACATATAATAGTACACATGTAACCTATGTCATCGAATGTCCGTGTCACTTACAGTATGTTGGGAGAACTACCCGGCCCCTGTGTGTAAGAATACGGGAACATATTAATAACATTAAAAAGGGGTTCCCCAAACACAAACTATCCCGTCATTTTGATGAGGTTCACCAGAGGGACCCAACAGGTCTCATTTTCTATGGGATTGATCTCATTTGAGATAACTGGAGAGGAGGTAACAAACAAATGTTGATCTCACAGAATGAGACCAGTTGGATTTATTGTTTGGGGTCCCTGGTCCTGAAGGGGTTAAATCTAGATATAGATTTGAATTGTTTCATTGCTAACCCATAGAAGGTCATGGGGCACATTTTCGAGTCCCCCCTTCCTTGATTTATTATTTTATTATCACTTATTTTTGATCTTATTATTGGGGCCTTGTGGTTTACCTGTGATCTGGGCACCTAAGGTCTCACTTTTTATCCCTTATCACCTGTCAGTGACTGAGCTGGCCCATGGTGCCACTCTTGGCACCTCTTGGTTGCAATAGCTGGGGACCCCATCTGATTTGTCTTCTTATTACACATAATATTAGGGTCCGGACCGTACACTGGGGTATTATCTGGGTATTATAGCTGGACCTACAGGGGGTACATCTGGGACATTTAGACAAGTTACATCTGTCAATATGGCCTGCCGGTACATATAGCCCTCCTTTCCTACTGTGAGGCCGCTATGGTATGTTTGGTAGGGAGATGGGATACTTTAGGATTTTATTTAGGTACCCACCAATATTCTATCTAATCTACATCCTATTTTATATTATCTATCATTTATTATGTGCTGTTTTGGTTTTAGGGGATCTGTTATGTGACACCCCTCAGGCATATGGTTCTACCTGGAGACTTGGGGGTGGGCACTCTATCTTTAACCCCCGTTTTTGTATATCTCCAACCCAACCTTTAATTAGGGTAATTCCACCATTGTTTTTTTATATACCGTATATAATTTTTTACATTCTTTACAATTTTTACATATCCTTATTTCTTTGAGATAGCGACATCCCACTATGGGTATCTGTCAGTCTTTCTTATAGTTGCCACTGGGGGCAGTGTCGCAGCTTAATATATATATATATATATATATATATATATATATATATATATATATATATATATATGCACTTTACCTAATTAGCGTTTGAGCAGGTTTATTAACATTTAATTCCTGCCATTTTTAGCTATTAATACCAATTATGTTAACAGTTAACATGATTCTTTGTGGTTTATATACATGTATATCTCCTACGTGCTTTATATATTTTGTATCAGTTATCATTTATAACAACAGGTCTTATCACCAGATTTATTCTCTGACCGAGTAGATTATGTATACCTTTATTCTAAAGTTAGCCGATTTTACAGTTTCCTCTATGTATGTTATGTGATCTTTATATGACTCTGGATTGGTTATATTTCCTTATTTATGTGCATGGGAGAGCGGAGATTCAGATAGTTTAGTAAGCCCCAGGTTACACTCCTTGCATACATTTCCTCCTTGTCCAGGAAGTGTCATGGGGAACCTCTGGGTATGATTGGATCTCCCCACGGGAGGGGCGGGATGTGCATTACCGCTCTCCCATAAGAGACGTATGGCGCAGCATGTAGGCACCGCTTCAGATGATGTCATACGACAAAACTAGTATGGCGGAGCCTATGCACATACGTCACTTCCGTATTGCGAGAATCTAGTGGAATGCAGGTGGTGCGCACGCACGACCTCTAGTGCTCGATTTCTCATGTGTATGTTTCGCTGTACACTTACCAGCAGATGTCAGTCTGGTTTTTAACGGCTTAATTGTTGCTAATTTTTTAGAAATAAAGCTTCCCCCTTTTTTAAATACTACACCATGGGAGCCCTCTGTTTTCTATTCTGAGGAACTTTTAGTGCCCAGTGTTTTGCCTCACGGATTTGGAGAGGAGATCTGAGCAGTTCAAGTGAGCAGCTACTAGGATGTTCAGGAGCCTGCTGAGGATTTACCTTACATGCTGTCTGCCCTTGTTGGGGCGCTGTGATCTGGTGAGTGGGGACACATGTGGGGGATCACCGAAGTCACATGATTGTACCCCTGTCAGCACGGAGCACCCATCACTGCATGAACTGCTTATGAACACCTCTCTCTCAGTTTTAATCATTTATACCTGTACATGGAGATCTCTGGGATCCTTATGAACTTAATATAAAGGGCACGTGCAATATGAGACGTTAATAGGCCGGTACTAGATACCTTTATACAGCCTGGACTGCACATTTTTTAACATATGGTTTATGGACTGAACTGTCATCTGGCTGTGTTTGGTATTTTGTTATATATACATGGTGGGAACCTATGTTATTTCACGCAGCTGCCCTGAGCTGGGTGATACATTTCCTATGTTTATATCACTTGGTTACTTATATATTTAGTGAAAAGGTCCAGCCCTCAATTTTTTCCACTTGGGATCACTCCCTTCACACCAGTTGGTGATTTTTCACCTCATCTAGACACCACCTGAGTGTCCAACACATCTAATAAGTTTTTTTACACCTCACACATTGTGAATTCACACCTTTTTTGGTCACATGTTGTGTTTATTACCTAATAACTTTTTGCACACCTTTTTCACATTATTGGAGATTTTTACTAGGTAGCGCCAACACCCCTTCCTTTATTATTTTTTATGTTATTATCCTCCCTTGGGAGAATTTTTGGGGGGCTGCCACCTTTAACTTATACCTAAGCGCGGAATTTATATATATTACAAAAAAATCTTAAACAAACTAAACAGTTTAAGTTTAAACAAGACATTGACGACTGGGCAAAGGGGCAAATTTTTGACCTCACACCAAGAGGAGGGAGAAGTAGGTCAAGGAGATTTAGAAATCCTTCACAGGCAGGTCCTAAAGTAGACCACACAACATTAGGGAGTGAGGAAGATGAACTAAATAACATGGATTTTTTAGACAAGAAATTATCCCAAGCACCCAAAGGCATTCTAAAAGGAAATCACATAGAAATATTAGGAGAGAGGGCAAGAGGAAGGGGAAAATCCAGGGAATCAGCTAAACAAAAGAGTAATGACCGGACAAGGATGAGGAGTCAGAAACACTAGGACAGTTGGCCATGACGGACGTATCGCCTGACGACGTATCGGGCATGGCCACAAAAAACAATCAAAAGTTATAAACCTCTCAGACTTTGACTTAGAGGAAAGGCACATTGCTCTCTTGAGCAGAGGTCTGTCTTTTTCTCCGGTAGAGAAAATGGATCATTTTGAGATCTACAAAGATCTCAATCTGTTCCTTAGGAAAGTTTACTATAGACAGATACACACTAAAGAGAGACAGTCCACTACAGCTAAAGAAAATAGTACACAGGATAAAGAAGCTGTGGAACAATTAATCTCTTTACTTGAGGAATGTGACACAGCTTCAGATGATGATGAGTAGGGATGAGCTTCGAGTTCGATTCAAACCCATGTTCGACTCGAAGATCATCTGTTCGGCCGTTCGCCGAATTTCGAACATTATGGGCTGTTCGCTCCAAATTTGAGTGGTGCGTCACGGGCCATAATTCACTGCGGCATCGCAGTGCATTGCTGGCTGATGATTGGCCAAGCATGCACTATGACCCTCATGCTTTGGCCAATCACAGCGCGGAAAAAACGGAGAGCCATAATTGGCCAAAGCCAGGGTGGCTTTAGCCAATTATGTTTTAGAGGTTTTAGTACACGCCCCACATTATATAAGGCCGCCTGCGTGGCGGCCTTGTGTAGTGTGTTGCGGCATTGGTTAAAGACAGACAGAGAGAGAGAGACCGTATCATTTAATTTGAGTTAGATAGAGCAGGCAGGCAAGTCAGTTAGTTGCAGTTACAGCGTGTAGAGGATGTATATGCATCCTAGGTGTTGTATATATATTTATACACTGTATTCAGTTTAGCTAGATCCGTTCCTGTTATTCTCTTCCTAATATACTGACAGGCAGGCAGGCAGGCGATTGTGCTAGCTGCAGTATTTTCACTTAGTGTACTGTGTCCTTTGCACAGTGTGCACCTAAAGCTTACCTGAATACAATTGCTGGTGTTCTCATACTAATACAGGCAGGGAGCTGCAGTATTTTGATTTAGTGTCCTTTGCACAGTGTGCACCTAAAGCTTACCTGAGTACAATTGCTGGTGTTCTCATACTAATACAGGCAGGGAGCTGCAGTATTTTGATTTAGTGTCCTTTGCACAGTGTGCTCCTAAAGCTTACCTGAATACAATTGCTGGTGTTCTCATACTAGAAAAGGCAGGGAGCTGCAGTATTTTTATTTAGGGTCCTTTGCACAGTGTGCACCTAAAGCTTACCTGAATACAATTGCTGGTGTTCTCATACTAATACAGGCAGGGAGCTGCAGTATTTTGATTTAGTGTCCTTTGCACAGTGTGCACCTAAAGCTTACCTGAATACAATTGCTGGTGTTCTCATACAAATACCACAGGAAGGGAGATGCAGTATTTTCAGTTAGTGCACTGTGTCCTTTGCACAGTGTGCACCTAAAGCTACCTGAAGACAATTGCTGGTGTTCTGATCATATTAATACCACAGGCAGGCAGCTTCAGTATTTACAGTTAGTGTACTGTGTCCTTTGCACAGTGTGCACCTATAGCTACCTGAAGACAATTGCTGGTGTTCTTCTGATCCTATTAATACCACAGGCAGGCAGCTGCAGTATTTACAGTTAGTGTACTGTGTCCTTTGCACAGTGTTCACCTAAAGCTACCTGAAGACAATTGCTGGTGTTCTGATCATATTAATACCACAGGCAGGCAGCTTCAGTATTTACAGTTAGTGTACAGTGTCCTTTGCACAGTGTGCACCTAAAGCTACCCGAAGACAATTGCTGGTGTTCTTCTGATCCTATTAATACCACAGGCCGGCAGCTGCAGTATTTACAGTTAGGCCTCGTACACACGACCGATTTTCTCGTCCAAAACAGTCAAGAAAAGTGCCGCAAGAGTTTTTTTGTCTAGAAAAACGTTCGTGTGTATGGTTTTACGACGAGAAACTTGACGAGAATCTCGATGAGAAAATAGAGAACCTGCTCTCTATTTTCTCGTCAGGATTCCAGATTTCCTCGTCGTGTTTCTCGTCGGCCTGTTTTGTGACGAGAAAATGGTTCGTGTGTATGCTTTTACGACTCTTCAAAAAGCGCGCATGCTCAGAATCAAGTATGAGACGGGAGCGCATCTTCTGGTAAAACAAGCCTTCGTAATGGAAATAGCACATTCGTCACGCTAAAACGAACTGAAAGCACGAAGACTGAAAAGCGCGAATCGTCTCTTCCCAAACTTTTACTTCACACGCGGTAACACGAGATCAGCAAAAGCAGCCCAAGGGGTGGCGCCAAGTAAAAAGATCTTCCCCTTTATAGTGCCGTCGTACGTGCTGGACGTGAGCGCAGAGAACCACAAGGAAATTGGAAAATGACAGTGTGTACGCATAGAAAGCTTGACGAGAAAATCGACAAGCTTAACAAGAATCTCGTCGAAAAAAACGACGTGTTTTTTACGACGAGAAAATCGGTCGTGTGTACGAGGCCTCAGTGTACTGTGTCCTTTGCACAATGTGCACCTAAATCTACCTGAAGACAATTGCTGGTGTTCTGATCCTATTAATACCACAGGCAGGCAGCTGCAGTATTTACAGTTAGTGTACTGTGTCCTTTGCACAGTGTGCACCTAAAGCTACCTGAAGACAATTTCTGGTGTTCTCATACTAATAATACTACAGGCAGGCAGTTGATTTTGCTAGCTGCAGTATAATCAGTATATATACATCCCAGCTTTGTGCAGCTACATCTCACTGCAGGCCATTAGTATGTCTGGAAGGCCAACAAGGAGAGGCAGACAGTCACAAGCCAATAAAAGAGGGCAAGCAGGCTCTGTGTCTAGAGGCAACAGTGTTGGTCATGGACACGGTGCATCCTCATCAGTACGTGGCCGTGGGACACGCTTGTCCTTTTTTTGGCAGCTGGCCGTGTTGAGCTGCAACATGCCGAAGACTTGGTAGAGTGGATGACCAAGCCGTCCTCATTCTCCTCATCCTCTCTCACCCAGGCTCAGGGAACTTTGTCTGGCAAAGCAGCTGCCAACGCGGCCTCTTGCCTCGGCTCAAATGCATCAGTCACTCCTTCCTTAGCCCCACCTTGTGCTCCTGAGGATTCCCCCGAACTGTTTGACCACAGTGTTGGGTACATGCTCCAGGAGGATGCCCAGCGTTTTGAAGGCTCTGATGATGGTACCCAGCTAGAGGAAGGCAGTAACGTGAGCCCAGAGAGAGGGGGTGCCCAAGAAGGACAGCAATCTGGCAGTCATGTTCCCCCAGCTGCAGCATACTGCCAGGTTTGCTACAGTGATGAGGAGGGAGGGGATGATGAGGTCACTAACTCCACATGGGTGCCTGATAGGAGAGAGGAGGAGGAGGAGGAGGCACATCTCCAACGAGGCAGGATGCCCTCCAGTGGCCAGCTAAAGGGCAGCACACTGACTGCATCACACCGCAGAGCTCCGCATGTGCAGGGCGCTGCTGTCTCTGCGCGTTATTCCAAAAGTTCTTTGGTGTGGGCCTTTTTTGAGACGAGTGCATCAGATCGCATCGCTGCTATTTGCAACATATGTCTCAAGCGTATCTCGCGTGGCCAAAACATCACCCGCTTGGGCACCACATGCTTGACCAGACATATGTCGACCTGTCATGCAGTTCATTGGTAAGCATACCTAAAAGACCCACACCAAAGAACAAAGCGGACCTCTCCTTGCTCCTCATCAGCTGGGATCTCCAACCCCATTATACCTTCAGTCCTCTCTGAAACCTGCACTGAGAGGAATGAAGGTTTAGAATTAGGTGTGTCACAGCCAAGTACTTGCGGACAATCTGCTATCGGTACACCAATGTCAGATTGTACCAGGCAAATTTCCGTGCCCCAGCTGCTGCACCGCTTAAAGAAGTTCGCTCCCAGCCATCCACATGCCCAGCGGTTGAATGCTAGCTTGGCTAAATTGCTAGCACTTCAACTGCTGCCTTTTCAGTTGGTAGACTCTGCCCCCTTCTGTGAGTTTGTGGAATGTGTTGTTCCTCAGTGGCAGGTTCCCAAACGCCACTTTTTCTCATGGAAGGTGATTCCGGCTCTCTACCAGCATGTGGAAGGCAATGTCTTGGCCTCGCTGGACAGAGTGGTCAGTGGTAAGGTGCATATTACCGCTGACTCATGGTCCAGCAGGCACGGACAGGGATGTTACCTATCTTACATGGCGCATTGGGTGACTCTGCTGGCAGTTGGGAAGGATGCAGGACAAGGTGCAGTAGTGTTGGATGTTTTTCCACCACCACACCTCCAAAAATGCTACTACTGGTGATTCTGACACACCTCTCCTCCACCCCCTTCTTTTCTTCATCCTCCATGGCCTCTTCCTGTGCTTTGTCCTCGGAACCAGCGGTGCTCCGTAGGCGTTCAAGGGGCTACGCAAGTATGCAGGCAAAAAGATGCCATGCGGTGCTTGAGCTGGTGTGCTTGGGGGACAGGAGCCACACTGGGGCAGAGATTCTGTCAGCTCTGCAGGGGAAGGCTCAGAGGTGGTTGACGCCGTGCCAGCTTAAGCCAAGAATGGTGGTTTGCGACAATGGCACAACCTCCTCTCCGCCCTCCGACAGGGACAACTGACCCATGTGTCCTGTTTGGCTCACGTCCTTATCTTGGTGTTGCAGCGGCTCTTGGGCAGGTACCCGGGCTTACAGGCGGCGCTGTGGCAGGCCAGGAAACTCTGTGTGCATTTCCACAGGTCATATAATGCCAGTGTTTGGCTGGCTGACCTCCAAAAGGAATACAACCTGCCCAAGAACCGCCTAATCTGTGACATGCCCACTAGGTGGAACTCAACATTGGCCATGCTGCAGTGGCTGCACACACAGCAGAGGGCCATCAATGAGTATCTGTGCCAATATGGCACCAGGACAGGGTCAGGGGAGATTGTTTTTTTTGCCACGCCAGTGGGTCATGATCAGGGATGCATGCACTGTTGTGTCACCATTTGAGGAGGCCACGAGGATGGTGAGCAGTAACAGTGCATGCACTGTCCCTCTTGTCCACCTGTTGGAGCACACGCTGCGTGGAATAATGGACAGGGCACTTGAGGCAGAACAGAGGGAGGAAGAGGAGGGCTTCCTTACCTCTCAAGGCCCCCTTTATCCAGACAGTGTTCCTCCTGGCCCGCCTATCACACAGGAAGAGGAGGAGGAGGAGGAGCCTATCACTCAGCATCAGCATCAGCAGCAGTCTTCAAGGGATCAATTACAGTCCCAAGAAACCCATGGACTTGAACGTGGCTGGGAGGAGGTGGCTGCGGATCATGTCGTCCTGAGTGACTCAGAGGACTCCGGACCGAATGCCTCAGCAAACCTACGCTGCATGGCCTCCCTGATCCTTCAAAGCCTACGGAAGGATCCTCGTATTCGTGTGATCAAGGAGAGGGATCATTACTGGCTGGCAACCCTCCTTGATCCACGTTACAAAGGTAAGGTTGCGCACCTTATCTTGCTGTCGCAGAGGGAGCAGAGGATGAAACATCTTCAGGAGGCCTTGCAGAAAGTTCTGTGCAACGCGTTCCCAGAGACTGGGAGGTTACAAAATCCTGGTCCTTGACAACGTGTTGCTGAGGCTTCGGTCAGTCAAAGAAGGAGCGGTGGAGAAGGTGGCTGTCTGACCAATGAGTTCAGACAATTTTTTAGTCCGCTGCCCCAAGGTATGATCGGTTCCAGCAACCATCGCCAGCATCTGTTTTACATGGTGCAGGAATACCTAGGGGCAAGATCAGACTTGGACACCTTTCCCACCGAAAATCAGCTGGGTTACTGGGTCTTGAGGATGGATCACTGGCCAAAGCTTGCACAGTGTGCAATTGAGCTACTGGCCTGTCCTGCATCCAGCGTTCTTTCGGAACGCACATTCAGTGCTGCTGGAGGCTTTGTAACCGATCACAGGGTGCGCCTGTCCACCGAATCGTTCGATTGGCTGACCTTCATAAAAATGAATCAGTTTTGGATCATCAGCTACCAAGCACCTGATGCTGATGTCACCGAATAATTTATTTTGAATGGGAGATCCCTTCAAGACTGCCTATGCTGATGCTGAGTGACTTTCCTGTTATGCTGAGTGACTATCCTCTTCCTCCTCAATGTTCATACTGATAGCTTGTAAGAACATTTTTGGTTCTGGGCACCGCCACCAGTGACTAAGGCCAAATTTTTCAGCCCCTGTTTACCAGGGACGTGTAATTAAAATTTTTTATGCAATACTTTGCTGCGCTCCAACTAGAGTATCTGTGAGGGGTTGCAGTGTTGTGGCACCAGCACCAGTGCCTAAGGCCCAATTTTTCAGCCCTGACGTGTAATTACAATTTTTGATGCAATCCTTTACATCAGGGCTCATTCCTGCGCTCCAACTAGAGTATCTGTGAGGGGTTGCAGTGTTGTGGGACCAGCACCAGTGCCTAAGGCCCAATTTTTCTGCCCCTGTTTAACAGGCGCATGTAATTACAATTTTTGATGCAATACTTTGCAGCAGGGCTCATTCCTGCGCTCCAACTAAAGTATCTGTGAGGGGTTGCAGTGTTGTGGCACCAGCACCAGTGCCTAAGGTCAAGTTTTTTCTGCCCCTGTTCAACAGGGACATGTAATTACAATTCTTGATCTAATATTTCACAGCAGGGCCCATTCCTGTGCCCACCAAGAGTAACTGTGAGGGCTTACAGTGTTGTGGCAACACCACCACCACCAAAGGCCCAATTTTTCTGCCCCTGTTTAACAGGTGCATGTAATTACAATTCTTGATATAATATTTCACAGCAGGGCCCGTTCCAGCGCCCACCAAGAGTAACCGTGAGGACTTACAGTGTTGTGGCACCAGCACCACCACCACCACCACTAGGGATGAGCTTGGTGTTCGAGTCGAACATAAGTTCGACTCGAACATCGGCTGTTCGATCGTTCAGCGAACATCGAACGATTTGCACCGTTCGCGCCAAATTCGAGTGACACGAACGGCCCACAATACACTGCGCCATCGCAGTGCAATCCCGGCGCTGTGATTGGCCAAGCATGCACTGTGACCCCGCATGCTTGGCCAATCACAGCGCCGGCAGCTAGGAGAGCCATAATTGGCCACAGGCAGGTTGCCTGTGGCCAATTATAGCTCAGGGGGTTTAGCACACGCCCCACACTATAAAAGGCCGCCAGCGTGTGTTCCGGCGCAGGGAAAGATTTACATAGGCAGGGACAGTGTCAGTGCTATTTGTACCTCAAACTTGTGTGTAGGGAGAGAGAAGGATAGGCAGGGAGAGTGTCAGTGTCATATTCTTTGCTAAACCTTGTGTGCAGGGAGAGAGAAGGATAGGCAGGGGACAGTGTCAGTGTCACATTCTTTGCTAAACCTTGTGTGCAGGGAGAGAGAAGGATAGGCAGGGAGAGTGTCAGTGTCATATACTTTGATAAACCTTGTGTGCAGGGAGAGAGAAGGATAGGCAGGGAGAGTGTCAGTGTCATATACTTTGATAAACCTTGTGTGCAGGGAGAGAGAAGGATAGGCAGGGGACAGTGTCAGTGTCATATTCTTTGCTAAACCTTGTGTGCAGGGAGAGAGAAGGATAGACAGGGAGAGTGTCAGTGTCATATACTTTTATAAACCTTGTGTGCAGGGAGAGAGAATGATAGGCAGGGGACAGTGTCAGTGTCATTGTTGCTAAGCCTCCTGCACATTATACACCTGAAGTTAGCCCGTATTGCTGCTTTTTCCTGGTGTGTTACACCAACAGGCATTTGCAGCACTTACAGCGGGCGGAGTGTGCCTCCTGATCATATTACACCTGAAGTTAGCCTGTATTGCTGCTTTTTCCTGGTGTGTTACACCAACAGGCATTTGCAGCACTTACAGCGGGTGGAGTGTGCCTCCTGATCATATTACACCTGAAGTTAGCCTGTATTGCTGCTTTTTTCCTGGTGTGTTACACCAACAGGCATTTGCAGCACTTACAGCGGGCGGAGTGTGCCTCCTGATCATATTACACCTGAAGTTAGCCTGTATTGCTGCTTTTTCCTGGTGTGTTACACCAACAGGCATTTGCAGCACTTACAGCGGGCGGAGTGTGCCTCCTGATCATATTACACCTGAAGTTAACCTGTATTGCTGTGTTTTCCTGGTGTGTTACACCAACAGGCATTTGCAGCACCTACAGCAGGCATAGTGTGATTCCTGCAAAATATACTCCTGAAGCTAGGCCTTATTGCTGGTTTTCCCATTTCCCTGCAGGCCATTAGAATGTCTGGAAGGCAAACAAGGAGAGGCAGACAGTCAGGAGCCAATAAAAGAGGGCATGCAGGCTCTGTGTCTAGAGACAACAGTGCTGGTTGTGGACGCGGTGCATCGCCATCAGCACGTGGCCATGGGACACCCTTGTCCTTCTTTTCGGCAGCTGAACGTGTTGAGCCGCATCATGCCGAAGACTTGGTAGAGTGGATGACCAAGCCCTCCTCATCCTCCTCATCCTCTCTCACCCAGGCTCCGGGTACTGGCAAAGCAGCTGACAAAACGTCCTCTTCCCTGGTATCAATGTCATCATCAGTCACTCCTTCCCTAGACCAACCATGTCCTCCTGAGGAGTCCCCCGAACTGTTTGAGCACAGTGTTGGGTACATGCTCCAGGAGGATGCCCAGCGTTTCGAAGGGTCTGATGACGATACCCAGCTATAGGAAGGCAGTAACGTGAGAGCAGTGAGAGGGGATGCTCAAGAAGGACACCAATCTGGCAGTCATGTTCCAGCAGCTGCAGCATACTGCCAGATTGGCTCCGGTGATGAGGAGGGAGGGGATGATGAGGTCGCTGACTCCACGTGGGTGCCTAATAGGAGAGAGGAGGAGTAGGAGGAGGAGGATGAGGAGGAGGCACATCTCCAACGAGGCAGGATGCCCTCGGGGGGCCAGCGTAAGGGCAGCACACCGACGGAATCACACCGCAGAGCTCCGCCTGTGCAGGGCGCTGCCTCTGCCCGTTATTCAAAAAGTTCTTTGGTGTGGGCCTTTTTTGAGTCGAGTGCATCAGATCGCACAGCTGCTGTTTGCAACATATGTCTCAAGCGTATATCGCGTGGCCAAAACATCACCCGCTTGGGCACCACATGCTTGACCAGACATATGTTGACCTGCCATGCAGCTCATTGGCAAGCCTACCTTAAAAGACCCACACCAAAGAACAAGGCGGACCTCTCCTTGCACCGCATCAGCTGGGATCTCCAACCCCACTATACCTTCAGTCCTCTCTGAAACCTGCACTGAGAGGAATGAAGGTGTAGAATTGGGTGTGTCACAGCCAAGTACTTGCGGGCACTCTGCTAGCAGTACACAGACGTCCGATTCTACCAGGCAAATTTCCCTGCCCCAGCTGCTGGACCGTCAAAAGAAGTTCACTTCCAGCCATCCACATGCCCAGCGGTTGAATGCTAGCTTGGCTAAATTGCTAGCGCTTCAACTGCTGCCTTTTCAGTTGGTAGACTCGGCCCCCTTCCGTGAGTTTGTGCAATGTGCGGTTCCTCAGTGGCAGGTTCCCAAACGCCACTTTTTCTCACGGAAGGCTATTCCGGCTCTCTACCGGCATGTGGAAGGCAATGTCTTGGCCTCGCTGGACAGGGCGGTCAGCGGTAAGGTGCATTTACCGCTGACTCATGGTCCAGAAGGCATGGACAGGGACGTTACCTTTCTTTCACGGCCCATTGGGTCACTCTTTTGGCAGCTGGGAAGGATGCAGGACAAGGTGCAGTAGTGTTGGAGGTTGTTCCACCGCCACGCCTCCAAAATGCTACTACTGGTTCTGACACACCTCTCTCCTCCACCCCCTCCTCTTCTTCTTCCTCCATGGCCTCTTCCTGTGCTTTGTCCTCGGAACCAGCGGTGCTCCGTAGGCGTTCAAGGGGCTACGCAAGTACGCAGGCGCAAAAAGATGCCATGCTGTGCTTGCGCTGGTGTGTTTGGGGGACAGGAGCCACACTGGGGCAGAGGTTCTGTCTGCTCTGCAGGGGCAGGCCGAGAGGTGGTTGACGCCAAGCCAGCTTAAGCCAGGAATGGTAGTTTGCGACAATGGCACCAACCTCCTCTCCGCTCTCCGACAGGGACAACTGACCCATGTGCCCTGTGTGGCTCACGTCCTTAACCTGGTGGTGCAGCGGTTCTTGGGCAGGTACCCTGGCTTACAGGATGTCCTGAGGCAGGCCAGGAAAGTCTGTGTGCTTTTCCGCAGATCTTATAATGCCAGTGCTCACCTGGCTGAGCTGCAAAAGGAGTTGAACCTGCCCAAGAACCGCCTTATATGTGACATGCCCACCAGGTGGAACTCAACATTGGCCATGCTGCAGCGGCTGCACACGCAGCAGAGAGCCATCAATGAGTACCTGTGTGACTACGGCACCAGGACAGGGTCAGGGGAGCTCGGGTTTTTTTCACCACGCCAGTGGGGCATGATCAGGGATGCATGCACTGTCCTGGCACCATTTGAGGAGGCCACGAGGATGGTGAGCAGTGACAGTGCATGCATCAGTGACACTGTACCTCTTGTCCACCTGTTGGAACATACGCTGCGTGGAATAATGGACAGGGCACTTGAGGCAGAACAGAGGCAGGAAGAGGAGGACTTCCTTGCCTCTAAAGGCCCCCTTTACCCAGACAGTGTTCCTTCTGTCCCACCCATCGCACAGGAAGAAGAGGAGGAGGAGGAGGAGGATTGTGTCAGCATGGAGGTGGAGCCTGGCACATCAGCAACAGTCTTTTAGGGATGATTTACAGTCCCAAGAAACCAGTGGACTTGTACGTGGCTGGGAGGAGGTGGCTGCGGATCATGTCATCCTTAGTGACCCAGAGGACTCCGGACCGAATGCCTCAGCTAACCTACGCTGCATGGCCTCCCTGATCCTGCAAAGTCTGCGGAAGGATCCTCATATTCTTCGGATCAAGGAGAGGGACCATTACTGGCTGGCCACTCTCCTTGATCCACGGTACAAGGGTAAGGTTGCGGATCTTATCTTACCGTCGCAGAGGGAGTAGAGGATGAGACAACTCCGGGAGGCCTTGCAGAAAGGTCTGTGCAACGCGTTCCCAGAGACTGGGAGGTTACAAACTCCTGGTCCTGGACAACGAGTTGCTGAGGCTTCGGTCAGTCAAGGAAGGAGCGGTGGAGAAGGTGGCCGTCTGACCGATGCGTTCAGACAATTCTTTAGTCTGCAGCCCCAAGGTATGATCGGTTCCAGGAACCATCGCCAGCGTCTGATATACATGGTACAGGAATACCTAGGGGCAAGGTCAGACTTGGACACCTTCCCCACCGAAAATCCTCTGGCTTACTGGGTCTTGAGGATGGATCACTGGCCAGAGCTTGCACAGTATGCAATTGAGCTACTGGCCTGTCCTGCATCCAGCGTTCTTTCAGAACGCACATTCAGTGCTGCTGGAGGATTTGTCACGGGTCACAGGGTGCGCCTGTCCACCGACTCTGTTGATCGACTGACCTACATAAAGATGAACCAGTCTTGGATCACCACCAGCTACCAAACACCTGAAGCTGATATAACAGACTAATTTATTTTCAAATGTCACATCCCTTCAAGACTGATGCTGATGCTGAGAGACTGTCCTGTTATGTTGACTGACTATCCTCCTCCTCCTCAATGATCCGATTGATGATGATAGCTTGGAAGAACATTTTTGTTTCTGGGTGCCGCCACCAGTGGCTAAGGCCCAATTTTTCAGCCCCTGTTTAACAGGGGCATGTAATTACAATTTTTTATGCAATGCTTTGCAGCAGGGCTCATTCCTGCACTCCAACTAGAGTATCTGGGAGAGGTTGCAGTGTCGTGGCACCAGCACCAGTGCCTAAGGCCCAATTTTTCAGCCCCTGTTTAACAGGGGCATGTAATTACAATTTTTTATGCAATGCTTTGAAGCAGGGCTCATTCCTGCACTCCAACTAGAGTATCTGGGAGAGGTTGCAGTGTCGTGGCACCAGCACCAGTGGCTAAGGCCCAATTTTTCAGCCCCTGCTTAACAGGGGTGTGTTATTACAATTTTTGATGCAATACTTTGCAACAGGGCTCATTGCTGTGCTCCAAGTACAGTATCTGTGAGGGGTTGCAGTGTTGTGGCACCAGTGCCTAAGGCCCAATTTTTCTGCCCCTGTTTAACAGGGGCATGTAATTACAATTCTTGATCTAATAATTCACAGCAGGACCCATTCCTGCGCCCACCAAGAGTAACTGTGAGGCCTTACAGTGTTGTGTCAACACCACCACCACCAACACCAAAGGCCCAATTTTTCAGCCCCTGTTCAACAGGGGCATGCAATTACAATTCTTGATCTAATAATTCACAGCAGGGCCCATTCCTGCGCCCACCAAGAGTAACTGTGAGGCCTTACAGTGTTGTGTCAACACCACCACCACCACCACCAAAGACCCAATTTTTCAGCCCCTGTTCAACAGGGGCATGCAATTACAATTCTTGATCTAATAATTCACAGCAGGGCCCATTCATGCGCCCACCAAGAGTAACTGTGAGGGCTCACAGTGTTGTGGCAACACCAACATGTAAGGGGCAAATTTCAGCTGAGTATATACGGCAGGCCCCTAGTTTCAAACATCCAACTTACAAACGACTCCTCCTTGCAAACGGAAGGATACAACAGGAAGTGAGAGGAAATCTACCCCTAGGAAGGCAAATTCTCTCCTGTAAGAGTTAATATGGGAAAAAAGTGTCTCCTCTCCACTGATGCATTATCACCAATTCTTGTTTCAATAAAAACCCAAAATTTTCAAAAAACATTTGTCATTAGGACGGAAAGTGAGGTGAACTGTTCAGAACAGGTGCACACTGCACAGACAGCAAAACAAATGTTACAGGGGTGATAACCCTTCCCTATGTTTTCTAAAAAGCTTAAAAATAGATTTTTTTGGCTGGAGCTACACTTAAACAATGTACCTGTTCAAAATTACAAACAGATTCTACATAAGAACAAACCTACAGTCCCTGTCTTGTATGCACCGCCTGTATGCGGCTGTTCAGTAGGCTTGTGCAATTCGTTTCGTAACGAATCAAAATTCGTCCGAATTTAGCAACTTTCGGACATTCGGAAGCATTCGAATTTCCGAACAGAGCAATTACGAATAAAACCGAATCCGAAATAAATTATACCGCAAAATAGCGAATGTCCGAAGGTCTTCGGCATAATTCGTTATGAAAAAAGTTACGAATGTACGAATCCATTCGAAGCACAATAACACTCACTCTGCTCTCTGCTTCCCCCCTCACCATGCTGAACTCCCTCTCAAAATGGTGTACAGGGGCGGAGGCTATAGCCGCATGAAAAAACGAAAGTAAAATACGAGATTTCAAATCCATTCGAAGCACAATAACACTCACTCTGCTCTGCTCTCTGCTTCTCCCTCACCGTGCTGAACCCTCTCAAAATGGTGTACAGGGGCGGAGCCTATAGCCGCATGTAAAAAACGAAAGTAAAATACGAGATTTCGAATCGTTACAAATAACCGCTATGTATTTAGAAAAGTACAAATCCATTCGAAGCACATTAGGCATAATAGGCAGCGTCGTTGTGAGAGAGACACGGACAATTACGAATCAACGAACCCAAAAAAAGTTACGAAAGTAGGAGTTGTGTCCAGAATCAACGAAAAACAACGTACTCTACCGAAAGTACGAATTATAAAGCAACAAAAAATTCAACGAAAAATGTCGCTTGCAAAAATACGAATGAGTCCGAACACGAAAAATCCCGTCTAGCAATATTACGAATGATTACGAATCAACAGGACCGGAAAGAAACTAACCGAAACGGAACGAATTTTTCCGTTGTGCACAAGTCTACTGTTCAGAGTATATAGGGCCTTTTTTATTTTGTGTGTTTGGTTCCCCTTAATATCCATACAAGACCCAAAGGGGCTGGTAATGGGCTGGGGTAGGGGGGGCTGTGATGGGGTAGCTATGCCATTTTTCTTAAAGATTTTCATCCATATTACCGGGACCAGACATTACATTAAAGCCGCAAGCAGTTTTAAATGGCTTTTTTTCCTTTAGAAATGTAATTTTGTGCAGGGACAGTTCTAAACACAGGAAACACGTGGCACTTCACAGGCATACTTTAGACACCCCCCAGGTACGATATTTAAAGGAATATTTGACTTTTTTTTTTTCACTTTATGCATCATTAAAATGACTGGTCCCGAAAAACGGCCGTTTTTAAAACTTTTTTTTGGATTGATACATGTCCCCTGGTGCAGAACCCGGGTTCCCAAACCCTTTTTAGGACAATAACATGCATAATAGTCGTTATAATTAGCACTTTAGATTTCGAACGTTCGCATCCATTGTATTTAATAGGGTTCTAAAGTTCGTGCAAACTTTCGGTCCGTTCGCGGGTTCTGGTGCGAACCGAACCCGGGGGTGTTCGGCTCATCACTAACCACCACCACCAAAGGCCCAATTTTTTTACCACTGTTCAACAATGACATGTAATTACAATTCTTGATATAATAGTTCACAGCAGGGCATTCCAGCGCCCACCAAGAGTAATGCCGCATACACACGATCGATTTTCTCGACGGTGAAAACACCAGACATTTTTTGGTCGAGAAAAACGAGTGTGTGGGCTCCGCGGCAGTGTTTCCCTATGGGAAAACTGCCACGGAAAAAAACGACGGGAATCACGACGAGAAAAATTAGAGCATGTTCTAATTTTTCTCGTCGTGATTAATGCAGTTTTTCCCGTCGAGAAAAATGACAAAAAGCCCACAGACGATCGTTTTTCTCGTCCAAAGGAAAAAATTTAATTTTTCTAGACGGGAAAAACGGTTGTGTGTACGCGGCATAACTGTGAGGGGTTACAGTGTTGTGGCAACACCAACACCTGAGGCCCAAATTTCTGCAGAGTATATAGGGCAGGCCCCTACTTTCAAACATCCAACTTACAAACGACTCCTACTTGCAAACAGAAGGAGACAACAGGAAGTGAGAGGAAATCTACCCTTAGGAAGGGAAATTCTTTCCTGTAAGAGTTAATATGGGAAAAACGTGTCTCCTCTCCACTGATGCTTTATCATCAATCCTTGTTTCACTAAAAACCCCAAATTTTCAAAAATCATTTGTCATTCGGACAGAAAGTGAGGTGAAATCTTCTGAAGAGGTGCACAGACAGAAAAACACATGTTACAGGGGTGATAACATTTCCCTATGTTTTCCAAAAAGCTTGAAAATAGATTTTTTGGCTGGAGCTACACTTTAAAAATGTACCAGTTCAAAATGACAAACAGATTCTACTTAAGAACAAACCTACAGTCCCTGTCTTGTTTGCACCGCCTGTATACTGCTGTTCAGAGTATATAGGGCCTGGGGGCCCCCATGCCTTTCCTTTTTTTAATTTGGGTGCGGGGTTCCCCTTAATATACATACAAGACCCAAAGAGGCTGGTAATGGGATGGGGGGTGGGGGGTACCCATGCCATTTTTCTCAATGATTTTCATCCATATTGCTGGGACCAGACATTACATTAAAGCCGCAAGCAGTTTTAAATGACTTTTTTTCCTTTAGCGATGTCATTTTGTGCAGGGACAGTTCTAAACACGGGAAACACGTGCCACTTCACAGGCATACTTTAAACACCCCCAGGTACGATATTTAAAGGAATATTTCAAATTTTTTTTCACTTTAAGCATCATTAAAATCACTGCTCCCGAAAAAACTTTAGTTTTTAAAACTTTTTTTTGCATTGATACATGGGTCCCCAAACCCTTTTTAGGACAATAACTTGCATATTAGCCTTTAAAATTAGCACTTTTGATTCCGAACGTTCGAGTCCCATAGACTTTAACGGGGTTCTAAAGTTCGCGCAAACGTTTGGTCCGTTCGCAGGTTCTGGTGCGAACCGAACCGGGGGGTGTTGGCTCATCCCTAATGATGAGATCTCCCCTGTAGAACAATCAAGATGCAAGGCTAACCTCCAGATCAGATCTACATCTATGCCACAATTTAGAAAAAATAAATCGCTCAGTGTATTTCTTGATCTGGTGGAAGACGATCTTAGTAAACTGGCCTGGCACAGTGAGTTTCCAGATAACATTTCCCCTGAGGAAAGGAAAGCATTAGTTGAGCTACAGGAAGCTGAGGGCCTTGTCATTTAGAAGAGCGACAAGGGGGGAAATGTAGTGCTGTTATCAGAAGAAAATTATGAAAAGGAAGCTAGATGTCTACTGAGAGATGAACATACCTATAAAAAAATGGACCACAGTCTATTTCCTTCCCTTGGATGCCTGTGGGGGCGTGGTCTAGCGCATGGTGCTGTAGGACGCACATTGCGATTGCTCCCGGTCGTTTGGCTCTCACAGGATCCTATTATAGATTCATCACTTGCACCTACCCTTTAATCGTTCCGATGGGGAAGGGGAAGCCTAAAGACCACTCCAAGCCTGACGGGGATCAAAAACAAGGAGATATCAGCCGATTTGTGACTCGCTCCACTGCGGCTTACAGGAATCAGCAGCAGTCTTCCAAGATGACGACGGCGCCTTCAACTCCAGCCCGCTCAGGGCCGACAGACGCTGTGGCGGACGTAGCGGTTGCTGCTCAGGTACACAGCAGGGGTCGTTCAGCTTCTCTGGCTGATCTAGATCCTTCCCCTCATAATCCACAAAGCCTGCATATCCCGCGCAGCTCGCATAGTCTTTCCCAGGCATCGCTGTGCTCTGGGGATGGATGGGATATGGAATCCCAGATGTGATCCATGCATGCATACCTACGCTCCCTGCCAACCAAACATGATCTTGAGCACTGTGTCTCCCGTATGGAGAAAAGTTATAAGAGGGAGATTGCAGATCTTAAACGAGATCTGGGGACACGCATGGAAGACATAGAAAGTACAACAGAGGGCATTGGCAATACTTTGCAGTCACATGAGGAGACCCTTAATACCCACACAGTCCTGTTACAGCAGCTCATGTATCGTCAAGATGATATTGAGAACCGTAAGAGGAGGAATAATGTCAGGATACGTGGCATCCCTGAAACAGTGGAACCCAAGGACTTAGCAGAGGCGGTAACTATCATTTTTAATCAATTACTACAGAAACCCAAGGAGGCCCACATAGAGCTGGATAGGGTCCATAGGACTTCAGGCCCCAGAAATATTGACTCCGCTTTTGTCCGAGACACGCTCTGCAGAGTGCATTTTTATAAAATCAAAGAGGAGATCATGAGGGCTGCCAGTACACAGGACTCCATCTGTTATAATGATGTCCCAGTTATGCTTTTGCCGGATCTTTCGCGCCAGACTCTAGCTATGCGTCGAGCACTTAAACCCATTACACTTATCCTCCAGGAGAAACAAATAAAGTATCAATGGAGATTTCCATTTCAACTCCGGGTTCACCATGCAGGAAAGACTGTGTTGTTCCGAACACTGGGTGATCTTCCCCGTTTCTTAAACATGCTGGAACTACCGCAAATAGCATTACCCGATTGGCCATTTCAGCCACTCCAGCCCACTACTTTAGGATTTCCACCCCAGTCAACATGGCAGAAGGTCGGCAAGGACAGGCACAACAGGGGCTCCCCACATAGACCCACATAGACTCCCAGCGGATTGATACTTATGTGGCGGATATTACCGTTGTTTTTGATCCTATTGATATGCAGTCACCAGTTGCCAGGCTGTTTTCCTATATAGATTGTTTCCTATAATTTTACAAATGTATTTTTTATTTTTTACATTTTACACTCTTGCATTCTTACTTCATTACATTTTTGTGCTTGCTGTGTATCGTGTATAGTCCAACTGTAAATTATTGAGAGATATGTTTAGGAGCGCTTAGGAGAAGTGATTAGGAGTATCTGAGCGGGTTTTTTTTTTTTTTTTTTTTGGGTTGTCTTTTTTTTTTTTTCTTTTTCATATATACTTTTAATATATTTCATCAGATGACGATTACACAGCGAAATGAATATATGAATATATAAATATGGGAATGCAAGAGTGTATGAGGATGGGTTGAACTTTGATATTTTTCACCCCCATTCATATTGGTTTTTTTTTGTTTTTTTTGGTTCTCTTTATGGTTAGGGGTAAAAAAAAAAGAAGAAAAAAAAAAAAAAGGAGGAAAAAAAGAGAAAGAAAACATTTTTTTTATTTTTTTTAAATTGACGTGAATGTCAATTTACCCCCTCTACCACCTCTAGGGAGGCTATATAGTGAGTTATGAGCCAGCATTCTCTAGGATCACTACTTCAAGGCCAATAACCTATATTGTTAAGTTGCACCGTTTTTTATAGGTTTTTATTTATTTTTTGTTATTTTTTTTAGTTTTTCACAGTTTTTTGCCATGATAATATGTTGTAACTCAGGTTCTCTATTAGGAGCCCTTTTTTTTTTTTTTTTTTTGGGGGGCTCAGAATTTATGGCCCACCTTTATTTATATGGAAAGTGGATAATGGTTTGTACTATCTGATGTTGACTACCTATCATATGACATTAGTTATTGTATTCCTGGGAGGCCTTGGACCGGGAGGCACTCACAGTCAACCCCCAATAGGACTACTAGAGCCGATTAGTGCACTGTTTTTTTTTTTGTTTTGTTTTTTGTTTTGTTTTTTAAAACAATTTTTTCTCTTTTTTTCTCTTTTTTCCTCTCTATAAAACTCCCTGTCTATCTACCAATGGTATTTAGTGGTCTGATGTTCTTTTATTTTTTTATGTTTTACTCTCTTCTTTTCTTTCCCTCTCTAGCCTGTTCCCTTCCCTCTCCCATTTTTTCTTTTTTGGTCCGAGCAGATCCCCATGTTTGCAGAGATACAGATACAGGTATAGGTAAGGAATTGTGTTCTTCCCCCCTATCCCTATTTCCACCATGATGGAATTTGAATTGATAACATAACTTTGGCCTCCTTTAACTGCAGAGGCCTCAATTCATCTGAGAAGAGAAGCCAGGTGTTATATCACTTTCATAAGACCAAGACTAAAATTTTATTGTTACAGGAAACGCATTTTAGGAAATCGGCGATTCCGATTCTTAAAAATCCCCACTATTATCAGTGGTTTCATAGTACTAACCCAGAGTCGAAGTCTAAAGGAGTATCTATAGCCTTCCATAAATCATTCCATCCGGAAGTTCTAGATTCCTTTATTGATCCGTTAGGTCGATTTCTATTTCTTAAACTAAAGTGCAATTCTTCTATTTTTACAGTGGCTAATGTATATGGACCTAACCAGGACCAGGCGTCCTACCTTTCTAAGGTTGTAGGTAAACTGCTTTCATTCGGGGGCCCCTGTTTTATTTTAGGTGGTGACCTCAATGTGACCCTTTCTCCGGACCTGGACTCTTCTTCGGGTAAGTCAAATACCTCTCATATTGCACTCACACAGATAAAGACACTCCTGCATACTGCACAATTGGTAGATGTGTGGTGGGTGCAACACCCGTTCGAAAGAGATTACAGCTACTTTTCCGTAGCACATGATTCATATAGCCGTATTGATTATTTCTTAATCTCCCAAACTTTATTAGATACATCACCAAAGACTTCTTTGGGTAGCATATTATGGTCTGATCATGCCCCTGTACACCTCAGCTTAGCCCCTCCCCAGTCGTCTCGTACAAGATCGTCATGGAGATTGAATGACAATTTATTGAAAGACACTATATGTGTCGCAGCAATAGAACAAGCGATCCAGGACTTTATTATGGTCCATCGCTTTTATGACACCAATCCACTAACTAAGTGGGAGGCCTTGAAGTGTGTCCTGAGAGGTGTTTTTATTCAACACGGTTCACGCCTTAAAAAAGCCAGAAAAGCAGATATCTCTCGTTTATTGGCAATGATAAAACTGCTTGAAACATCACATAAAAAAGATGCCAATCCGGTAACATATGTAGATCTCTCTAATGCCCGTAGAGAATTACTTAGCCTCTTGGATGCACATTCTCTTATAGCCAGAGATAGAGGTCGTAATAATTACTACGCTTTTGCAAACAAATGCGGACAGCATCTTGCCAGGGTTTTACATCCCCGCTCCCCTCGCAAACCGATTCCACATATATGTACGCCGGAATATCAGAAAATAAGTAGTTCTCGAGGCATAGCCGAGGCCTTTAAATCTTATTATTCCGACCTCTATAATCTTCATCTTTTACCGGTAGCACGCACCAAGGACGACACACACCTCACTGAGATGAGGAATTATATAATAGAGACCGCCCTACCACAAATTGACCCTGAAGAGGCATCTAGTTTGGAGGAATCATTGACGATGGCAGAATTTCTCGTCGCTATTAACCACTTAACGACCGCTCACTGTATATATACGTCGGCAGAATGGCACCGACAGGCACAATCACGTAGAGTGTACGTGATCGCCTTTGTACAGTTGGGGGGTCCGATCGGACCCCCCTTCTATACAGTGAGCAGCCGTTTATCGTTGGGGAGCGTTCAGAGATGAGGGGGTGACCATTCGATTTCGGCCACCCCCTCGCGATCGCTCCCGGCCAATGAAAATGCTTCCTCTGCCATGTGATGTAAACACAGGCAGGAGGAAGTGATGTCATCTCCCTCGCGGCGGTCTTTTTGATTCCGGCGCCGAGGAGAGAGGAAGCAGGTTAGTGCACCAACAGTCCACTGACACGTAGGTACACATAGGCACACATTTCACCCCCCAGTCACCCCCAAATCACCCCCCAGGTCACCCCCCAGCCCCCAATCACAGTGTCACTGATTGCAGTGATCATTTATTTTACTGATCACTGCTTTTAGTGTCATCTGTGATAGTAAAAAGTTGCAGGGCAGTTAGGATTAGGCCCCTTTAGGTCCAGGGTAGCCCCCTAACCCCCCTAATAAAGGTTTAACCCCTTGATCGCCCCCCCAGGTAACCCTTTCACCCCCTAACGCCAGCGTCACTAAGCGATCGTATTTTCGATCGCTGTATTTAGTGCCGGTGGTGCCCTAGATAGCCAGTTATTTATTTTTAGTTTCACCGCAGGTTTTTAGAGCGTCAGGTACCCCCATATATTATTTTAACCCCCTGATTGCCCCTAGAGTTAACCCTTTCACCAGTGATCACCGTATAAGCGTCACTGGTGACACTGGTTACCCAGTTAATTATTTAGTTATTTAGGTAACCCGTCAGGTTTTTATATAGCGTCGGGTACCCCCATATTTAACCTAATAAAGGTTTTAACCCCCTGATTGCCCCTAGTTAACCCTTTCACCAGTGATCACCATATGAAGGTTACGGGTGACACTGGTTGGTTAGTTTGCTTTTTATAGCATCAGGGCACCCGCCATATATCACCCAATAAAGGTTTAACCCCCTGATCGCCCGGCGGGTGAGATCAATTAGGTTTTAGCGCCAGAGAGGGTCTGCGTCGCCCCAGGCAGCGTTAGGTTAGTGCCAGTAACGCTAACACCCACGCGCAAAGCATACACCTCCCTTAGTGGTATAGTATCTGATCAGATCTATACTAGCGTCCCCAGCGGTTTAAGGTTCCCAAAAATGCAGTGTTAGCGGGATCAGCCCAGATACCTGCTAGCACCTGTGTTTAGCCCCTCCGCCCAGCCCAGCCCAGCCCACCCAAGTGCAGTATCGATCGATCACTGTCACTTACCAAACACAACACACATAACTGCAGCGTTCGCAGAGACAGTCCTGATCCCTGCGACCGCTAACGGGTTTTTTTGTAGCGTTTGATATATTTGCTGACGACAGTCGGGTGCTTTTTTTCCTGTGAATCTTACTAGTGTACCCCTAAATTTAGAGCCCAAAATGGCAAGACGAAGGTACACTAGTAAAGAGGCCTACGAGATTCTGAGCATGACAGATAGTGAAGAGGAGGTCACGTATCTGTCAGATTCAGGCTCAGAATATCTTCCCGTAGAAGACAGTGACGTCAGCGCCCCCTCGTCAGATAGCTCCGACGACGAAGTTGAGGTCCCTGCTAAGGTCAGGCGTACCCGATCCCGATCTTCTGAGGTTGTTGAGGAGCAAGAACCGCAGGGCTCTCGTATCATGGAGCAGAGGAGTACTAGCGCCGCTATTCCTTCTGGTGAATTGGCAAGCACCAGCGGCCTAGTACAGCCTGGGCGTACATCCAGCACTGCAGTATCACGTGGTGACGTGGCGAGTCCCATAAGTGCAGTTCAAGCTGGCGAGGTGGCAAGCACAAGTAGTGTCCCGCTGCCACCAAGAAGACAAAGGCAGGCCCATCGTACCCATAGTGCTCTTCCTGCAGAATTCGCCTATCCTGATTGGGTCCCCACCACTTCTGCAGAACCTGTACTTCCCCCATTCACTGCCCAACCCGGTATTCAGGTGGAAACAGCTGATTTTATGCCAATCGATTATTATTCGCTGTTTTTCACGGAAGATCTCTATAGATCTATTGTGGACCAGAGTAATTTATATGCTGGTCAATTCATCGCTGCTAATTCCCAGTTGCCTTCCATTGCCAAAGATTGGAAACCAATTACGGTTTCCGAATTTAAGACCTTTCTGGGCCTTCCCTCAACATGGGCACACATAAATTCCCGTCATTGCGTGCTTATTGGTCCACGCACCCAATTGACCACATGCCCGTGTTCTCTGCCTCCATGCCCAGGAAACGATACGAGCAGATTTTGCGGCTCATGCACTTCAACGACAATGAACTTTGTCGTCCACGTGGGGACCCTGAATACGACCGGCTCTATAAAATTCGGCCCCTCATAAACCACTTCAACGAACGTTTTGCAGCCTTGTTTATTCCCGATCAAGCTGTCTGCGTTGATGAGTCCCTGATTAAATTTTCTGGCCGCTTGGCTTTCAAGCAGTACCTTCCCAGCAAGCGTGCCAGATACGGGGTCAAGCTCTATAAGTGCTGTGACAGGGCAACAGGCTATGTATGGAGCTTTATGGTTTATGAGGGAAAAGATAGTCAGGTTGAGCCGGTCAACTGCCCGGATTACATAGGGAGCGCTGGCAAGATAGTGTGGAACTTGGTGTCACCCTTATTCGGAAAGGGGTACCACTTGTATGTGGACAATTATTACACGAGCGTGCCACTGTTTAGTCACTTGTTTGATCATCAGATTGGAGCATGTGGCACCGTGCGACCTAATCGCCGGGGCTTTCCCCAGCGGCTTGTAGATGCCCGTCTTAGGCTGGGGGAGAGAGCCTGCGTAAAGTGTAATAACTTGCTCGCTATGAAGTGGAGGGACAATAAGAATGTTTTCTTACCTCCCTTCATGCAGACACGACAGTCCAAATTCCTACGGCGACTGGTGTTGTGGAGAAACCCCTCTGTGTCCACGAATATAACAAAAATATGGGAGGGGTGGACCTCAACGACCAGTTGATGGCGCCGTATCTAATTGACCGTAAGGCGAGACGCTGGTACAAAAAAGTGTCTCTATCCTTATTCCAATTGGCTTTGCTGAACGCTCATGTGCTATACAGAGCTTCAGGCGGGACGTTATCTCTTCTAAAATTCCAGAATGAGATTGTCACAGAACTCCTGTATCCAGGCGGTTCTGCACCTCACCATCCCCTACCAAATGCAGTAAGCCGGCTGCATGAGAGGCATTATACGCATCTCCTCCCGAGTACCCCTACCCAACGAGCCCCCCAAAAAAGATGTCATGTCTGTAGCAAGCGCGGATTTAGGCGTGACACCCGTTATTATTGTCCAATCTGTCCTGACAAACCTGGTCTTTGCCTTGGTGAATGTTTTGAACGCTACCACTCAAAAGTGACGTTTTAGCGTAGGGTACAGCATTTCACAGACTAGGACACACTTACACAGGGTCTCCCAAGATGCCATTACATTTTGAGAGACCCGAACCATTACAGTTGTTAAAGTTTAAAAAAAAAGTGTAAAAAAGAAAAAAAAAAACGTAATAAACAAAACACAAAAAAAATATAAAAGAAAAAAACCAAAAATAGTTGTCGTTTTATTGTTCTCTCTCTCTCTCTATTTTCTCTCTATTGTTATGCTCTTTTTTACTGTATTTCATTCTGCAATGTTTTATCATGCTTGCTTTTCAGGTATGTAATTTTTTGTTTTCAGGTGCGCCATTCAACTGCAGCGCGGAATTATTTATCTTGACAGCAACAGCGTTTGCTCCCACGATACATAAAGCCGTGACTCCAGTGCTGTAGGAGGTGATTTCACCACCACAGTTAAAAATAAAGAGCATATATGCCGAAGCATGGGGGCAGCAGGGGCGGAGGAGCGATCTTGCTCCTAATGCCGCGTATATAACTTTTTTGCGGGAGGATGCCCCCATGCTTCGGCATATATATATTTTAGGCACAGGTTGCGTTAAAAAAATGTTTTATTTTTTACTAGGTTTTGTTTTGGTATTTGCTTTGCAGGTATGGTATGGTAAGGTCTTACTGTTGTACTGTAATGTTACTTTGTTTTAATGTTAACCATCATTTGCTTAGCAGGTACGCCATTCAGTTGCATTGCGGATTTATTTATCTTGACAGCAACAGCGTTTGCTCCCACGATACATAAAGCCGTGACTCCAACGCTGTAGGAGGTGATTTCACCACCACAGTTAAAAAAAGAGCATATATGCCGAAGCATGGGGGCAGCAGGGGCGGAGGAGCGATTTTGCTCCTAATGCCGCGTATATACGGTCGAAATTCCGACGGAGGCTTGCCCGTGGAAAAGTTCGACCGTGTGTACGCGGCATAACCTTTTATGCCGCGTACATACGGTCGAAATTCCGACGAAGGCTTGCCCGTGGAAAAGTCCGACCGTGTGTATGCGGCATAACTTTTTTGCGGGAGGATGCCCCCATGCTTCGGCATATATATATTTTAGCCACAGGTTGCGTTAAAAAAATGTTCTATTTTTTACTAGGTTTTGTTTTGGTATTTGCTTTGCAGGTATGGTATGGTAAGGTCTTACTGTTGTACTGTAATGTTACTTTGTTTTAATGTTAACCATCATTTGCTTAGCAGGTACGCCATTCAGTTGCATCGCGGATTTATTTATCTTGACAGCAACAGCGTTTGCTCCCACGATACATAAAGCCGTGACTCCAACGCTGTAGGAGGTGATTTCACCACCACAGTTAAAAAAAGAGCATATATGCCGAAGCATGGGGGCAGCAGGGGCGGAGGAGCGATTTTGCTCCTAATGCCGCGTATATACGGTCGAAATTCCGACGGAGGCTTGCCCGTGGAAAAGTTTGACCGTGTGTACGCGGCATAACCTTTTATGCCGCGTACATACGGTCGAAATTCCGACGAAGGCTTGCCCGTGGAAAAGTCCGACCGTGTGTACGCGGCATAACTTTTTTGCGGGAGGATGCCCCCATGCTTCGGCATATATGCCCATCATTAGAAGTGGGTGGATGAAGGGAGGTATTCTAATGGTGGGCATACCCACCGATCAATCTCTTTTTTTCGTTCAGCCAACAGGCTGCATGAAAAAAAAGATTACAATACATGTCCAACAAGGACCAGCAACGTACTGGTATGTTGCTGGACTTTGAATGTTTATACCAGAATGATGCCTCCAGGTTTAGGTATCATCTTGGTATCATTCTTTTCAGCCAGTGGCCGGCTTTCATGTAAAAGCAATTCTAGCAGATAATTAGCCTCTAGACTGCTTTTACAAGCAGTGGGAGGGAATGCCCCCCCCCCCGGATATAAACAGCGCCATTGGGAAATTGGGAAAGCATTTTATCACACCGATCTTGGTGTGGTCAGATGCTTTGAGGGCAGAGGAAAGATCTAGGGTCTAACCCCCATTTTTTTTTCAAAAAAAGAGTACCTGTCACTACTTATTGCTATCATAGGGGATATTTACATTCCCTGAGATAACAATAAAAATGATAAAAAAAAAAATATGGAAGGAACAGTTTAAAAATACAATAAAAAAGCAAAATAAATAATAATAAAAAAAAAAAAAAGCACCGCTGTCCCCCCTGCTCTTGCGCAAAGGCGAACGCAAGCGTCGGTCTAGCGTCATATGTAAACAGCAATTGCATCATGCATGTGAGGTATCACCGCGAAGGTCAGATCGAGGGCAGTAATTTTAGCAGTAGACCTCCTCTGTAAATCTAACATGGTAACCTGTAAAGGCTTTTAAATGCTTTTAAAAATGAATGTAGTTTCTCGCCGCTGCGCGTTTGTGCGCAATTTTAAAGCATGTCGTGTTTGGTATCCATGTACTCGGCCTAAGATCATCTTTTTTATTTCATCAAACATTTGGGCAATATAGTGTTTTTTAGTGCATTAAAAATAAAAAAAGTGTGTTTTTCCCCCAAAAAAATGCGTTTGAAAAATCGCTGCGCAAATACTGTGTGGAAAAAAAAATGCAACACCCACTATTTTAATCTGTAGGGCCTTTGCTTTAAAAAAATATATAATGTTTGGGGGTTCAACATAATTTTCTTGCAAAAAAAAAATGTTTTCATGTAAACAAAAAGTGTCAGAAAGGGCTTTGTCTTCAAGTGGTTAGAAGAGTGGATGATGTGTGACATAAGCTTCCTAATGTTGTGCATAAAATGCCAGGACAGTTCAAAACCCCCCCAAATGACCCCATTTTGGAAAGTAGACACCTCAAGCTATTTGCTGAGAGGCATGTTGAGCCCATTGAATATTTTTTTTTTTTTTGTCCCAAGTGATTGACAAAAAGAAAAAAAAAATGTACAAAAAGTTGTCACTAAATTATATATTGCTCAAACATGCCATGGTTATATGTGGAATTGCACCCCAAAATACATTCTGTTGCTTCTCCTGAGTACGGGGATACCACATGTGTGAGACATTTTGGGAGCCTAGCCGCGTACAGGACCACGAAAACCAAGCACCGCCTTCAGGATTTCTATGGGTGTAAATTTTTGATTTCACTCCTCACTGCCTATCACAGTTTCGGAGGCCATGGAATGCCCAGATGGCACAAAACCCCCCACATGACCCCATTTTGGAAAGTAGACACCCCAAGCTATTTGCTGAGAGGTATGTTGAGTATTTTGCAGATCTCGCTTTTTGTCACAATGTTTTAAAAATTGAAAAAAGAAAAAAAAAAATATGTCTTTCTTCATTTTCAAAAACAAATGAGAGCTGTAAAATACTCACCATGCCTCTCGGCAAATAGCTTGGGGTGTCTACTTTCCAAAATGGGGTCATTTGTGGGGGTTTTGGGCTATCTTGGCATTTTATGGCCTTCAAAACTGTGATAGGTAGTGAGGAGTGAAATCAAAAATTTGTGCCCTTAGAAATCCTGAAGGCGGTGCTTGGTTTTCGGGGGCCCGTACGCGGCTAGGCTCCCAAAAAGTCCCACACATGTGGTATCCCCGTACTCAGGAGAAGCAGAAGAATATATTTTGGGGTGTAATTTCACATATTCCCATGGCATGTGTGAGCAATATATCATTTAGTGACATCTTTGTGCAAAAAAAAACAAAGTTTGTCATATTCCCGCAACTTGTGGCAAAATATAAAATATTCCATGGACTGAACATGCCTCTCAGTAAATAGCTTGGGGTGTCTACTTTCCAAAATGGGGTAATTTTGGGGGGTTTTGTGCTATTTTGGCATTTTATGGCCTTCGAAACTGTGATAGGTAGTGAGGAGTGAAATCAAAAATTTACGCCCTTAGAAATCCTGAAGGCGGTGCTTGGTTTTTGGGGCCCCGTACCCGGCTAGGCTCCCAAAAATTCCCACACATGTGGTATCCCCGTACTCAGGAGAAGCAGCAGAATGTATTTTGGGGTGCAATTCCACATATAACCATGGCATGTGTGAGCAATATATCATTTAGTGACAATTTTTTGTACATTTTTTCTTTTTTTTTTCTTTTTATCATTATTCAATCATTTGGGACAAAAAAAAAATATTCAATGGGCTCAACATGCCTCTCAGCAAATAGCTTGGGGTGTCTACTTTCCAAAATGGGGTCATTTGGGGGGGTTTTGTGCCATCTTGGAATTTTATGGCCTTCAAAACTGTGATAGGTAGTGATAGGTAGTGAGGAGTGAAATCAAAAATTTATGCCCTTAGAAATCCTGAAGGCGGTGCTTGGTTTTTGGGGTCCTGTATGCGACTAGGCTCCCAAAAAGTCCCACACATGTGGTATCCCCGTACTCAGGAGAAGCAGCAGAATGTATTTTGGGGTGTAATTTCACATATGCCCATGGCATGTGTGAGCAATATATCATTTAGTGACAACTTTGTGCAAAAAAAACAAAGTTTGTCATATTCCCGCAACTTGTGGCAAAATATAAAATATTCCATGGACTAATAATGCCTCTCAGTAAATAGCTTGGGGTGTCTACTTTCCAAAATGGGGTCATTTGGGGGGGTTTTGTGCTATTTTGGCATTTTATGGCCTTTGAAACTGTGATAGGTAGTGAGGAGTGAAATCAAAAATTTGCGCCCTTAGAAATCCTGAAGGCGGTGCTTGGTTTCCGGGGTCCCGTGCGTGGCTAGGCTCCTAAAAAGTCCCACACATGTGGTATCCCCGTACTCAGGAGAAGCAGCAGAATGTATTTTGGGGTGCAATTCCACATATAACCATGGCATGTGTGAGCAATATATCATTTAGTGACAACTTTTTGTAATTTTTTTTTTTTTGTCATTATTCAATCACTTGGGACAAAGAATAAAAATATTCAATGGGCTCAACATGCCTCTCAGCAATTTCCTTGGGGTGTCTACTTTCCAAAATGGGGTCATTTTGGGGGGTTTTGTACTGCCCTGCCATTTTAGCACCTCAAGAAATGAGATAGGCAGTCATAAATTAAAAGCTGTGTAAATTCCAGAAAATGTACCCTAGTTTGTAGACGCTATAACTTTTGCGCAAACCAATAAATATACGCTTATTGTCATTTTTTTTACTAAAGACATGTGGCTGAATACATTTTGGCCTAAATGTATGACTACAATTGAGTTTATTCGATTTTTCTTATAACAAAAAGTAGAAAATATCATTTTTTTTCAAAATTTTCGGTCTTTTTCCGTTTATATCGCAAAAAATAAAAATCGCAGAGGCAATCAAATACCATTAAAAGAAAGCTCTATTTGTGGGAAGAAAAGGACGCAAATTTCGTTTGGGTACAACATTGCATGTCCGCACAATTTACAGTTAAAGCAGCGCAGTGCAAAATTCTGAATTCACCTCTGGTCCTCTAGCTACCAAATGGTCCGGGGCTTAAGTGGTTAAAGGTTTAAAATCGGGCAAATGTCCAGGTCCCGATGGCTTTTCCCCTAGGTTTTACAAATTGTTTGCCCAACCGATAGCCCCGTTATTAGTCTCGGCATTCAATTCAATTGATGACACCCATCTGCCCTCCCATAACCTCCTATCTGCTAATATATCAGTTATTTTGAAACCTGGCAAGGACCCTTCACAATGTGGTAGTTACAGGCCAATATCACTACTCAATATTGACATTAAGCTTTATGCAAAAGTTCTAGCAACTCGTTTTTCCCCTTCTTTATCTTCCATTATACATAGGGACCAGGTAGGGTTTGTCCCTGGTCGTGAGGCCAGGGACAATACCACGAAAACCATCCACCTTATTTCCTATATACAGAAACATAACCTGAAGGCCTGCATGTTATTGTTCGATGCGGAGAAGGCCTTCGACCGAGTTAACTGGGACTTTTTACGTCTTTCTCTTGAACAGATAGGTCTTAGACCGGTGTTCGTGTCCAAAATAATGGCATTGTATTCCAATCCCCTTGCCTCAGTCTTGGTCGGCGGCTCTTCATCCGCATAGTTACGAATATCGAATGGCACTCAGCAAGGGTGCCCCTTATCCCCGTTACTTTTTGTTATAGTGATAGAACATTTAGCCCAGGCAATAAGACGTAATGCCTCTATTGTAGGGATACAGACACCTTCCTCAGTGCATAAGTTATCCTTATATGCTGACGATCTTTTGGCCTATATACAGCAACCACACACATCCTTGCCCTCGTTGATGTTAGAATTTAGTAGGTTTGGGAAATTCAGTGACTTTAAACTTAATATATCTAAAACAGAAGCCCTTAATGTCTCCCTTCCCACCAATACTTTAACCCGAGTACAAGCTAATTTTTCCTTTCAATGGAGTACTAGAAGTATATCTTATTTAGGGATAAAGGTTCCATCTGATTTATCAGAACTATATGCCCTAAATTATTTACCTCTATTGACCCGATTACGTAAAGACGTAGACAACTGGAATACTTCTTCTCTACCGTGGTTTGGACGCATAAATGCTTTGAAAATGGATACCTTACCTAAACTGCTTTCATATTTCAAACAGTACCTATTACAGTCCCTAAACGTTTTTTTATATTATTACGCTCCATGTCCATACGATTTGTATGTCACCAAGGTATACCCCGTATCAAACATACTTTACTAACATATCCTAAAACCCAAGGGGGTGCGGGCCTTCCCGACTTTGAACTATACCATAGAGCGACGCTTCTGGCTAGGCTCATTGAATGGTTCCCCCGTCCCTTCATTAAAGCATCCACTATGGTAGAACAGGACCTATCTCTACATGACCTCCGAGCCTTACTTTGGGGACACGGACAGTATATTCATAAGTCCCTAATCTCCCCATTAACATCTGCTGTCTTACATCTGTGGTACAGTAAAGGTATGCAGTCACTCCTATCCTCTGAACCATCTCCTCTTACATCTTTATTCGACCATCCAGCTGTGCCCCAAGGCGAAGGTTCTCATATAATAGGTCCTTACTCCTGTGCGGAGTGGCCTACAGCGGGCTCGTTTGTAGATCCTATCTCTGGTAAGCCGGTATTACCAGAGGCTCGGGGTAACTGGCTTACGGCACTACGGATTACATCTTTTTGTTCTACCCTTTTCTCCACCTCCCGAATTCATAGACCTCTTATGGAATTTGAAAAACTGTGCTCTCTTTCTGAACTCCCACAACATACACTCTCTACTATGTATAATATGTTACATACGCTGATACATAAACAACTCCCATGTTACACCTGGAAGTGGTCCATGGATCTGAGAAAGAAATTCACTGTTGCGGACTGGCAGAAATCATATTATTTTACGCACAATACCTCAACTTCCTGTTATACACAGGAGAAAAACTTTAAGCTTCTTGCAAGATGGTACAGAGATCCTCAATCTCTGCACAAAATCTTTCCATCTGTGTCCCCTAACTGCTGGAGGTGTGGATCGGTGGATGGTAGCTACCTACATATATGGTGGGAGTGTCAAGCCGTTAGATCTCTTTGGACACAGGTTTTTTTAATTTACAGTAGCTTGTATGATAAACCTTTACAGCCGTCTCCCGAAATTGCCTTATTGTCTATGCTTCCAGGCTCGATTTCCTCACAGAAAGGTTCTTTGTTACGTTTTTTTTTATCTGCCGCTAGACAAATTATCCCCATATTTTGGAAAACGACTACTAGTCCCCCCTTAACTTTATGGGTCTCTGCAGTTAATGATATAATGCGGATGGAGGAGTTGTTGGCCTTAGAGAATGATAACTTTAAAAAAACATAAGCTCCAATGGCGCATATGGATAGAATATTCCTCATCCGATACCCCGAAAATTTTTATATTATCTTAGAGAATAGCTCAAATTACGATCTGCATCCATTGATTAGATGTGTTACGCTGGGGTCTGCCCGGACCTCTTTACCTTTCCCTACTTGTCTTTTCTTATCTGCTCTATCCCCTGCTCCCCCCTCTTTTTTTTTTTTTTGGTTTTGGTTTTGGTTTTGTCTTGTTTTGTTTTGTTTTGTTTTGTGTTTTTGTTTTTGTTTTTTGTTTTTATGGATATAAATTACAATGGGTGTCAATATAGTTACTATCCCATAAATTGATTGAAATTGTGAAATTAATATGCTTTATACAGATGATAATCTTATTTTTGTGAGATTATATCTTATGCTCGTTTACATTCTCTGCTGACACCCGAATGATTATTTGTGTAATTTTAACTGTCTAAAATTGAAAATTTAATAAACATATATTTGACTCTATTTCCTTCCCTTGTCGCTCTAATTAACGACAAGTTGTATTTTGCATTAGACACTGATCTGATTACCAAACAGGAATTTGGATAATTATGGATGGAGGACTTCAATGTCCTGACTTTTTATATCATTTCGAAAATCCATAAAGATAAGAGGAATCCCCCAAGAAGGCCCATAGTCTCCGCTATCAGGGGTCCTATGGAGAGAATCGGCAACTACATTGGTTCCCTTATCAAGGACCTGGTACTGAAACTACTGTCCTATGTCAGGGACACTAGAGATGTCTTAAATAAAATACAGGGTCGCTTTTTTCCAGGAGAACTTACACTTGTGGGTATAGATGTGGAATTGTTATACACGTCTATACCCCACAAATGGGGATTACTGGCGGTGTTCCACTTCCTGGACTCTAACTTCCCAGCCCTAGGTGCACAGAATGAGGTTGTACTGGACCTTCTGGAATTGGCATTGAAAAACAATTTCTTTAAATTTACAGGTTCATACTACCAACAGATAAGGGGAACTGCCATGGCAGCTCCATGGGCACCTGCATACACCTGTTTGCACCTGGGCTGCTGGGAAGAGGAGGTGGTCTATGCCTCACTTCTGTACCTGGGCCACATTCCTCTGTGGCTCAGGTACATAGATGACGTGTTGATGCTGTGGGAGGGACCAGATGAAGATCTCTCTTTATTTCTGGATGAGCTCAATAACAACTCCAGAAATATTAGGTTAACCTATACAGCAGATACACAAGAGATTTCCTTCCTGGACCTGTTGATCCATCTGGAAAATGGCTACCTGAGTACCCAAATAATTAGGAAATGCATGGGGGCAAATACACTGCTCCATGCCAGCTGTCACCACCCTAAGTCTCTGATACGAGGCATCCCTGTGGGCCAGTTCCAGAGAATTAGGCGTAACTGCTCAAATGAACTGGACTATAGACAGGAAGCCAAAGAAATGTACCAGAGATTTTGAGAGAGGGAATACTTACATCGGAATCTGAGAAGAGACAAGAAGCCAAGAAGCTAGGAAGCAGTAAATGTAGAAACAACTTAACCCCTTCCTTACTGGGCACATAAACCCCCTTCCTGCCCAGGTAAAATTTCAGCTTTTGGCACTGCGTCGCTTTGAATGACAATTGCGTGGTCGTGCGACGTGGCTCGCAAACAAAATTAACGTCCTTTTTTTTCCCACAAATAGAGATTTCTTTTGGTGGTATTTGATCACCTCTGCGGTTTTTATTTTTTGCGCTATAAACCAAAAAAGAGCGACAATTTAAAAAAAAAAACAATATTTTGGGATTTTTGCTATAATAAATATCCCCATTTTTTTTTTAAAAAACCGATTTTTTCCTCAGTTGAGGCCGATACGTATTATTCTACATATTTTTGGTTAATAAAATCGCAATAAGCGTATAGTGATTGGTTTGCGCAAAAGTTATAGCGTCTACAAAATAGGGGAAAGAATTCTGACTTTTTTTTTTATTTTTATTTTTTTACTAGTAATGGCGGCGATCTGCGATTTTTGTCAGGACTGCGATATTGCGGCGGACATATCGGACACTTTTGACAAATTTTTGGGACCATTCACATTTATACAGCGATTAGTGCTATAAAACTGCACTGATTACTGTATAAATGTGACTGGCAGGGAAGGGGTTAACACTAGGGGGCAAGGAAGGGGTTAATGTGTTCCCTATTAGTATTTCTTACTGTGGGGGGAGGGGGACTGACTGGGGGAGGTGACCGATCTGTGTCCCTATGTACAAGGGACACAGCATCAGTCTCCTCTCTCCCTGACAGGACATGGATCTGTGTGTTTACACACACAGATCCATGTCCTTGTCTGTGTACAGGCCGATCGCGGGTGCCTGGCGGACATCGCGGCCGCCAGGCACGCGCATCGGCATCTCAGTGATGCGCCGGGCGCGCGCGCGCCGCCGCAGCACTCGCGCGCCCCCCAGTGGCCGGAGGAGCGGAGGCCGTATAAACACAGCCTCCCGGCATTGTAGAACCACTTTGCGGCCGTCATAAGTCGTATGACGGGCGCAAAGTGGTTAATAAAGCCCTGAAATATACAAAAAAACACAATAGAGGGACCTTTAAGGATTATCACAAAATTTGGTGCACAATAGAAAACTCTGAATAAAATACTAAAAGAACATTGGCATATCCTTTCTACAGTAGTTAATTTATAAACTAATCTGATTTGACTAAGTATTTCATTTTCCCTCCCCTCTTTCCCTCCTCTCCCCCATACCAAGCTCCTGTATATCTTGTTGCATCCTCTGATGTCTCTCTATCTCAATGGCAATTGATTGAAAGAGTCAGGGATGATGTCTATTCTTAAAACAAATTGACATGTCAAAGTACCTAGTCACACTATATTTAGAAATGCTTTCCTTGTCATTTACTAAATGACCACTAGATGTCTCCATAGGGGCTTTTCCAGACGTGACACTTTGTAATTGTGGATTCCCCAGGCTTTAAAACAGACATCTGGTTAACGTCTCAACGCCCAGATGAAGCAAACGTAAAGGTTCGTGAAATGCATTCACGTATAGCGGAGACCACAGGATGCCAAGCTGCATGTAGTATACCGCTGAGCCGGGGGAACACAGAGTGCGGCTCTGATACATCTGAGACGTGACACCGCCAATGTCTTTCCAAAAAAGTCCTGCTCAAACCTGTGAGGACTGTGACTGATACCCTTTCCAATGGAGGACAAGAAGCCTATGCATCTGTAGGAGGGGAGTTCCACTGAGTTAAAACTCAGAAGTGACCAGAGTCTAAAGTGACCTGCTTCTGTTATCCCTAACTACCTATCCAAGACAACCATTGAACTTGATTACCCCTGATGAATATCCAACACTGATGCTCTTTTGATATCAGTGTCTTCTGGGGGTAACAATAACCAATGACGCAACGCAAAACCAGCTGCTACGTCAGGAATCTGACACAATAGTATCCAAACAACGCCAGATAGACTTTCTCTGTGTGAACTGGATCCAATATGTTTGGGCCAGTGGGAAACCATACCCTTTATGTATTCTCTGGCTATTGGGGACATATCTAAGGAGGACATTACTTTCAACTGTGTTTGACTGCTACACTGTTTCATTCCACTGGAATTATTTAAACTGTGATGCCCGTTCAGTGAAACACAATTGCAGTGCTATATGCAATATTTTACTATATATGTATTGAGTCACTGCACATTTGAAAAAGTTTGTTTTACGAAATTAGCCCCAAGCAATTGTGGTATCCAAATAAATATAAAATATTTTCGTGCTAAAGGCAAAATAAATAAATTCCAATTACTAAAGTGCGACAATATCCTCAATATTAGTGATATATAGTACATGAATTGTGACAATGATCTAAACGGTGATAAATAATAATCAAAATAAATATAAAGTGCAACATCAAAGGTAAAGATCAATAGTGCAAAATCAGCAATAGTGCAAATGAAATAAGTCCAAATCCTAAATAGAGATGGTGTGAAACTTATATAATAAAGTGCTAGGAGTGCTGATATTGCCAAAGAATATAAGTGTGAGTCCTGATGAATTCAAGGTAATTCAACATCAAAGTCTCACATACTGATGGTAAGTGCAAGAACAAGGTAATAAGCAACGGAATCTGTATCAGGTTGGTTCAGATCAGAATAGCTGTATCATATGTAATTCCCGGTGTTCATAGGGTATCCCAACCTGTCTCCCAGAACTCTCACCTCTATATGGAGTAAAGTAAGCATCAACTGTAATCTCCTCCTTCCTCTGTTGGATTCTCCCTGCTCGGTATCCAGAGGAAGGAGGAGATTACAGTTGATGCCAGGGGAGGGCTTGGCCAGGGGGCAGGGTGGCAATTGCCTCCCAGGCCACCCTAACTTATGTTCAAAATGGCCGGCTGCCCGCTGCCCGCTACCATTTTCTTTTTTATTCTGGTCTAGGAAGTCGGGCCGGGGGCATGGCCACTAGCTGTTGCATTCCGGGAGTTGTAGTCCGCACTCAAGCTTCTGGTGGGTGGAAAACACAGCAGCGCAGAGGAAACTACCACTCCCTGGGATCGGATTCTTGGAAGCAGGCAGAGGCAGGGCGTGCCAGGGAGTCGGGGCGCAGGGCTGGGCGCTGGCTGCAACTTGACCCCAGGATCAGGAGCGTTACCCCCCCTGGAGACCGTGGCGTGCAAGTACCTGCTGAGCTGAGATCACTGAGATGAGAGACCCTGACACCCCTAGCTGACCCCACCATCTCCCCCCCATACACCCCATGTAACCTGCCCCAGTGATCAGGCTTCATTGATGGGCACTGGAGTTGGCTGCACTGATAAGCACTAGTGAGGCTGCATTGAAAAACCAGGTTGGCCATGGATGGTGAGCTGATTCGGCGGTTCAGTGGGCCACTTGACTGGACTTGCCCCCCAGGCCTAAGGCTACCAGCCCTCCCCTGGTTGATGCTTACTTTACTCCATATAGAGGTGAGAGTTCTGGGAAATAGGTTGGGATACCCTATGAACACCGGGAATTACATATGATACAGCTATTCTGATCTGAACCAACCTGATACAGATTCCATTGCTTATCACCTTGTTCTTGCACTTACCATCAGTATCAAAGAGACTTTGATGTTGAATTACCTTGAATTCTTTAGGACTCACACTTATATTCTTTAGCAATATCAGCACTCCTAGCACTTTACCATATAAGTTTCACACCATCTCTATTTAGGATTTGGACTTATTTAATTTGCACTATTGCTGATTTTGCACTATTGATCTTTACCTTTGATGTTGCACTTTGTATTTATTTTGATTAATATTTATCACCGTTTAGATCATTGTCACAATTTATGTACTATATATCACTAATATTGAGGATATTGTCGCACTTTAGTGATTGGAATTTTTTTAGTTTGCCTTTAGCGCAAAAATATTTTATATTTATTTACCATGGTTGTGTAAGGTGAACACTATTAGTTTTTGCAGCTCTTGGCATGTTTTTTAGTATCCCCTTCCACATATTCTTTTACTCATTAGTAGCGCAGAAGATTTTCACTTTTATAATTGTGGTATCCAGCTGTGTAATTTTCCCCTCTTTATCATTAAAGCCTAGGTCGATTGGTCCATTAATGGGTCGGTATCCCTGTTGGGAACTAATGACACATGCAGCGTACAACCAGCATTGGCATACCCCCTGTGGCAGGATCTCAGCTGCTAGACAAAAGTTAGCCCAGGCTTCCCTGCCTCCTCCCTCCTACTTGACCATGCAATTGTGGCACTCTTTTAGAGAATCACAAGCCTACCTGCCTGCCATAGATTCTATATTGCTGACCCCTTATTTAATTACTGATTATTCCCTTTGGATTTCTGTCTGTCCTTGATCTCAGACTGTTTGCTGGATTGTGCTTATCTGCCAGGGATGTGCGGTGAGGTCAGTGTCTGGTGAGGCACTGGCTAGTATGAGAGCCAGATACAAACAGGTTAAATACGCTGCTAACACTAGAGCAAGAGCAATAATTCTAGCACTAGACCTCCTCTGTAACTCTAAACATGTAACCTGTAAAAAACTTTAAAGCGTCGCCTATGTAAATTTTTAAGTACCAAAGTTTGGAGCCATTCCACGAGTGTGCACAATTTTAAAGCATGACATATTAGGTATCTATTTACTTGGCATAACATCATCTTTCACATTATACAAAAAAATCTGCCAAACTTTAGTGGATCCTTTTTTTATATTCAGAAAACCTATTGTGCTTAAATAAAAAAAAAGCCCATGCATACCTAATAGAGCAGTGCAGGCTGCACCACTGTATGGCTTTTCTGAAGAAGTGAGAGAGCTGTGGAGAGAAAGGGGGTGGTTGTGCAAAGAGGCAGCTCTAGAAAGGTTGAGGGTTTGGTGCAGAGAACTAGGAAGGGGGGGGGTGTGCAGAGAGAGAAATCTGGGAGGATTTGTGCAGAGAGGAGATCTAGGAAAGAGGGGGATTTGTGAATTGGTGGGAGCTGGGAAGGGGTGACTTGTGCACATGGGAGAGCTGGAAAAGGGGGATTTGTGGAGAGGTGAAAGAAGCAGAGAAGGGGAGGGATTTGTGCAGAGGTGAGCACTGGGAAGAGGGGACTTGTACAGAGGTGAGAGCTGGGAAGAGGGGATTTGTGCAGAGGTGAGCGCACAAAAAATTGGATTTGGGCAAAGGTGAGAACTGGGAAAGGAGGGATTTGTGCAGAGGTGAAAGCTGAGGGAGAAGAGACTTGAGCAGGGGTGGGAACTGGGAAGAGGGGATTTGTGCAGAGGTAAGAGATGATGAGGGCAGAGAGCAGGTTGTGAAAAGTGAACGTTGAGGGAGTTTGTACAGAGGTGAGAGCCGAGGAGGGAGCTGGTGGTGCAGAGGTGAAAGATGAGGCATTGCAGAGGTAGGAGCTGTGAATTGGGGAGAGCTGTATATAGGGATGCAGAAGTGAAACGTGAAAGGGGAAAAATAATTATGTCTGGGGGTGCAGAGGGGATTTGTGGACTGAGGGTGTAAGCTGTGAACACAGGGGTGCCGAGGTGAGATATTGACAGTGGGTGCAAAGGTAAGTTGTGGATGTGGGGGTGCTAAGGTAAAATGTGGACAGGTGTGCAGAGTTGAGCTGTGGGCAGGGAGAGAAGATGTGAGCTGTGGATTGGGGAGAAAAGGTAAGTTGTGTATGGGGGAAGAAGAGGTTAGCTGTGGATGGGGAAATAAGAGGTGTGCTGTGAACATGGAAAATTAGGTGAGCTGTGGATTGGGGGGAGTGCATAGGTGAGCTGTGGTTAAGGGTTACAGAGGCGAGCTATGGAAGGGGTGCAGAGGTGAGCTGTGGATTTGAGGCACAGAGTTACGTTGTGGATGGGGGAGCAAAGGTAAAACAAAGAGGTATGCAGAGGTGAGCATTCAATGGTTACTTTGGAAGGAAGTACTTGATGAAAGGGTGATTTTTGCTTAAGGAGGTCAAGGGAAATTTGCTGGAGTACAATAAAGCCATTAATGGGTCGGTATCCCTGTTGGGAACGAATGACACATGCAGCGTACAACCAGCATTGGCATACCCCCTGTGGCAGGATCTCAGCTGCTAGACAAAAGTTAGCCCAGGCTTCCCTGCCTCCTCCCTCCTACTTGACCATGCAATTGTGGCACTCTTTTAGAGAATCACAAGCCTACCTGCCTGCCATAGATTCTATATTGCTGACCCCTTATTTAATTACTGATTATTCCCTTTGGATTTCTGTCTGTCCTTGATCTCAGACTGTTTGCTGGATTGTGCTTATCTGCCAGGGATGTGCGATGAGGTCAGTGTCTGGTGAGGCACTGGCTAGTATGAGAGCCAGATACAAACAGGTTAAATACGCTGCTAACACTAGAGCAAGAGCAATAATTCTAGCACTAGACCTCCTCTGTAACTCTAAACATGTAACCTGTAAAAAACTTTAAAGCGTCGCCTATGTAGATTTTTAAGTACCAAAGTTTGGAGCCATTCCACGAGTGTGCACAATTTTAAAGCATGACATATTAGGTATCTATTTACTTGGCATAACATCATCTTTCACATTATACAAAAAATTCTGCCAAACTTTAGTGGATCCTTTTTTTATATTCAGAAAACCTATTGTGCTTAAATAAAAAAAAGCCCATGCATACCTAATAGAGCAGTGCAGGCTGCACCACTGTATGGCTTTTCTGAAGAAGTGAGAGAGCTGTGGAGAGAAAGGGGGTGGTTGTGCAAAGAGGCAGCTCTAGAAAGGTTGAGGGTTTGGTGCAGAGAACTAGGAAGGGGGGGGTGTGCAGAGAGAGAAATCTGGGAGGATTTGTGCAGAGAGGAGATCTAGGAAAGAGGGGGATTTGTGAATTGGTGGGAGCTGGAAAGGGGTGACTTGTGCACATGGGAGAGCTGGAAAAGGGGGATTTGTGGAGAGGTGAAAGAAGCAGAGAAGGGGAGGGATTTGTGCAGAGGTGAGCACTGGGAAGAGGGGACTTGTACAGAGGTGAGAGCTGGGAAGAGGGGATTTGTGCAGAGGTGAGCGCACAAAAAATTGGATTTGGGCAAAGGTGAGAACTGGGAAAGGAGGGATTTGTGCAGAGGTGAAAGCTGAGGGAGAAGAGACTTGAGCAGGGGTGGGAACTGGGAAGAGGGGATTTGTGCAGAGGTAAGAGATGATGAGGGCAGAGAGCAGGTTGTGAAAAGTGAACGTTGAGGGAGTTTGTACAGAGGTGAGAGCCGAGGAGGGAGCTGGTGGTGCAGAGGTGAAAGATGAGGCATTGCAGAGGTAGGAGCTGTGAATTGGGGAGAGCTGTATATAGGGATGCAGAAGTGAAACGTGAAAGGGGAAAAATAATTATGTCTGGGGGTGCAGAGGGGATTTGTGGACTGAGGGTGTAAGCTGTGAACACAGGGGTGCCGAGGTGAGATATTGACAGTGGGTGCAAAGGTAAGTTGTGGATGTGGGGGTGCTAAGGTAAAATGTGGACAGGTGTGCAGAGTTGAGCTGTGGGCAGGGAGAGAAGATGTGAGCTGTGGATTGGGGAGAAAAGGTAAGTTGTGTATGGGGGAAGAAGAGGTTAGCTGTGGATGGGGAAATAAGAGGTGTGCTGTGAACATGGAAAATTAGGTGAGCTGTGGATTGGGGGGAGTGCATAGGTGAGCTGTGGTTAAGGGTTACAGAGGCGAGCTATGGAAGGGGTGCAGAGGTGAGCTGTGGATTTGAGGCACAGAGTTACGTTGTGGATGGGGGAGCAAAGGTAAAACAAAGAGGTATGCAGAGGTGAGCATTCAATGGTTACTTTGGAAGGAAGTACTTGATGAAAGGGTGATTTTTGCTTAAGGAGGTCAAGGGAAATTTGCTGGAGTACAATAAAGCATACAGAGTTCAGTGATCGAGTGTATGTAATGCATGGCATGACATGCAGGGTGCAGTGGTCAGGATTTTATAACATATCTTGTACATTACATACTTAGAACTGCAATATTCGATATGCTTTGCTATGTTTCATAACTTTAATGCCGCGTACAGACGATCAGACATTCCGACAACAAAACTGTGCATTTATTTCTGACGGATGTTGGCTCAAAATTGTCATGCATACACACGGTCACACAAATGTTGTCGGAAATTCTGGACGTCAAGAACGCGGTGACGTACAAGACGTGCAACGAGCCGAGAAAAATTATGTTCAACAGCCAGTGCGGCTCTTCTGCTTGATTTTGAGAATGCGTGGAATTTTGTGCGTCGGAATTGTGTACACAAAGTCAGAATTTTGTTGTCGGAAAATTTGAGAACCAGCTCTCAAATTTTTGTTGTCGGAAATTACGACAGCAAATGTCCGATGGAGCCTACACGCGGTCGGAATTTCAGACAACAAGCTCCCATTGAACATTTGTTGTCGGAAATTCCGACCGCATGTATGCGGCATTACAGTTGTTTGTTACATATTATGAACAAATTTACAGGAAATTACCCTAGGGATTTTTTTGGAGATACCTAAAAACCAGCATAAAAAAACAAAAAAATTATCAACTTTATTCAAGTCTTTAAAGCATATAGTGAATTAAAAACAAATGCACCAAGGATAATTGTTACAATTTAATCATGCACTGATTCCAAATGGAAAATACTCCTCATACAGTATAAATGCCAGAGAGAGATACATAATAAAAACTCAATGGGGGTTATTTAAGAAAGGCAAATCCACTTTGCACTACAAGTGCAAACTACAAGTGCAAAGTGCACTTGAAAATGCACTTGGAAGTGCAGTCACTGTAGATCCGAGGGGGACATGCAAAGACAATAAAAAACAGCATTTTAGCTTACACATGATTGGATGATAAAAGCAGCAGAGCTTCCCCTCATTTCAGATCTACCCCTCATATTTACAGCGACTGCACTTCCAAGTGCACTTTCAGTGCAATTTCAAGTGCACTTGTAGTTTGCACTTGTAGTGGATTTGCCTTTTGTAAATAACCCCCAATGTGTTTTATGAATTACTGTTCACTTCATCAGGAGTTTTGCTGTTACTGACAGGGTGTAATATAGTCAATCAAAAATAAATTTAAAGAGGAGGTCCGGCGGTGAAAAAAAAAATTAAAAGTCTGCAGCTACAAACACTGTAGCTGCTGACTTTTAATAAGCACACTTACCTGTCCGAGGCTGATCCGTCCCTCGGACCGGGTCCCACCGCCGCCATCCTCACTAAAGGAAACAGGCAGTGAAGCCTTGCGGCTTCACTGCCCGTTTCCTACTGCGCATGCGCGAGTCGCGCGGCTTTTTGTGAATGGGCACACTGTCTTGTGTGTCCCAGAAGGCAGCACGCCTCCATTACCCAGGAGGCAACGCGAGGAGGAGAACACAGAACCTCACCGCGGAAGAGTAAAATACAGATTAGGACAATCTGCCTAGTAACAGGCATTTCTGGTAAGTATAAATTTTGTTTTGTTTTTTCAATTTTTTTGTGAGCCTTTTTTTGATCTGGCTATTTTTTTTTTAGGGTGGAACTCCGCTTTAAGGAAGCATATCTTCCATATTGGATGGTTACCATGAATAGAAAGTCTTTCCCAGGGGTTGTGAAGACATAGGGGGGGAAGTACAGTGGTGCACCGGAGACAGAGGCAAATGACCGGGTAGGGTAAAAGCTCAAGGAGCAATCTTGTTAGACCATAAATGCTTGATGGCGTTCTCTTACAGAGCCATGTGGTTAATCCAAGAGCCTCCTACTGTGATTAAAAAAAAAAAAATAAATTTAAATATGTTGTTTATTGTGAGCTTCCAGACTATTCTTTGCAATAATAACATATTCTTAGAATGTTAAATTAAGATCTATTTAAACTCACTGTAATGCCACACCTCTGGTCATTTTACAACAACTAGGAAAAATACCCAACAATAAAATTGCAGAACAGGTAAAAATCCAACATTAAAATTGCAAAAGAGTTAATTGTGTTTAATTAAAAAACGGTATTTGCTTACTCCTGTGAGGTGCAAGAGTTATACGGTATTATTCAAAATAGGCTTCAATAACCATGGGAAACTCAACTGCAGTGAATTTCATTGTTTGCAGTTTCACAAATGCACATGCGTTTCAAGCATAGTTTGTACATGCACTGTGTTTACCTTTAGTAAATCAGAGTAAGATGTCCTTGTTGCATCTGCATAGGCTGATTACCCAGAGAGAAAGCTTTAGGCTTCATTCACACCAGGCGGATCCGTCGCAGCGGAGTCTGCTCACTGAGTGGGGAGGGGCTTGTCGAGCGCCGCTGTCTCCTATAGAGAGATCGGACAAAAACGGACAGCATGTCCATTTTCATCAGATCTCACCCGATCCGATCCGCCATGAACGGATGGCGACGTATCGCCATAAGTCTGATTTAAGCGGACATGTCACCGCTGACATCCGTCGGTCCATAGGCTTGCATGGAGCGCCCATTCAGGTCAGACGAAAAAACTGACAGGCGGACCTAAACTGTCCGGCCATGTGAAAGGGGCCTTAAACCTTAGTAAATCAGACATGCTAAATTGTTCTCTTACAATTTATTTTAGATGACATTAGGCAACCCAGTGTTTAGATGATTCACTTGAGTGTAGTTAACTGATAATCTTGTGCAATTACTAGCTGAAGGTTTAGGATCAGCATTGTAATTCAAAGTGAATAGGAAATACTAAAAGTCACATTGATTTTTTTAAAGCAGGGTTCTTTTACAGTTTTTGTTAAACAATATGACTGTGAATTATGTGTAGAACCTCTGGAATTAAAATGTAGAAGAAAACATTTAGCTGTCAATGATACTTAAATGATATGTAAATATTTAATTTAATTTAAGTAAAAATGGCACTCAAATATTTAGTTATAGAAATAATGTATATTATTATTATTTATTTATTTATTTAATATTGACTGGAACAGAATAACATTTTCCAGTGAAGTGGGGATATGTCAGAACATGTGTCAGGCTATTAATACTGTCTGTGACATCCTGTATATCCAAAACAAAAAAAAGTGCTTTAAAGTGGTTGTAAACCCCTATAACATTTTTATTAATTTTTTTAAACCAACTGTAAGAGAAAGGCATAATGAGCTAATATGACTAGCATAATAGCTCATTATGCATCACTTACCTTAGATCGGGGCCCCCGAAGCCGTCCTCGTCTCCCTCTTCAGCCGCAGCCATCGCTGCGGCGATAGCCGGAATGTTACTTCCGGGTATCGCCGCTCCAGCCAATCACAGCGCCGCTCCGGCGCTGTGATTGGCCGGAGCGGTGAAGACGTCACTCCGCAGATGCGCGTGGGAGCCGTCAAATTCGGCTAAGCCCAAGCATTGCTGGGATTAACCCCATGTATGCGGCGTTGTCTACGGCGCGCATGTAATTTTTAGCAAATATCTCCTAAACCGTGTAGGTTTAGGAGATATTTCTTGCACCTACAGGTAAGCCTTAATCTAGGCTTACCTGTAGGTGCAAGTTGCAAAAGTGGGTTTACAACCACTTTAACAGCTTCTGTAAATGATGTAGTGTATCACTCCTGTCCAATAGTTAGACAATAAGAGATGGCTAGAGGCTGTAGACATGATACAGGAGATGGTTAGAGGCTGCAGACATGATACAGAAGATGGTTAGAAGCTGCGGACATGATACAGAAGATGGTCAGAGGCTGCGGACAAGATACAGGAGATGGTCAGAGACTGAGGACATTATATAAGAGATGGTCAGAGGTTGCGGACAGGATACAAGAGATGGCCAGAGACTGCAGACATAATAAAATTATATACAGGTGAATAGGAGGGATGACATCACTAATGGAGCAAGGGAAGATTTGGAATCCTTATGGGTAGAGTTAGGAAACCAAGGAGAAAGTAATACTGAGAGTATGCTATAGGCCCCCTAACCTGAGGGAGGAGGGATAAACGGACCTCCTATCACAGTCTAAAATGGCGGCAAGGATGGAAAGTGTCATTATAATGGGGGATTTTAATTATCCAGACATAGACTGGGCGAAAGGAACCGCGGATTCACCTAAGGCTCGCCATTTTCTAAATGTCTTACAGGACAATTTCATGGGTCAGATGGTTAATACACCAACAAGAAACAATGCGTTACTAGACCTACTGATAACTAACAATACAGACTTGATCGCAGATGTAGAAATACGGGGCAACTTAGGAAACAGCGATCACGGGTCAATTTGTTTCAGCATAAATAACACAAATAGGAAACAAGGGGAATACAAAGACATTGAATTTCAAAAGAGCCAACTTCCAGAAACTACGCTCGTTGCTAGAAGATACTAAATGTGATAAAATCCTAGGAACAAAGAACACAGAGGAAAAATGGGTGTGCTTTAGAAGCATAAGGGTATTAGCCAGTGCATCCCAAAGAGTAATATATATAAAAGAGCTAGTAAAAGCCCTGGGTGGCTTAACGCAAACAAAATAATTCATATAAAAGCAAAGGAGAATGCCTTTAACCACTTCCCTACCGGGCACGAAAACCCCCTTCCTGCCCAAGGCATTGTTCAGCTTTCAGCGCTGTCACACTTTGAATGACAATTGCGTGGTCATGCAACGTAGCTCCCGAACGAAATTTGCGTCCTTTTTTTCCCACAAATAGAGCTTTCTTTTGGTGGTATTTGATCACCTCTGCAGTTTTTATTTTTTGCGCTATAAACAAAAGAAGAACGTCAAGTTTGAAAAAAAACACAATATTTTTTACTTTTTGCTATAATAAATATCCCTTTTTTTTAATTAAAATTTTCCTCAGTTTAGGCCGATACATATTCTTCTACATATTTTTGGTAAAAAAAATCGCAATAAGCGTATATTGATTGGTTTGCGCAAAAGTTATAGCGTCTACAAAATAGGGGATAGATTTATAGCATTTTTTTTTTTACTAGTAATGGCGGAGATCTGTGATTTTTATTGTGACTGCGATATTGCGGCGGACAGATCGGACACTTTTGACACATTTTTGGGACTATTCACATTTATACAGCGATCCCTGCTATAAAAATGCATTGATTACTGTATAAATGTGACTGGCAGGGAAGGGGTTAACACTAGGGGGCGAGGAAGGGGTTAAATGTGTTTCCTAGATGTGTTCTAACTGTGGGGGGAGGGGACTGACTGGGGGAGGTGACCGATGGTTGTCCCTATGTACAAGGGACACACCATCAGTCTCCTCTCCCTCACAGGACGTGGATCTGTGTGTTTACACACACAGATCCACTTTCCTGCTCGGTTACTGGGAAATCGCGGGTGCCCGGCAGCCATCGCGGCCACCGGACACGCGCATCGGGTCTCCAGCAACGCGCGCCCCCCAGCTCCTTTTAAAGGCAGGCTGTCATATGACGTCCTGTCAGAACGAGAGAGTCTTCCGCCCGCCGTCATCAACAGGTTAAAAAATACAAGGCTGAGGGATCATCATCAGCATTCCAAAGAAGCATTAAGAAATGTAAGGGTTTAATCAGGGCGGCTAAGATAGAACACAAAAAGCACATAGTGGAGTAGAGTAAGAAAAATCCCAAGAAATTCTTTAAGTACATAAATAGTAAAATAGGGAAGGGCAGATCATATTTGCCCCATAAAGAATGATGAAGGGATTCTGGTTATAAAGGATGGTGAGATGGCAAAGGTTTCGAATGTATTCTTCCCTTAGTCTTCACAAGGGAAAGGGGAGGCTTCAGTAACCAAAACTACAATGTTTATGTTCATGACTAGGGATGAGCCGAACACCCCCTGGTTCGGTTTTTAGCAGAACATGCGAACAGGGAAAAAATTTGTTCAAACACGCGAACACCGTTAAAGTCTATGGGACACGAACATGAAAAATCAAAAGTGCTCATTTTAAAGGTTAATATGCAAGTTATTGTCATAAAAAGTGTTTGGGGACATGTATCAATGCAAACAAAGTTTTAAAAACGTTTTTTTTTTGGGAGCAGCGATTTTAATAATGCTTAATAATGCTTAAAGTGAAACAATAAAAGTGAAATATTCCTTTAAATTTCGTACCTGGGGGGTGTCTATAGTATGCCTGTAAAGTAGCGCATGTTTCCCGTGTTTAGAACAGTCCCTGCACAAAATGTCATTTCTAAAGGAAGAAAAGTCATATAAAACTACTCACGGCTATAATGAATTGTCGGGTCTCGGCAATACAGATAAAAGTCATTGAAAAAAACGGCAAAAAAATAAATGCGTAGGGGTCCCCCCAAATTTCATACCAGGCCCTTCAGGTCTGGTATGGATATTAAGGGGAACCCTGCACCATTTAAAAAAAATGGCGTGGGGTTCCCCCCAAAAATCCATACCAGACCCTTATCAGAGCAAGCAACCTGGCAGGCCGCAGGAAAAGAGGGGGGACGAGAGAGCGCCCCCTCCTGAACCGTACCAGGCCACATGCCCTCAACATGGGGAGGATGTCCCCATGTTGATGGGGACAAGGGCCTCATCCCCACAACCCTTGCCCGGTGGTTGTGGGGGTCTGCAGCGGGGGGCTTATTGGAATCTGGAAGCCCCCGTTAACAAAGGGGACCCCCAGACCCCACCCCCCATGTGAATTGGTAACAAGGTTTCCCATTGCCTCAGAGGGGGACGGGGTCACCCGTACATGTCACTGGGTAACCCCTGCATTTCCCCGTTGCATCAGAGGGGGGCTGGGTCACCCTCAGCTATTTAACAGAACATTTTCTGAAACCCTTTCTCCTATTTTAGTGGACGCATTCAATACACTAATAGATGACTAGTCCTTTAGACGCGAATCATTACTATCAATTATTTGCATGATCCCCAAACCCCAATCAGATAACACATCCTGCAGGAACTTCCGTCTCATCTCCCTCTTAAATCAGGACATTAAAATCCTAGAAAAAATTATAGCTACCCGCCTCAACAAGATAATTGGCAAAATTATACACAACGACCAAGTTGGATCTATGCAAGCGATATTGTACGTTGAGCTACCCTTTTGGCATATATAGCCAAAAAATAACGCATTCCTACATGCTTCCTGTCTCTAGACTTTAGAAAAGCCTTTGATTCAGTAACCTGGCCATACTTACACTACACTCTCCAGAAATGGGGATTCGGTCCCCTCTTCACTAGTTGGATATCAGCTCTCTATAACAAACCCCAAGCTTATGTAAAATACGCTATAAATCTGAATATTTTAATGTAGAGAGAGGCACACGTCAGGGCTGCCCACTTTCCCCCTTACTATTTGCCCTTTTAATATAACCCTTAGCCCAATACCTTAGATTAGATCCAACTATCACTGGAATAGAACTAGGTGGAATCCAACATAAACTTAGCTTATTTGCAGACGATATCTTATTATTCCTATCATCCCCCCAAGTCTCAGGCCCAAATCTAATACCCATTCTTGACAAATTCGCTACAATATCAGCATTAGAGATAAACCCCAAGAAATTTATTGCATTAAACATATCGCTTTCTACAATAGAATTAACATCAGCTAAAATAGCACTATCCTTCACATGGGCCGTAGAGTCAATCCAGTTTTTAGGGATTCACCTTGCAGCCTCTTTATCAGACCTATACTCAGCTTACTACCCTAACATCCTAAAACATATCACAAAGCTAATGGATAACTGGTCCCACCTCCCTATTTCTTGGATGGGAAAAATAAATGTTGTTAAAATGACAATACTACCCAAATTGCTACACCTATTTAGAGTACTACCGATAACAGTCCCCGCCCACTAAGAACATCTAAATTTATATGGGGATCTTCAAAACTGCGTATACCTCTCAAAACTCTATACTTACCTAAAAACGTAGGAGGTCTAGGAGTGCCAATTTTTGCCACTTACTATAGAACAGCTCACATAGCTAGTGTAGTCAAATATCATGCCACCCAGGAAATACCTTTATGGGTATCGATGGAGGCTTGCGAATGTGACCCTTTATTGATTTCCAAATTATTATGGCTTCTATCCAAAAACCGTCTTGGCCTAAGTAATCCTATAACTAAACATTACCTATCAATCTGGGATAGATATAAATTTAAACACAATTTGCAATCTCCACACAACCCTCTCCTCCCCTTCCTCAAAAAACCAACCTTTTACCCGGCTTGGATATATCCTTTATCTTTTAAAGCATGGTCTTCCGTGGATTTACTGAAATTCCACAATTTTGTTAACTCATCATCCTTTATCCCCTTCCCATCTCTCTGCGAAACATATGGTATCCCACAATCAGAAATGTTCCGATACTTACAAATTAAAAATTTCTTTACATCTAATACCACTTCAGACACGCCTCTGAACCAATTCACTAGTTTTGAATCCGCTTGCAAAAACGACCCACACGCTAGAGGACTAATCTCCTCCCTCTATTCTCAATTACTAATAAATGCTGAAACGAATAAACCTACCTATGTGCGGAAATGGGAGGAGGACTTGGAATATGTCCTAAATGAGGCAGAATGGTTAAAAATTTGGTCCACAATTAAATCTTTCTCCTCTAATGTAATAGCTATGGAAACCAACTATCCCTCTTTGGCGTTGGCTGAGACAAAACAAAGAATGAACAATGTTATGATACACGTCAAAACGGCGGCTATTGAACAAAACCAAATTCCTAAATTCCGTAAATTATGGCAACCTCGGATAGAACATTTCTTACCAAACAACATTTAATTACTCTGTTTTAATGCCATGGTAGATGATTTGAAGTTATACTGATCATACAGGTCTGACTGTGACTTTTGAATCGACCCGGTGGACCCCTCCCCACTACTTCTTCTTTACCCTTTACTTTTCTTTTCTACTCTGTCTCTCCTTATACCTTATGATTTTGAAGTTCCATAGGTTACGAATATACTACCAGTTTTGAAAGACAATCCATTAACTCAAGTTTGCTCAGGAAATCTTTATTCAGTGACTCATAGCTATTAGAATCATTTACTATTTGGATTTCTACATCTCCTTAGATTAAACACATAATTGTTAATTGCTTTAACTTTTCACACTTCCTTATATCCTAATCAATACTATATTTGTAACCACATATGAATATTATCTAATAATTCTGAATTGTATAATGTACAGTACTTAATTTATTGTATTTAACTTACTGTATTTAATAAAATATTTTTGACAAGGAAAATTTTTTATTATACTGATTTCTTATTTACAGGGCTAGATAGGTGTTAGATCATGGATTTATATAGATGTAGCAATTTTAGTGTTAGGGTGGACTTAACCTTTAGGCTGGGTTCACACCAGTGCAAATTGGATATGGGTTTCCCCACATCCAATTTGCATGTCAGGAGTGTGTGCCCGGCTCTCTATGGAGCCAGTTCACTCATCTCTGGTGTGAATTGCACAGGAGTCCTATGCGTTTTCTGGTCTGTTTCAGGTCCGAGTTCAGACAAAAATTCAGGCTGAAATCTGACCTGAAATAGAGAATGGAGACACACCGGACCCCTGCTGTGAGCTGCTCCATTCCTCAGTGTTAACCCAGCCTTAAAGAAAAAAAGTTTTTTCCCTATGTCTCTTCCATACTGACTTCTAAATGGGAGGAAGTACACTCATTATATTATCCTGAGAAAGTGTCTGCATCCCTGTAGTAGAAAAGGCATACAGAGATTTACTAGTATCTTAGTGTAGGCTTCAAAAAAAATTGGTTAGCCAATTGCAGATGCAAGACAAGACAATTCTTGGAACATTCTGTACAACAAAGGTGTACAGAATTTCTTAAGGTTGCCGTATTGCATAAAACTTTTATTTTTGACAGTTTTCAAAAATTACAGTGACTGCGGATTGAAATAGAAAGCTATTAAAAATATTAAATTACAGAATAGATTGTGTATCATTTCCATAAGCTGCATTCATTTTTTAATAAAGGGGGAGTTTTCCTTTAACATAGAGTAATCTAGGCCTTCATGACCAGACTAAAATGTTTAAGTTTCCATATGCACTGGTTTACTCAACAATAACATTGAACCACTTTTCACACAAACATGATTTACATTTTTAATTTTTTGGGAGAAAAATTGACAAAATGCAGTTTTAGTTTGTTTAATGCATAACATTTTGGATAGATAATACTAACCAAATATGCAAACTAAAATTATTTCTCCTATTTGTATTGAGGACCCCAAATATGTACAGGTTTTGATACATATTCCAGTGCTGTATGGTTCATAAATAAGTTCATAAATTAGATTTTTATTTATTTGGCATTTTCCAGTACATCTGCTGTAATTCACTGACTGGCATGGAATGATGTTAATGTACAGGAAAGTTGAAAGGTTAAATATAAAATAATACAAAGAAATTCTAGGCTACAAATTGCAAAACTATCAGACTAAACTGATTGCCCTACTTGTGGCATATGGGGATATGTGTATTGTGTTACTTTAAAAAAATGTTTTTAAACTTTTCTCTGTAATACTATTATAAGAGGACTGAAAAACCCCTATGTGATAACAATGACAGGTGCTCTTTATCGATACATTAGGGGTATATTTGATTCCTGATGTTTTGCCTGACACTAGATTAAAGACAGAGAGCTGGGAGGGCACCAACCCATCTGAATGCCCACCAACTAATTTACACACACCTAAAAGTAATCACATGGCTGTACAGCCACCCAGACTACTTATATACCTAACGGACACTGCTGCGCTGTACAAAAAAAATGCAAGCCTGTAGCTGCAATGGCCATTAGACATGTGCACACTGAAATATTTCATTTATATTGTTACTCCCGAAATTTGTTTTTATTTATTTTGTTTCAATAAAAAATGCATTCGTCCAAATGAATTAAGGTTGAATCTGAAGGCTTATGGTGTCTGTGTAATGTTCTAAGAAGATTCGACGAAGCAGCTAAACTGTACGACGCCACAATCGTACATTTCCGGGAAAATGTTCCGCCCACAAGCTATAGTACAAAAAATACAAACAATATTCGCGCTGCTAACACATATAAGCAGCTACAATACCTGTGGAAAAAAGCAACAACAAACAATATACAAAAAATGCAGCGCTATGCGTATAACAATATATGACACCCAAGTGCTCAAAAATAAACTGAATGACAAAGGATTAAATATAGGTCCAAATGTATATAAACTCCAAATGGATGTGATGAAACATAAAATTGAATCAGTTCCAAATTATATAGGTGAATCTTCCGAAGTAAATAAGTGACTTGTGACGTAACCACCACCACGTGAAGGGGAGGCTTACCAGATGTAGTGGACCCAATGCACATATGTGTATGGGGTCGAACAGGCTGAATATGTATATGTCCATACATATGGAAACCAGGCCGGCACAGTGCACCCTTATGTCCAAGGTCCAAGCTCAGGAAAAAACACCAGAAGTTCAAGCCAATAGGAGTAATGAAATGGCTCACATAAAGTTCATGTGGAAAAAGAAGGGAGATGGCACATAGCGTAATAACGCAAAGGAAATTTAATGAATATAGGCAGATACACTTACATTCAATCCATGAATATAGCGCTTTGCAAAGACACTCAATGGCAGCAGTGGAGTAACCCGACGCGTTTCGCAAAACCTTGCATCGTCTGGGGCATAACTCCACTGTTGCCTGTATACTATTTATAAGTGACAAGGACCTCCCCCTGGTCTGCCCACTGAAACAGTACTTCCTGTGAGATCCAAAATGGCGCCGGAGCGTGCATTCCAAGCCTCTCTATGGAACCCCTCCATAGATGGTTATTACATGTGGGAAGCTGTATTGGCCAAAAAGGGGAGGTGCTAATAAATGTGGTCAACATCTATAACCACTTACCTATACATGGTAAGGGCTGAACCCTGCAGTCCACGTGTGTGTGAAACCCTCATGGTGCGGAGCCATGACACTTAAGATGCTGTCATTAGGCCAAATAGTGGCCTCACGTGTCAGTCCCGCAACACCGCGTCACCCGGCTTGCAGACGCACACAGAGCGTCACCCGGCGTGCGGACGTTCACGTCTCACAAGAGTCACGTAGCGGCGTCATCCAGCTCCACATGACCGCCACGTGACATCGCGTCACATGACCATCACGGAGCGTGACGTAGCAACGTTATCCAGCTCCACGTGACCGTCACGTAACATCGCGTCACATGACCATCACGGAGCGTCACGCTACACGGGGACATCGTACCTAACAGGAGTGACGCATCGCGTCATCAACAGCAGGCACGGTTTCCCCGGAAAGGGGTTCTCCCTAGCTGACTACGTTAACTGCGCTGCGCTCCAACGCCATATAATACACAGGGCGTGGAACGCAGCCCAGAATGAAAATAGGTTAACCCTTAACGGTCCGCATAGATTTGATAGATCTACCACTGCGGCCAGAAAAGGGGAAACAGATGTGTGCAAACAAAAGGAGATGAATGCAATAGTAACTGCCATTAGTAATGATAATAATACAACACTAAAAGAGTCATAAGACAATTTAAAATTGAATATTAGATGACCAAAAGGAGGAATTAGACCTCTGGATCATCGCACTGTGTGAGATAAAAATCTCACATAAAAAGTAAATCTCCTATGGGAGACAAACTGGGAAGCCCTTGCCCTAAATTCTCACAAAAGGAATCCCAATTGCAGCAACAGTGAACTGTCCAATAGGCAAACCAGAGGCTGTCCCAATCAAACCACACAGTGACAAATAAAAACAACATAATATATGACATATATATAAAAAATACACAAAATGCATTAAATAAAACAAATTAAAAAAGGAAATAGTCATGGGGAATTGTATTTCCCCATACAAATTCCCTTAAAGAAAAGCTGAAATTAGGTCCATGATCCAATGGAAACCGACATTATTAGGATTGGTCGATGAAGGAATTAATATCCCACTCGACGTTTAAACCGGACGGCCTGTGCGTTTGTAATTCATAAATCCAGTAGGTCTCCAACTGGGACACACCCCTAATTTTGGGGGCACCCCTCCAATGGGGAATGAAATGATCAATGATCAAAAATTGTGTGCCAGCTGGATTCCTACCGTGATGTAGTCTGTAGTGTCTGGGCACCGTATGATTAACATCACCCCCCAGGATGAGTGAAACATGTTCCCCCACTCTAACCGAAAAAGGCCTGATGGTACGGCCTACATATTGTTTCCCGCAAGGGCAGGTGATGAGGTATACAATATGTGTGGTGGAGCATGTACAAAATTGTTTAATCGGATACAACTTTCCTGTACTAGTTGACCTAAACTCTAAGGTTTTGCTCCTACCAGATGTATTGTACCTACACACACTACACCTCTTGCAGGGATGGTAGCCCACCAATTGGTGAAAGAAGGAAGGGCGTACTGGGGGGTTGATGATATTAGGTGCTATTCTACCTTGAAGAGTAGGTGCCCCTCTAAAGATGACTTTGGCCTGATCCGGTAAAACTGAACCGAGGATATTATCGTTTTTCAAGATATCCCAGTGCTTTGCTATAATAGCTTTCACTTGTTTATGCTGTAAGGAGAAGGAAGTAAGCATCGCCCATTTGAAAGCATTATTGGGTTCGCCTTTCTGTTTAACCTCCAACCGAGAGCGCCTATCAGTCTCTAATACCTGTCCAAGATCCTTATCTATATTGGCAGGATCGTAACCTTTGTCAATAAAACGTTTTTTAAGGATCTCAGCCTGAGTAAGGAAGATGTTGACATCACTACAGTTCCTTCTCAATCTGAGGAACTGACTCCGTGGGACAGATTTGAGCCACAATTGATGGTGACAGCTATCTTGTGGAATGTACCCATTCCGATCAGTTTTCTTAAAGTGTGTTTGAAAACAAAACTGGCGGTCATGGATACTAATTTCTAGATCAAGAAACTGGATCATTTCATGGCTGGCAGTGTATGAAAGGGAAATCCCCCTATCATTAGCATTAAGATGGTCCATGAAGATATTAAGTGATGTAACACTGCCACTCCATAGGAGGAGGATGTCGTCAATATACCTAGCCCAAAGCACCAAGTGCTGGGTGTCATAGGTATAGACGACATCCTCCTCCCACTTGGCCATGAACAAATTGGCCAAGCTGGGGGAATATTTGGCCCCCATGGCCACACCTCTCAACTGGAGGTAGAAATTGTCATTGAACCAGAAATAGCTACTTCTCGTGGCGAACTCCAACAATTCCATAATGAACGCCCTTTGAAAGGGAGCTAAAGTTTCTTCATTCTCCAAAAAATATTGTACAGCTTCTAACCCTTTGTTATGTGGGATACATGTATAAAGCGAGTCTACATCAGCTGTCACCAGGATGTAGTCCCCATCAATATTCACATCCTGTAATTTTCTAATAGTGGCCCCCGTGTCCGCCAAATAAGATGGCACACGCCTGACCAAAGGTTGGAGATAATGGTCAATGTAGCGGCCAATTCTGGATGTGACGGAATTAATCCCACTCACAATTGGACGACCGGGTGGATGCACTGGATCTTTATGGACCTTCGGTAGGTAATAAATGGTCGGTATCCTAGGGACCACCGGGACCAAAAACGCCTTTTCTTTTTTGTTTAAAATATTTCTAGAAAAACCGCTGTCAACCAAGCCCTGAAGTTCAGTTTTGAACCTGGAAGTAGGATTAGAAGACAACTGTAAATAAGTATTGGGCTCATGTAGGATTCTGAACATTTCTTTCTCGTAATCTAATTTGTCCAGAACAACTATGCCTCTGCCTTTGTCGGCGGGACGAATTACCAAGTCCTTGTTAGAACACAGAGACTTGAGGCCCACACTGGACACAGTTTGTCGAGAACTTTGTCTCTCTGAAATTTCTGACAAGTCCTTCAATACTAAGTCTCTGAAGATACTTACAGAGGGTGCTACAGGGACGGGGGGGGTTAAACAATGACGGGTTGGATAAACCTGAGTGTACCGTCCCAAATGCAGCTGCCCTAGCCTCACTCACAATGGGGTTGGTGATGAGGTACCGTTGAATATTAACCTTTCGAACATATTTTTGAATGTCGATAAAGGTACCGAACTTATCTAGTTTCTTTGGAGGGGCAAACTTGAGACCTTTGTCCAAAACTGATAATTCTTCGGGGGTAAATTCCTTTGTGCTTAAGTTAAAAACGCCCTGGCCTTTTAGACTCTCCTTCTTTTTCCTTTCCTGAACTCTCTTCCCCCCTCTGGCCCCTCTCTTTGGTCTAAACCTCTTTTGTGGGTGTCTGAAACCCCGTGAAAATCCCGTGTACCATGGCCCTGTGAGTTGGAATAACCAGGACTATAATACGTGGGTTCCGGAGGGTACCTGGCACGTGTATGATAACTATCATCACGTATCTCACCTAAAGGAGCAAATCTGTTGTGGGTAGAGATGGAGGGGGGACCATAATAAGATGGATAATCGTAATGGGACGATGGAACAGCTCTCTGTCGAGCTGGGGAGGCATTATATGAATAGTCCTCATATCCATAATGGCGTGGACCACTATGATGACGCGAGTGACCTCGAGAAGAACCTCTAGTGCCTCTTGTCCCTCTAGATTTCCCCCTACCCCTTTGATGAGTAGGGGTATGGGGGTTTCTAGATGGAGGTGCACGAACCGAACCCCCCTGTGAGCTGAACAAAGGGGCTGGAACACTAGGTGCCATCACAGACTGAGTCAATGAAGGACCATTGGTGGAGATCTGGGTAGAACTACCTGCAGAAGGAGCAGAGTCCATTTCTGCTCCAAATGATGTAGAAAATAACTTCTGCCACCCAAATACAGTGTTGTTCCTATAGTCCCCAGCATCCCTGGAGTATTTTTTAGGTTTTTTTAACTTCTGATCTCTATCTTCTTTCTCAAGATGATTCTGTAGACTAGTCGATAGAGAGAGATACTCAAGAGATGATTTGTGTGAAAAAAGTTTCTCTTTGAGGTCCTTAATCTCTCTATCTAACTCAACCAGTCTCAACTTTTTCCTTGAGATCAAGACGCCTAGGAATTTGATCCCTGCGTCATTAAAATAATTAAACCAGGAATCAATCTCAGAATCCCCCTGTTGGGGTTGAACCTCCCAACGGAGACTTCTGGGAACCATACGATCAACTATGTATTGCTCCAAAAAACCAAGTCCCATTGAAGGTGTAATTCTGAAGACATTACATTTTTCAATCTGATAAATAAACGCCCTATTTCAGTGTCACTGTTGGTGGTGGAAAACACCCCTTCAGTGTTAACAGTGCGAGAGGCTCTGTAATCAAATACATCCATCACTGGTTGCGTTTGGAACAGAGAATGTAGCTGCAGCAAATATAACAAATCCAAAATAGAACAAAAAATACAAACAATATTCACGCTGCTAACACATATAAGCAGCTACAATACCTGTGGAAAAAAGCAACAACAAACAATATACAAAAAATGCAGCGCTATGCGTATAACACTATATGACACCCAAGTGCTCAAAAATAAACTGAATCACAAAGGATTAAATATAGGTCCAAATGTATATAAACTCCAAATGGATGTGATGAAACATAAAATTGAATCAGTTCCAAATTATATAGGTGAATCTTCCGAAGTAAATAAGTGACTTGTGACGTAACCACCACCACGTGAAGAGGAGGCTTACCAGATGTAGTGGACCCAATGCACATATGTGTATGGGGTCAAACAGGCTGAATATGTATATGTCCATACATATGGAAACCAGGCCGGCACAGTGCACCCTTATGTCCAAGGTCCAAGCTCAGGAAAAAACACCAGAAGTTCAAGCCAATAGGAGTAATGAAATGGCTCACATAAAGTTCATGTGGAAAAAGAAGGGAGATGGCACATAGCGTAATAACGCAAAGAAAATTTTATGAATATAGGCAGATACACTTACATTCAATCCATGAATATAGCGCTTTGCAAAGACACTCAATGGCAGCAGTGGAGTAACCCGACGCGTTTCGCAAAACCTTGCATCGTCTGGGGCATAACTCCACTGTTGCCTGTATACTATTTATAAGTGACAAGGACCTCCCCCTGGTCTGCCCACTGAAACAGTACTTCCTGTGAGATCCAAAATGGCGCCGGAGCGTGCATTCCAAGCCTCTCTATGGAACCCCTCCATAGATGGTTATTACATGTGGGAAGCTGTATTGGCCAAAAAGGGGAGGTGCTAATAAATGTGGTCAACATCTATAACCACTTACCTATACATGGTAAGGGCTGAACCCTGCAGTCCACGTGTGTGTGAAACCCTCATGGTGCGGAGCCATGACACTTAAGATGCTGTCATTAGGCCAAATAGTGGCCTCGCGTGTCAGTCCCGCAACACCGCGTCACCCGGCTTGCAGACGCACACAGAGCGTCACCCAGCGTGCGGACGTTCACGTCTCACAAGAGTCACGTAGTGGCGTCATCCAGCTCCACATGACCGCCACGTGACATCGCGTCACATGACCATCACAGAGCGTGACGTAGCAACGTTATCCAGCTCCACGTGACCGTCACGTAACATCGCGTCACATGACCATCACGGAGCGTCACGCTACACGGGGACGTCCGTACCTAACAGGAGTGATGCATCGCATCATCAACAGCAGGCACGGTTTCCCCGGACAGGGGTTCTCCCTAGCTGACTACGTTAACTGCGCTGCGCTCCAACGCCATATAATACACAGGGCGTGGAACGCAGCCCAGAATGAAAATAGGTTAACCCTTAACGGTCCGCATAGATTTGATAGATCTACCACTGCGGCCAGAAAAGGGGAAACAGATGTGTGCAAACAAAAGGAGATGAATGCAATAGTGACTGCCATTAGTAATGATAATAATACAACACTAAAAGAGTCATAAGACAATTTTAAATTGAATATTAGATGACCAAAAGGAGGAATTAGACCTCTGGATCATCGCACTGTGTGAGATAAAAATCTCACATAAAAAGTAAATCTCCTATGGGAGACAAACTGGGAAGCCCTTGCCCTAAATTATCAGTGTCTTTGCAAAGCATTCATGGATTGAATGTAAGTGTATCTGCCTATATTCATTAAATTTCCTTTGCGTTATTACGCTATGTGCCATCTCCCTTCTTTTTCCACATGAACTTTATGTGAGCCATTTCATTACTCCTATTGGCTTGAACTTCTGGTGTTTTTTCCTGAGCTTGGACCTTGGACATAAGGGTGCACTGTGCCGGCCTGGTTTCCATATGTATGGACATATACATATTCAGCCTGTTTGACCCCATACACATATGTGCATTGGGTCCACTACATCTGGTAAGCCTCCCCTTCACGTGGTGGTGGTTACGTCACAAGTCACTTATTTACTTCGGAAGATTCACCTATATAATTTGGAACTGAATAAATTTTATGTTTCATCACATCCATTTGGAGTTTATATACATTTGGACCTATATTTAATCCTTTGTGATTCAGTTTATTTTTGAGCACTTGGGTGTCATATATTGTTATACGCATAGCGCTGCATTTTTTGTATATCACAAGCTATAGTAGAATTCTAATGTTGTATGACTAGTAATAATTATATTTATTAATTATTATTACTAGTCAACCAACATTAGAATTTTTCTATAGCCTATGGACGGAGCATTTGACCATAAATGTCCACTCGCGGTGATCGTATGTGTAGCGGGTATTTAAATTTAGGGGGCGCATCTGGGTGGTAGTATGACCCGGATGCACTGATTGTTAGGGAATTTGGGACCGTTTTCGTTCGTGGAGGATCCCAGTGGTGTGCAGTTCCCTGCGGCCTGTGGGTGGCGCTGTCACCCTGGGCCGGGGTTGAACCATCGCTGCAGTGCTGTGCCCTTTTTGTCCTGTTTCGGCGGTGGTACGGCGGGGCGGTGAACCTGCTGTGCCTGTCGGGAGAGGAGATAAAGGGGACAGACACCCTCAACACGGGGTTCAGTCGTCGGAGGTCAGAGCCGCACCCAGGCACCTTCAGCCTGGGTGCTGGCATTCCGGAGTTCCGGGCCCAGGTGCCCTTGACCTGGCCGGAGCGGGAGATGGAGTCCATCCCAGGCACCGTCAGCCTGGGGTGAGGTACTACTGAGGAGGCCCGGGGCCCAGTACCTTCGATTGGGTTCCGCAAGGGTGGAAGAGTTCGAGGGGCCCTAAGGTGTTGGGTGCCCGAATCTGAGACGAGGAGGCCAGGGAGCGTAACCCCTCCGAACAGTCCGGTGCAGCATTGCTGGTGACTGCGGGGCCTCTGGTAACTCTCTTGGAAGGATGTCTTCCCTCTGACAGGGGCTGCATTTAGCAAAGGTAATTCTGTTCCTGTTCTACACGGTTGTGGCAGCGGCTGTGAGCCATAACCGTTGGCGACACCACAATGGTTAGTTCTATTTAAGGATTGTGCCTCGACCTACTCCCCACCTATACTGAACTGTTCTTTTGGGTCACAACCTGTCTGCTGTTAAAGGACGATTTATTACTGTCAGAGAATAAATAAGAGTTGGATTTTTTCAGTGGTGTGGAACTTCAGTTACTGGGAGCAAAGGGGGCTCATCTACAGAACGGACTTGGCTCTGGGTTATGCACACGACCCGAAGGTAAACAGGTGTTGGCTTTCACCTCTACACATTAGAGGACATATGCCGTAGTGTACCGCACCCCTCCTCCCTGATCCCCCTAGACAAGACAACAAGCCGAGAAGAAGAAGGGGTGAGAGGGGTGAGGCCGCTACATATGTTTTTAGCAGCTTTGTCTAATCTTCATGTCTCTATAATGCTGAATCTTTTCTCTCTATGCCAAATAATTTTGGACTAATAGAGTTAGGTTAGGCACATTCAACCGCAGATTCGATAGACACAGATCGCTATTGTCCCTGTCATGTCAAATCTTCTATCTATATCGAACTGTTGTCGCAAAGAAACGAAAATAAAGCATTTTTTTTAAAGCATTTTTTTAAGCATTTCTTATGTCGAATCTTTCGGATTTCGGATTCTGCGCATTCGTTATCGTTTGTTAAAACGAACGCGAAAATCCCAGAAATTCGGACGAAAACAAATGCACATGTCTAATAGCCATAGTGATGACAGTAAAAGGGATAAACATGCCCATGATTTGACCAGTAACCACTCAGGTTACCACAGAATTTGCAATTCCCCCATGGAGATCAAAGTGATCTCTAGAGGGTGCTGCAGCTTTAACTAATGCCTTTCCAACATGCATTCTCTCTATAACTAAATATTTAAGTATTATTGACAGCTAAAACTGTTCTACATTTTAATTTTAGAGATTCTACTCATATTTCGCAGTCACATTGTTTAACTAAAACTGTAAAATAACTCTGGATTAAAAAAATCAATGTGACTTTTAGCTTTTTGTATTGACTTTAAATTAAAATGCTGATCCTAAACCTTCTGCCACTAATTACCAAAGAATATCAGATAACTACACTCGAGTGAATTATCTAAACACTGGGTAGTCTAATTTCATCTGGAATAAACTGTAGGAAAAAGAAAAGTCGTGTGTCTGATTAACAGGTCTTTATTGTAATCATTGCTACTATTGTAAAAATTTCCTTTGATTTTCAGTTGAGGCAAAAAATTATGGCAAATCGCTCCAACAGTGATATAGACTGCAAAAAAATTTTTTTTTCAATAAAATTGGGATAGGTCAGAGCATCTGCCAGGCTATTATTACTGTCTGTGACGTCTTGTCCTGGTGATAACTATTCCTTTGTCAGATGGACAGGAGGTAAGGTACCAAAACAGGATCGCACAAAACTAGTACAAATTTTACAGACATACTTTCTGTAATTCATAAAATGTATCTAAACATATGCAAACCATATGAAGATTCACATCCTGTTTGTGTTTAGACAAAATTTGCTTAGTTTAGCTTTTCAACATTTTACAGGCAATACAGAAAGTACATACTGATCTTGCCAAAAAATTATTTTGGCCCTAAACTTTTACTTTCACTTTTTTTTCTGTAGCTCAGCTCCCTCATCCCAGCAGTGAGTTGTAAGCCTGCCAGCCTTGTAAATGCAGAGCACTGGAAGAGGGGAGAAAGAAGAGTGCTGAGACCCAAATGAAAGAACTTTATTGCTTCTTCCATGAACTAGACACGTGAGATTCGTTTCGTACAAATCGAAAATTTGTACGAATTTTCGAAAATTCTTACATTCGGAAGCATCCGAAATACGAATTGCTATGCTTCCGAATTTTATATGAAATACAACATTTTGTTGAGGAATTTTGTTTCAGGAGTGGGAGACTGCTCAGATTGGTACTGGTAGTCGATGGGAGATTCAGAATCGGACAAAATAAGAATGTTCGTTAATATTGTTTTATTATTGTCATAATAATTACGATTATTCGTTATGATGAAGTTAAAAACCCAGGAAGTCAGCACAGCACAGGGATGGTGGGAGCCCCTCATAATGAGCACAGCACAGGGATGGTGGGAGCCCCTCATAATGAGCACAGCAGGGGTACAGCCCCAGGAGGAAGTCAGCACAGCACAGGGATAGTGGGAGCCCCTCATAACGAATGTTCGTAACTGTTACAAAAGGTTAACAAACCTAACAAACTTTCGCATTTCGGACAAATCCAAATAGAATTTCGGACATGAATTACACATTAACGGGCTACTACAAACCCAGGAAGTCAGCACAGCACAGTGATGATGGGAGCCCCTCATACTGAGCACAGCAGGGGTACAGCCCCAGGAGGAAGTCAGCACAGCACAGGGATGGAGCCCCTCATAGAGCATATTGAGTCGACGACTGCCATATTGAGAAAGGTAATTTTTGCTTTTTAAAGTCATCATAACGAATGTTCGGAATTGTTATGAAAAGTTAACAAACCTAATTTTTTTGACACATTTTTGGGACCATTGTCATTTTTACAGCGATCAGTGCTATAAATATGCCCAGATTACTGTGAAAATCACACTGGCAGTGAAGGGTTTAACCTCTAGGTGGCACTGTAGGGGTTAAGTGTGACCTAATGAGTAATTCTTACTGTAGGGGGGCGTGGCTTGGCGTGTGACGTCACTGATTGTCATTCCCTATGACAGGGAACAGACGATCACTGACATGCCACTAGGAAGAATGGGGAAAGGTTTGGTTACACTTACCTCTCCCTGTTCTTCAGCTCTGTGACCCGTTTGCGGGACACCGGCGGCGATCGGGTTCCGCTAGTCCCGGGGTGGTCATGGAGCTTCGGACCGGGTCACAAGCGCGCTGGCGGCGGCGCTCGCGCGACCCACGGACTGGTTCTTAAAGGGGACGTACCTGTACGCCATTGTGTAAAAAAGAAGGGGGTGGAGGCGCCAACTAAATAAATCCTACTGTAATCATTAATGTAAGTATAGTATATATACTTACAGGTTCACTTGAAAATGATATCCATCGAGGATGGGGGTGTTCTGAGGTCTGTTGGTGCCACTCTGCTGGCTCTGGCAAAGTTCCCCTCGGCCGTGAGGTGTAGGAGATGTTGATTTTCATTTGCACAGGCTTCTCTGCGGTGTCACATGACAGGAAGCTCCATCCATATACTATACTTACATTAATGATTACAGTAGGATTTATTTAGTTGGCGCCTCCACCCCCTTCTTTTTTACACTTCTTGCTGACAGAGGACATGGACACCCTCTGAGGATGGCTGCCTCCTCTTGTTTTTTAATATACAGATTGACTTAGAAGTGCCATTAGAGCAACTATTACATTCATTTTAAAGGCATCACATCGCTAGGAGCGCCGGAATCCCCCCCCCCCTTTCTACAAACTGTACGCCCTTGTGCCTATCCGTGCCATTCTGTCGACGTACATCGTCGTGTGGCGGTCCTGAAGTGGTTAAGATGCACCACACGGGATACAAAAACTGCATTTCACCACATTCAAAATGTACTTCCAATACAGAAAAACCAGAGACACTCACATTATCTTCTCTCCAAAACATAGCTGGTTACAGACATAAATTATAGTTCAACAGGAGAGTGAGTCAGCCAGGCCAAGCAAGTGGCCACTTCAAAGCAACTTATCCCCATGTTGATGGGGACAAGGGCCTCCTCCCCACAAACCTTGCCGGGTTGTTTTGGGGGTCTGTGGGTCGGGGGGATTATCGTAATCTGGAAGCCCCCTTTAACAAGGGGGCCCCCAATCTCACCCCCCCATGTGAATGGGTATCAGCTAAAAATAAAAAAGGAAGAACTCTGCCTCGATGGGAGGCGTCCCTATGACTTCAGCCTTTTCACGCTGACAGCTCTCATATAACCAAGTCAGAGGGGGCGGGGTCACCCGTTTACATCACCTGGTGGTGCCGCTCTTAGCTTATTTAAGAGCTGTCATTGTGAAAAGGCTGCAGTCACGGGGACGCCTCCCATCAAGGCAGAGTTTTTCCTTTTTTTTTTCAGTCCGTCAGAGCTGTGATTGAAGATGGATGGACATCGCAGGACACTTTTTTTTTTTAACCACTTGAGCCCGGACCATTTGGCTGGCCAAAGACCTGAGCACTTTTTGCGATTCCGCACTGCGTAGGTTTAACTGTAATAGGGGATAGTTTTATGGCATTTTTATTAATAGTTTTTTTTTTTACTAGTAATGGCGGCGATCAGCGATTTTTATTGTGATTGCGACATTATGGCGGACACATCGGACACTTTTGGCGCTATTTTGGGACCATTCACATTTACACAGCGATCAGTGCTATAAATATGCACTTATTACTGTGTAAATGTGACTGGCAGTGAAGGAGTTAACCAGGAAGGGGCGCTGAAGGGGTTAAGTATGTCCTAGGGATGTGTTGTAACTGTAGGGGGGATGGGCTATGTGTGACACGACACTGGAAGAACGGGGAAATGCTAATGTAAACAAGCATTTCCCCATTCTGCCTAGTGACAGGACACTGATCACCGCTCCCTGTCATCGGGAGCGGTGACCAGTGTCGTGTCACACGTAGCCCATCCTCCCTACAGTTAGAACGCATCCCTAGGACACACTTAACCCTTTCCCCGCCCCCTACTGGTTAACCCCTTCACTGCCAGTCACATTTACACAGTAATCAGTGCCTTTTTAAAGGCACTGATTGCTGTATAAATGTGAATTGTCCCAAAATAGCGCCAAAAGTGTCCGCCAAAATGTCGCAGTCACGATAAAAATCGCTGATCGCCGCCATTACTAGTAAAAAAAATGCAATAAAACTATCCCCTATTTTGTAGATGCTATAACTTTTGCGCAAACCAATCAATAAACGCATCGGCCTAAACTGAGGAAAATAAATGTTTTTTATATAGTTTTTGGGGATATTTATTATAGCAAAAAGCAAAAAATATTGCTTTTTTTTCAAAATTGTCGCTCTATTTTTGTTTATAGCGCAAAAAAAAAAAAAAAACGGCAGAGGTGATCAAATACCACCAAAAGAAATCTCTATTTGTGGGAAAAAAGGACGCCAATTTTATTTGGGAGCCACGTCGCACGACCGCGCAATTGTCAGTTAAACTGACGCAGTGCCGATTCGCAAAAAGTGCTCTGGTCTTTAGCCAGCCAAATGGTCCGGGGCTGAAGTGGTTAAACAGTGAACATAGATGAGGAGTCAGAATCTCATGATATTTCCTATAGTAATGACCATTAGCGCCATATGACCCTTTCGTATTGTAGGTAACGGAAAATCATGAAAGAAGCTGTCCACCTGTGTTTTTGAGAATGAGTCTGGTTTAGCACACAGTGTAGAATAGAAGTCATAAAATTCCCATAAGATGAGTTGCGGATTTTGCATCAGTTGGCCATTTTTTAGATGTAATCTTGGTAAGGCTGGTGTGAAAGTTTCCTCCCAAAAAGTGTAGTAGGTTTATCTCCCATGGTGTAATACCTATGCCTGGACCACCAAATGTATTTATCAGCCTGAATGGTTAGGCTTAGATTCAGAGCTGTACATGCCATATCAATTTTCTGCTGGAGTACTACCTGTGGAAACTTACGCTGCTCTGCCTGAAAACATTTCAAGTCCTCCTGTTGTGTAATTGTGATTTCCCTATTGCGTTTTGTTTTGCCCCGTTTGCATCATTTGGTGTATGAATTTTCCCTGAATTGTGGCCTTTAGGCCCGCCCAATTTGTAATAGGAAATGCGTCTGCAGACAAATTTCCCCCAGAAAAGAGGCGCAGTTCGGATTCTATTTCACTAACAATAACTGGGTCATAAGGTAAAAAAGCATTAAGGTGCCGTGAGGCAGGTTGTGGTTTGATCCATAAATTGGAAAGGGACAATCGTACTGGTGCATGGTCCAAAAAAGGTGTGGTAAGAATTTTTACTGATGTCATAAATGGTAGCAGAGGAGTAAATATATGGCCAATGCAGGAATATGTGCCATGTACATCCTTTAGCATGTTTTTTAGATGACTTTACGGGGATTCGATTTGTCCAATATTTGAGTGAGTGGAAAATTGCCCCATGACCACATGACCCAATGCACGCAGGAGGAGAATTTCCAACATACAGGGGGTGATTTACTAATAACAGTGCGCTGCGCCAGTTGATACCTTAATTGCTGCGCCGGATAAATCCTTCACTGGGCGCAGGAACCAGCGGTGCACTGTTAAAGTACATAAAAATGTCAGCGGCGCTCTATTGAAAATTAATGGTTCCCTATGGGAGCCCATTGATTTGAATAGAGGTCGCCGGGGAAGTCGGATGAAGCTGATCCGACTCGCGGGGCGACTCGTGTGCCGGCTGACACAGGGACAGTGCGACTTTGCGAGGCAACTTGGACACGACCTAAGCTTGAAGCAGTCGCTCAAGTCGTGTCCTAGAGGCGACTAGCTGGCCGAGAATGTCTCCAGCACGATAGCATCGCGCTGGTTTTCGGCAGCCTCGCTGTCCCGTGTTTGGTATGAATCATGAAGGGGAACTCCACGCCAAATTTTAATGAAAAAAACGGCATGGGTTCCCCCTCAGGAGCATACCAGGCCCTTAGGTCTGGTATGGATTTTAAGGGGAACCCCCTAAGCCAAAAAACGGCGTGGGGGTCCCCAAAAATCCAAACCAAACCCTTATCCGAGCACGCAACCTGGCAGGCCGCAGGGGAAGAGGGGGGGCCTGAAGGGCCTGGTATGGATTTTGGGGGGACCCCTTGCCATTTTTTTCCCATTTTTTGGGGGGTCCCCTTTGAATCCATACTAGGCCCAAGGGCCTGGTATGAACCTGGGGGGGACCCCATGCTGTTTTTTTATAGTTTTTTTTTTTTTTTAGAGCCGACACTGTTTATTTTTTTTTACATTTCCTTTAACAACCAGCTATAAACAGGTTAAAGAACAAAAAAAAATTGCCGCAAAATCGCAGTACTTGCGTTTTGGATCCGGGTCCATTGAATTCTATTACATCCAAAACACTGTTTTTGGCCTGGAAAAAAACATCTGCAGTTGCGTTTAACATCGTTTTTCACAAAGCCTAAAAATGTCTTCAGACGCCAAAGATTTCCACGTTTCAGACGCGGTACCAGCGTTTAGCCACATTTTAGTTTAGAACCGTTTTTAAAGGTGACCTCTTTTTTTACATTGATAAACTCAAAAATTATGGCAAATGAGGAAAAAACATTCAAAATAAATATAAATATATATATATATATATATATATATATATATATATATATATATATATCAAAAATATAAGGAAATTGCTTCCATTGCATTGTGGACAATCCACAACTTGGGGCAGGTGACGTGGCAAGTGGACAATCCACAACTTGTGGCAAGTGACACGCTAAATACAACTACACTGCTGCTCTCTCAGCTGCTGATACTCACTCTGGTCTCACAAAAGAGCTGAAATCGTTAATAATACTGTTTTTGGAGCTTAGGGTGGCTCCTTATGATGTTTCCTAACTAAACGCATATAGACGCAAATGTGGTAAAACGCGGCATGCAAACGCCACAAAGCGCGCCTTTATAAAAGCCGCTTTCAACCTTAGTTCTGAACACTTTGCACCAGCGTCCCGTGTACATGGGGCATAAAAACGCCTATGCCATTTACAGCTCAAAAACGCCATGGCGGCCATGAGGCCATAGGCTAACATGGAGAGACGTTTTTAAGCTGCTAAAAATGCTCAAACAAGCAGCTGGAAAAACGTCCATGTGCATGTAGCCTTATATTAACCACTTGCGCACTGGCCACTTAAACCCCTTTCCTGCCCAGACCAATTTTCACATTTTAGCGCTGATGCAATTTGAATGACAATTGCGCGCTCATACAACACTGTAACCCGATGAAAATGTATTATTTTTTGGCACACAAATAGAGCTTTCTTTTGGTGCTATTTGATCACCTCTGTGTTTATTTTATTTTTCTGTAAATACAAAAGACCGACTAAAAAAAAAAAAAATTGGATATTTTAACCACTTCAGCACTGGGCCTATTCTGGCACTTCTCTCCTTCATGTCAAAATCATACATTTAGGGCTAGAAAATTACTTCAAAACCCCAAACATTATATATGTTTTGAGCAGACACCCTAGGGAATAAAATGGCGGTCGTTGCAAATTTTTAGCTCGCTCGGTATTTGCGCAATAAATTTTCAAACACCTTTTTTTTTTAATGGTTTCATAAATAAAAAAAAATTACAAAACAGTAAATTTAGCCCAATTTTTTGGGATAATGTGAAAGATGTTGTTGTGCTGAGTAAATAGATACCTAACATGTCACGCTTTAAAATTGCGCACACTCATGGAATGACACCAAACTTCAGTACTTAAAAATCTCCCTAGGCGATGCTTTCAAAATTTTTACACGTTACCATTTTCACATTACAGAGGAGGTCTAGTGCTAGAATTGTTGCACTCGTTCTAACGCATGCAGCAATACCACACATGTGTGCTTTGAACGGTGTTTACATATGTGGGCGGGACTTACGTGTGTGTTCGCTTCTGAGCGCGAGCTACCGGGGACATGGGCGTTTTTTTTTTGTTTTGTTTTGTTTTTACTTTTTTGTATTTCTTACTCTTTTTTGTTTTTTTGTTCACTTTTATTCCTATTACAAGGAATGTAAACATCCCTTGTAATAGGAATCTATTGTGACAGGTCCTCTTTATGGAGAGATGCAGGGTCAATAAGACCCCACATCTCTCCTCCAGGCTGGAAAGCATGAGATCGGTCAAAAAAAATTCACCGATCTCATGCTGACAGCCGAGATCACGGCTTTGTTTACATACGGGAACCCGGCGTGATGTCAAAACATCGCGCCCGGGCCTCCGACGGTCATAGAGATGACTGGTGACCATCTGGTCACCAGTCATCTCTATGCTTCCCATCCGGCACCGGCCAATTCGTTCTCCGAGCCCCAGATGGCACAGGAGAGCCCGGAGAAGCACCGGATGGTGGCGGGAGGGGGGAACGTCGGAACTGCCGCTATGATAGTTTTTATCGTGCACAGAATCGCCGACTGAAAAGAATGATATCTGAATGATGCCTGCAACTGCAGGCATCATTCAGATGTCACCGCACAAAGTCAAGGATGTCATTTGACGGTAGGCGGTAGGAAAGTGGTTAATATTTCGAAAATTTAGAAAAAAGGTAATTTTTATCCTTCATTGATGAGACTGCACTGATGGGCTGCACTGATGGGCACCGATAAGGTGGCAAGGGTGGGCACTGAGAGGTGGCATTGCTAGTTGACACTGGTGGGCATTGAGAAGTGGCACTGCTAGGTGGCAATGATAGTTGGCAGTGATGGGCACCAGTGGTGGGCATTGATAGGTGGCACTGGCAGGGGCTACTGATTGTCACAAAATTGCCTCTTCCTCTTCGGGCGCGATGTCCCTTGCACATAAGCCGGTGATTGCCTTTTTTTATTCTCACGCTGTCAGCACAAGGAGAAAACAAAAACCATTACCCAGCTTTTGTTTACATCACGTGATCAGCTGTCATTGGCTGACAGCTGATCACATGGTAAAGGGCAGGGATCGGCCCCTTACTCGGATCTGTCATCACCCGAGTCTCAGTGACTCAGTGACCACAGCGCACGCGCGAAGGGGAGGACGTCTATTGACGGCCTCCCGGCAATTGAGGACCGTGCTGTGGCCGTCGATCAGTTATAGCGCTGATCTCAAGTGATTAAAGAGGGTCTAAATGGGCCATTGACATGCATCACAATTCAACTTAGGAATGTGTCTTTGCAAAGTTAAAGTAAATGAAATCCTTTCTTATTTTTGCTTGGGGATAGAGTGCAGAGGGATTACAAGTCTATACAGTTTTTGGGGAGGTCTGCACCCCTGATAGGGTGAAGACAACTCCCAAATTTGGCCACTTTATCCTTTCAAATAATTCATCAGTGCATCTCAAGTAGCCCCAACAGGCCATGTTTGCAGGTTTTCCTTCATCTTGCACATGTGCTTTAAATCACAGTCAATGGTTTTGAATTTTGGACAGCAATTCTCAATAAGATAAATTCACAAAACATGTCCTGTTGGGGGTACTTGAGGACTGAGGCTGAGAACCACTGCAGTAAAAAGGAAAATTGAATACTTACCGCTCTGTATTTTTCATTTCCTGGTGATTATCCATTGCAGCACACAATACATGCATATGCTAGCATGAAGGCACCAGGGTAGAGAAATCACACCTGATTTGTTTTGACATGCCAATCAGCTGTCACATTTGTTGCAAAGAAAACGCAAAACAAACCTCAAAACTTTGCATCAAATTTTGGTAAACAAAACAAAAGTGAAGCCAAAATAAAAAACAGGGTCAATTTGAAACAGTTACAGACTCACAACATCTTGAGAAAGTTTTCGCAAAATAATGCAGCACAGACAAATAAATCAAAGTGAACAAACGACACACATTAACAACATCAAAATTATTTCAGGGGAACATTTCCCCCACACAAAAAAATACAATCCACAAAAGTAAAACAAACACCTGTTTTGCAAAGACATAACAAATAAAATACGTGTTACAAACTCGATAAGGACACCAAAATGTACTTTTTGCCCCACACACACGCACGCACACACACTTGCCTCTTTTCAGGGCAAGGGAGAGGATGCTATCTGTGAGCTTTATATAACATAGGTTTGTGTGCTAATGAGGCAATTGAAAACACATACACAGTCCATGAAACACCCAAAATGAAAGTTCACCCAATGTAGAGACTGAACTTCAAAGTGGCTACACCTGTTAAGGATGTCCTTCAATTACTAACCCATAAAAACACTCTCTGAGCATGCCCAGACATATCCAGGGGCTGTTCACACACAAAAAGCACCACCAAAAAATCTAAGTCCCTGGGCATGCTCAGAAGAACTCAAATGCAGCTAGCAGAAAATAACCCCCCTGTCCAAAATTAAGCACATCATCCAGCATGCTACAAAATTAGAGATGGGACAATCACCCCCCCCCCCACCAACAAATACCATTGCAGTCTATGGGAACTGACTTGTTAATTGTTCTAGTCCCCACTTGGCTGGCTTATCTTCTAGTTATTGGCCTTAAAATGGGGGCCCAGGTCCCACCCTAAGGGACATATATCAATTTCACCAATTTGGACAACACCAAAAAAGTGCCTTTAAATATGCCAAATTGCTTAAGGGCCATTTCACACCACATGCAGTAAATTGGGTTTTTTATGCATCAAAAATGCATGGAAAGTTGGTTATATGGTTCTAAATGGCAGTGTTTGTTCCAGTGCGCTCCAGTTCCACAAAAAAAGTAGAACATTCTGCATTTTACCTGCACTGGACTGTACTGGAACGCAGCAAAACGCATCATAAACGCACTGGAACACACAGGAACACACCTAAATGCACCAAAAATGCACTGGAACACACTTGTCCTTGTCTATGGTTAATAAAAAAGAACCAAACATGCACCAGAACGCATCAAAAACGTGCATGCAAAAAAGCACCTGGAACGCATCCGGTATGCGTTTCTATGGTGTGAACTGGCCCTAGTTCACACCATAGAAACGCAGTCTGGATGCGTTCCAGGTGCTTTTCTGCATGCGCATTTTTAACACGTTCCAGTGCATTTTTGATGCGTTTTTGATGCAGTCCAGTGTTTTTTCCCCCCTCTTTTCACTTAGGACAAGTGTGTTGCAGTGCATCTTTGGTGCATTTAGGTGCGTTCCGGTGCATTCCAGTGCGTTTTTGGTACGTTCCGTTGCTTTTTTGGTGTGTTTTACTGCGGTCCAGTACAGTTCTGTACCTAAAAAATGCAGCATGACCATGTTTTTTTTTTCCTTTCTGAAATGCACTGGAACGGACTGCAGTGGTGTGAACTATGCCATTGCCATTAATGTGATCAACTTTCTTTTCATGCATCAAAAAAACGCACTGCACTGCACCCGGTGTGAACTGGCCCTAAATATCATACCTGGGGGATGTCTATAGTATGCCTGTAAAGTAGCGCATGTTTTCCATGTTTAGAACAGTTCAAGAGCAAAATGACATTTCTAAAGTAAAATAATAGTCATTAACCACATCAATACTGGGCACTTTAGCCCCCTTCCTTCCCAGACCAATTTTCAGCTTTCAGCGCTCTCGCATTTTCAATGACAATTGCGCGGTCATGCTACACTGTACCCAAATGAAATTTTTATCATTTTGTTCACACAAATAGAGCTTTCTATTGGTGGTATTTATTCACGACTACGTTTTTTATTTTTTGCGATATACGCAAAAAAAGAGCGGAAATTTGGAAAAAAATATATATTTTCGTCTTTCTATTTTTTTAAAAATCCAATAAAATCGAATTTTGTTATAAATTTAAGCCAAAATGTATTCTACTACATTTTTTTGGTAAAAAAAATTCCGTTAAGTGTATAATAATTGGTTCGTGTGATCACGGACATATGTACGCAAATGATCATGTACAGATGTGCGCAGGTGATCACGGACATATGTGTGCAAATGATCATTGGGACATATGATTTTACTGTCACATATGTGGGGGACAGGTGTTTTTACTATGTGGGGACATGTGTGTGTGTGTGGGGATATGTATTTTGGGGACATGTATTTTGGGGACATGTTTGTGTTTTACACTATGTGGGGACACTAGGCTGGTGATCAGTGAGTAAAAAGCTGAAAAAAACAGCTCATACTCACTGATCACCAGCCAGCTGCAGCGATCCGCTCTCCTCTCCTCACCGACGACTTCTGTGTGAGGAGAGGAGAGCTGATTGCCTAGCAACCGGCTCTCTGTTTACATCACATGACGGCTGTGATTGGACACGGCCGTCATGTGATCAGGAGGGCCAATCACAGAGCCCTCCTGCCGAATCGAGATGCACTGTGTCCGGGTGACATGCATGCATTGGGATCGCGCCGCTGCGTGGGAATGCGCGCGCGCGATCCCCCTCCTTCTGAGGGACGTTCCTGAACGTCCACTCAGAAGGAGAGAGGGCCCACCCGGCCGTATATATACAGTGGCTGGGTGGGAAGTAGTTAAAAAGTACTCGCGGCTGTAATGAATTGCTGGTTCCCGTCAATACAGATAAAAGTCATTGAAAATCTTTGAAAAAAAAAAGCGTGGGGGTTCCCCCAAATTCCATTACCAGGCCCTTCATGTCTGGAATGGATTTTAAGGGGAACCCTGCCGCAAATTTAAAAAAAAATGGCGTGGAGTCCCCCAAAAATCCACACCAGACGCTTATCCGAGCACGCAACCTGGCAGGTCGCAGGAAAAGAGGGGGGGACGAGAGAGCGCCCCCCCTCCTGAACCGTACCAGGCCACATGCCCTCAACATGGGGAGGATGTCCCCATGTTGATGGGGACAAGGGCCTCATCCCCACAACCCTTGCCCAGTGGTTGTGGGGCTTATCGGAATCTGGAAGACCCCTTTAACAAAGGGGACCCCCAGATCCCGGCCCCTCCCTGTGTGAAATGGTAATGGGGTACATTGTACCCCTACCATTTCACAAAGAAAGTGTAAAAAATGTAAAAAAAGACAATAGCTGGTTTTTGACAATTCCTTTATTAATGTCTGTGGCACCAGTGCCTAAGGCCCAATTTTTCTGCCCCTGTTTAACAGGGGCATGTAATTACAATTCTTGATCTAATAATTCACAACAGGGCCCATTCCTGCGCCCACCAAGAGTAACTGTGAGGGCTTACAGTGTTGTGGCAACACCACCACCAAAGGCCCAATTTTTCTACCCCTGTTCAACAGGGGCATGTAATTACAATTCTTGATCTAATATTCAAGAATATTGATCCCATTTCTGTGCCCACCAAGAGTAACTGTGATGACTTACAGTGTTGTGGCACCAGCACCACCACTGTTCAACAATGGCATGTAATTACAATTCTTGATACAATAGTTTACAGCAGGACGTTCCAGCGCCCATCAAGAGTAACTGTGAGGGCTTACAGTGTTGTGGCAACACCAAAACCTAAGGGCCACATTTCTGCAGAGTATATACGGCAGGCCCCTACTTTCAAACATCCAACTTACAAATGACTCCTACTTGCAAACGGAAGGAGACAACAGGAAGTGAGAGGAAATCTACCCCTAGGAAGGGAAATTCTCTCCTGTAAGAGTTAATATGGGAAAAAAGTGTCTCCTCTCCACTGATGCTTTATCACCAATCCTTGTTTCAATAAAACCCCCAAATTTTCAAAAAACATTTGTCATTGGGACGGAAAGTGAGGTGAAATGTTCTGAACAGGTGCACACTGCACAGACAGCAAAACAAATGTTACAGGGGTGATAACCCTTCCCTATGTTTTCCAAAAGCTTAAAAATAGATTTTTTGGGCTGGAGCTACACTTAAAAAATGTACCTGTTCCAAATTACAAACAGATTCTACTTAAGAACAAACCAGTCCCTGTCTTGTTTGCACCGTCTATATACTGCTGTTCAGAGTATATAAGGCCTTTTTTTAATTTGGGTGTGGGGTTCCCCTTAATAGCCATACAAGACCCAAAGTGGCTGGTAGTGGGCTGGGGGGGGGGGGGTACACATGCCATTTTTCTCAATGATCTTCCTCCATATTGCAGGGACCAGACATTACATTAAAGCCGCAAGCAGTTTTAAATGACTTTTTTTCCTTTAGAAATGTCATTTTGTGCAGGGACAGTTCTAAACACGGGAAACATGTGCCACTTCACAGGCATACTTTAGACACCCCCCAGGTACGATATTTAACCACTTGCTTACTGGGCAATTAAACACCCCTCCTGCCCAGACCAATTTTCAGCTTTCAGTGCTCTCACACTTTGAATGACAATTACTCAGTCATGCAACACTGTACCCAAATGATTTTTTGTCCTTTTTTTCGTACAAATAGAGCTTTCTTTTGGTGGTATTTGATCACCTCTGGGTTTTTTATTTTTTGCGCTATAAATGAAAAAAGACCGAAAATTTGGAAAAAAAAACAAATTTTTCTTAGTTTCTGTGATAAAATTTTGCAAATTATTAATTTTTCTTCATAAAATTTGGCCACAATTTATACTGCTACATATCTTTGATAAAAATAACCCAAAATGTTTGGAAATTATTTGGTCTGTGTGAAAGTTTTAGAGTCTACAAGCTATAGTGCAAATCATAAAAAATGTATCACATCTGATGTACTGGCGGCCTATCTCATTTCTTTAGACCCTAACAAGCCAGGAAAGTACAAATGCCCCCCAAATAACCCCTTTTTGGAAAGTAGACATTCAAAGGTATTTAATAAGAGGCATGGTGAGTTATTTGAAGTTGTAATTTTTTCCCACGATTCCTTGCAAAATTAAGATTTTTATTTATTTATTTCCTTAAAAATTGACATTGTAATAGCTTATTTCTCTCACATGGCTTGTGCATACCACAAATGACACCCCAAAATACATTCTGCTACTCCTCCTGAGTATTACGATACCACATGTGTGGGACTTTTATTACTGCCTGGCCACATACAGAGGCCCAACATGCAGGGAGCACCATCAGGTGTTCTAGGAGCATAAATTACACATCTAACTAGCTGACTACCTATTACAATTTTGAAGGCCCTGGAGCACCAGGACAATAGAAACACCCACAAAATGACCCCATTTTGGAAAGCTAACACCCCAACGTATAATCTATGAGGCATAATGAGTCTTTTGAACGGTTCATTTTTTTCCAGAAGTTTTTGGAAAATGTGGAAAAAAAATGAAAACGCATTTTTTTTACGCAAAGTTGTCCATTTATAAGATATTTCCAACACATAGCATGTACATAGCAAAAATGACACCCCAAAGTACATTTTACTACTCCTTCTGAGTATGGCGATACCAAATGTGTGGGACTTTTACACAGCCTGTCCACATACAGAGGACCTACATTGAAGTAGCACCTTCAGTCGTTCTAGGAGCATAAATTACACATCTCATTTCTCAACCACCTATTACAATTTTGAAGGCCCTGGAGCACCAGGACAATGGAAACACCAACAAAATGACCCCATTTTGGAAAGCTAACACCCCAAAGTATAATCTATGAGGCATAATGAGTCTATTGAAAGATTCATTTTTTTCCAGAAGTTTTTGTAAAATGTGGAAAATAAATTAAAATGCATTTTTTTTACGCAAAGTTGTCAATTTAAAAGATATTTCCAACACACAGTAGCACCTTTAGGCGTCCTAGGAGCATAAATTACACATAGTTACATAGTTACATAGTTAGTCAGGTTGAAAAAAGACACAACTCCATCCAGTTCAACCATAAAAAAATAAATAAAGAAAGAATCCAGGGGGGGCATGGCTTGCGCGTGCATGAAGATGGCCGCTTAACCACTTCTCTACTGTGCACGAAAACCCCCTTCCTGCCCAAGCCATTTTTCAGCTTTCAGCGCTGTCACATTTTGAATGACAATTGCACGGTCGTGCGACGTGGCTCCCAAACGAAATTTGCGTCCTTTTTTTCCCACAAATAGAGCTTTCTTTTGGTGGTATTTGATCACCTTTGCGGTTTTTATTTTTTGCGCTATAAACAAAAGAAGAGCGTCCAGTTTGGAAAAAAACACTATTTTTTACTTTTTGCTATAATAAATACCCATTTTTTTTTTTAAATAAAAATTTCCTCAGTTTAGGCCGATACGTATTCTTCTACATATTTTTGGTAAAAAAAAAAAAATCGCAATAAGCGCGTATTGATTGGTTTGCGCAAAAGTTATAGCGTCTACAAAATAGGGGATAGATTTATAGCATTTTTTTGTTATTTTTTTTTTTATTAGTAATGGTGGCGATCTGCGATTTTTTATTGTGACTGCGATATTGCGGCGGACACATCGGACACTTTTGACACATTTTTGGGACCATTCACATTTATACAGCGATCCCTGCTATAAAAATGCATTGATTACTGTATAAATGTGATTGGCAGGGAAGGGGTTAACCACTAGGGGGCGAGAAGGGGTTAAATATGTTCCCTTAAAGTGTTCTTACTGTGGGGGGAGGGGACTGACTGGGGGAGGTGACCGATGGTTGTCCCTATGTACAAGGGACACAGCATCGGTTCCCTCTCCCTCACAGGACGTGGATCTCTGTGTTTACACACAGAGATCCACTTTCCTGCTCGTTTCCCGGGCAATCGTGGGTGCCCGGCGGCAATTGCGGCCGCCGCGCACGCGCACCGGGGCCTTGTGAACGCGGCGGGCGCGCGCGCCTCCTAGCTCGTTTTAAAGGGAGGACGTCATATGACGTCCTCCCAGAACGAGAGTATCCTCCGCCCGCCGTCTATTGACAGTGGGCGGGGGACAAGTGGTTAAGCAGTGAGCTCCGCCATACAGACCGGACGATCAGCGACTACCGAGCGAAGCATTCACCCCATCCTGCCCCAGAGTGCCGTGATCGTACCTGCTCAGCTGCACCGCAATGATGTCCCGCAAGCGCATCCAAAACAGAGGCTTACAACGCCTGGAATCCTTCTCCTTCCAGCCCCGCCGCCGTGACCAAGATGGCGCCGCCGTATCCCCAGCACATCAATCCCTGCAGTTCTCAGACCCCCCGGGAGTACATCCACAGAAACTACAAGCTGGGATGCATTCCTCCCTTCCTCTGGACGCCTCTCCTGCGACCGCGGGGACCCAAAGCCCGGCGAAATCGAGGATGCGGATGGATCTCTCGGACCAGGCCTCAATCACTGTGAGTACAGGCCTACATAATGACTCTGCTGTATCTGCACTACAATCCTCCATAGCACAATTCCCAACATCAGGCCAAACAGTGCTAGACACAACTATGAAGGATATGCTTCTGTCACTACAATCTTCTCTCATGTCCAACTTTTCATCATTGATTAATACATTCTCATTAGAAATGAAACACATGGATAATAGGGTGCAATGCATGGAAAACAAAATGGAGGAGTGTACTGATACTGTGAATGAATTAGTGGACGCATATAATGATCAGAAAGAGGAATCTCTCTGGATCAAAGCGAAATTAGCAGACCTCGAGGACCGCTCCAGACGCAATAACGTCAAGATACGCGGAATCCCAGAGTCCATCCAACCCGCAGAATTGCACAAATATGCTACCACTATGTTTTCTAGCATGCTCCCGGAGCTTTCACCGATCAAGCTTACGATAGATCGCATACACAGACTGCCTAAACCTCGCCACCTAGAGGCGGAAGTACCCAGAGATGTGCTTCTACGAGTACATTTTTTTCAAGCAAAAGAACAGATACTTCTGAAAGCTAGGGAACTATCACCACTTCCGGCAGCATATTCTGATATACAATTGTATGCCGATCTGTCTCAATATACGCTCCAAATGCGTCGACAACTCAAAAATATCACCAAAGCGATGAACAATCACAAAATTGTATACAAATGGCGCCACCCTGCGACCATCTTGGCCACTTACAACGGCATCCCTCACACCATCTCCACCTTGGAAGGGGGTCTAAAACTGCTGAAAGCATGGGGAATACTACCGGATCCTCCCCACAACCAATCTGAACCTGACGGCACCCCGAACCCGTTCTCCTTCGGTCGTAGCAGAGAACACCGCAGGGGCAACCATCGTTGAACCACTAGCTCAGATTGCACCACTATGCGACTACCTTAGTCCGGTCTGGTCGCGTGCTTGACACCAGCTTACTGAACTTCCCCCCATTAGTTGTCAGTTGCTCAAACCAGCTGGTTCGCACTGACGCAACTGTGTGTTCTACACCTTAGTTTGTTTATATATTTTTTTTTTTCTGCATCACAGTTTGATCTGTTCCCTGAACATATTTGTTCTCTCCTTTTTATTGTTATTTTTACCTTTTAAATTTTTTATTTTTTTGGTGGCACAGACCTAAGTGCCTTCACCTGCATCGAGAACCTATAGTTCATTCACACAAAAGTTTGTTAATCTTCAATTCTAACTTGTTTTATACCTTCATAGAACCAAGGACTGAATCTTTTGCTCCTTTCTCACTATTCAAGAAACAGACCTCTCTTCCACATCAACCGGAAGATTGAACATTACCTCGTCATTCGTCCACAACTGTGAGTACCACTTCGCTGATATACCACACTTCCGCTCAATATGGGAGTCACTATTCTATCCATCAATGCGAAAGGGTTAAACCACCCAGCAAAACGGACCTCCCTATGGAAATCAGCCCTTGCCCTGAACTGTGACATTCTTTGCGTACAGGAGACGCATTTTGCTAGGAAGGCCTCTCCTGTCTGCCAACACAAACAATTCCCCCATGTATTCCAGTCGTCCTTTATTAAAAAACAACGGGGAGTAATGATTACAATAAGGAACACTGTTGTATTCACCCTGCAGAACTGTGTAATTGACCCGGAAGGGCGCTATATTTTCTTAATATGCACAATTAATAATATCTCCTACACCCTGGTCTCCATCTATGCCCCGAACAGTGGCCAAATGACTTTTCTCAGGAAAACATTACGGGCAGCCCGTAAGATCCAACATGGTCACTTACTTATATGTGGAGACTTTAATATGGTCCCGAACTACTCTATTGACTCCTCCGCAGGATCGCACAGACATGCTTCTCCTTTAGATCCGTTTATAAGCTCCAATGACCTGTTTGACGTGTGGGGGTGTTGTCATGCGAGCGAGAGGGATTTCACATTTCTTTTGCCGTGTCACAATACCTACTCACGAATTGACCTATTCCTATCTGATAGTCAGTTACTGCAAAAAAATTCAAACTCTGTCATACATACCACCACCTGGTCAGATCATGCCCCCATTAGCATTACCATCTCTGATAACGCTCATCAATCCAATTCCTTTATATGGAGAGTCAATAATTATCTCCTCAATACACCATATTACTCTACCCCTATTAAGCACCAATTAGAAGAATATTTTGCAATCAACCAGGCATCCGTATCTGATCCGCTGGTGGTGTGGAACGCCCATAAGGCGGTCATGCGAGGAATGTTCATTCAAATGGGAGCTAGAGCCAAAAAGAAAAGGACCCAACAACTGGATGAACTTACAGCAGATATAGCCACTTCCGAATCACTGAACAAAACCAACCCATCCCCCCTTCTCCAATCCAAAATATTCACTTTACGCCACGAACTAAGAGCCCTTCTCCTTGAAAAATATGCTAAATCCTACAGAATTCTCAAAGCCACATCATACACCACAGGGAACAAGGCAGGAAAGGCAATGTCCCTAAGAGTTAAGGGCCATAGAACCAAAACGAAAATTCCGTACATACTTCACGCTCACACAAACAAAAAACTTCTTAAACCCCAAGAAATAGCGAATTCCTTTAGTACCTACTATGAGGATTTATACAACCTAAAAGCTGATCCCTCTACCACTCAACCTTCCCCTGAGGGAATTGAATCCTTCCTGGGAAGTTTGAATCTCCCGGCCGTGAACCCCCAACAACTTAAGGATTTAAATGCTC